>OX463848.1:24887204-25365023 GCA_949825065.1 Odontocerum albicorne | reverse complement strand
GTGCCGTACATTTTTTCAATGAATAAATAAATAATGAAGAATAAATTCAATATATTTAAATAAAAGTTTTATTTGTTATTCCACTGATCATTATTAATTAAACCCCCCAGGTATTTCTACCTGAAGAGAGCCTTGGAATAGAAAGTAATAACACGTAGGGCGAGGATTTATTTGTTGTTAATATTCTAATATGAAGTTTCACAAGTTAAAGCCGAAACCTTTGATCAAATAAATTTAGTGTGCACTAAACTTTTTTGTTATATACCGCCTATAGTTAAATAAGAATCGTGGTCACCGTAAAAATTTTCTCTCTAGTTCCGCCCACCGTTCTATAATATCCGGCCCTGCCAGAGTGACCGGCGCTTCACAAAGGCTAAGGCGGACAGCGCGGGGGCGGATCTGGTAAACTTTAAAATGCCTGTATTTTTATCGGACCAATGTTATAAGTTATAACTTAAATGCTACTACAAGAACTTTATACTTACAATTATTCTGGACTTACTGTTATAGTTCCGAGGCTTCCTAGGTTTTCTGTTATAGTACTATTTTTTTCTGAAAACTACACGTTCTTATAAAAGGAATACTCTGACATGTTACAATAAAACGGTCTATATTCTAATAGCGAGAAGTATAAGACAAAACCACTGACCAAGAAAACTAAATACGAGTACTTACCTAAATAAACATATGTTCGCATGCGTGTTTTCACGCCGTGTCTCTTGCGGGGTAGGCAGAGAGAACGGATCTCCACAATTTTCGTTCAAGTACACAACTTTGACGACATTTGTAGCCTAGTTGATAAGACGTCTGCCATTCGAAAGGTAGATTACGGATTTCATTCCCGTTAAAGTCCAATTTATTTTAAAAATGGTACCAGTCTGATTTTCACTTAAGACCTCCGTAAAAAAAATCTAGACATACGGAAATAAACCCACCACGTCGTACTGTATACAACAAAAGTGTTATATGTTATATTATACAATATTCACCTTTTTCACACTCGTACATTTCAATATGCACAACTTTCTTTTATTCAATTCCCACGTTGACACTTCTATGAAACTTTGCTCCACTTGATCAAGCCAGGTTTTTGTTCAGTCTACCTCTTCCACGCACACTTAAACTTCTGACGTATATGCTCGCTTAGTCATACTAGCATTTATTCGTCATTCATTCTCTCCACATGTCCAAACTATCTTAACGATTATTTATTCGTCTTACTTAAAACATCAATTTTGTCCATGCATTAATTCGTCATGTCTTCATTCTGGCTTTCTTCAAAATTGACACCAGCTATTTATTTTGAACGCACGTATCCGCAGCATTAATGTTACTTTTATCTTTTTTGCCAAGTCCAAGCTTCATTTCCATACTTCAATGTGATCATGAACACACTATTATGTAATATCATATAAACTAGTTTTGTTATAGTGATATGCTTTTGAAATGTACTTGCCTTAATGATTATTACATTTTTATCACTTTAACTTTACAATCTGATTGATGATTTCAGTGGGAAAATTTCAGTGGATGATTTCAGTGAATGATTTCAGTGAGAAGAGTAAAATGTTTCGTCTTAAGTTGCTTTTAGTTTTCATTCAAAAGTAAACATAAAATAATTGGTATCTTTCCTAGGATTTCCAGGTTTAATTCTTGATGGATCCACAAAAAGGGTCCCAGTCTGCTTTTTCACATCAAACCTTTGAACACCTTTCAATTTGATTGGAAAAAAATAATAGATGATGAAAACCCGCAAGATTTATGCTACGGAAAAGTTATACAATACAATTCGAGAATAAAATAAAAGTGAAACCCTCTAAAATATATGTCCTTACAACTCAAAGTAAGAAAGAAAAAAAGATAGTGTTTGAAACCCGAACAATCCTAAATTTAGCTGGGATTCAAACAAAAGATGCCAAAGTAAAGAAATAATCACGTAACCTACCAAAACACTAATGCAGAATGTTTTTTATTTCTTAAACATTTAGACTGTGTGCAAATAAGACATCTTTCGCATTGAAAGACCAAAATACATCAATGGGTGGGTAGGTGCCGTCTGCTCTTTTCCGCGAATTTATTCGTTGAGGAAAAAAAACTTTTATCTCAACAATTCTTTTTACGACGGTAAAGTGTTTTCCCATGCACGAGTGACGGGAATTGAAGTTTTCTGCGTATTGAAAGAAGTACAAAATAAACTGATAAATCGAAAATGGAACGCATTCGAACTTCTATTGTTTGGATAAGTAAAAATTGACTTCCACAAATAAAAACATTGTCCTTTTTTTCAGTTTTTTTATATTTTGAAAAATATATTTATATTTATCCACAATAATTTGTGGTTTTACGTCATATCTCGAGGTCTATTTTGGTCAACGGATTTTATTTATGTACTTTATCTTCTTATGTGAATTTTCTTATTCTAGTACTCGCCATGTATAATAAAATAATTATATCTAACATTAATAACAAAACAATACCTCGTGTGTTTAAATTTCACGATTGTTATGTGTTGTATATCATTTTCGTTGTACACAGGTCTACCTGGTAAATTAAAGTCACGCGATAACCTTTTCAACCAACTGAAAAAAGTTTAAGAGATTTTAAGTGAAATCTAGACATACGAGTACATATTTGATTTGAAAATGAATTCCCACCATTTGGCTACGAAAGCTTTTTTGTATTTTTTTAAGTTAACTTTAAATATTGAAACTTAATTTAAATTGAATCAATTGAATGATATTTTTGAAGAAAAAGGATAGGTAGAAATTCAGAGAAATCAGTCAATAAGTATAAAAAATATTTAAAATAAGAAAACGTAAGAAGTAGGAGAAATCGTTTTAGTTATATGAAAGGGTGTGTGGATATAGAAGAGGCAAAGGATGTGTGTCGAGGTTGGATAGTTTTGACCTCGGTCCTCTCTGCCTACCCAGACAGAGAAATGGTGAGATGAAATGGTTTGTATGTAAATATATTTTATTTACAAAAGTTTCTCAGTAAGCCTTGTACTTGTATACGACTTAATTTAAAATAACCCATACTTGATCTCTCTTTATTAAGATATCAAAAATACATAAAAAGTCAATATTCGGTGCTCCACATAAAAGTGTCCTTATTCTCAGGATCGTAAAAGAATTACGACGTGAGCGGAATATTACGATTATGATGAAGTTGTGTATGGACCATTTTCACTTCGTAAGCTGACATCACCTCGCTTATATGCGAGAATATGTGCTCTTTGCCAGGTCTATGCAAACTCTTTGGTATTAAAATTCACTTTAAACATAAAATATTTATCAAATAAGTATACAAAGACATTTCTTACATAACATGTAACTAGTTAGCTGATTGTTTTGAAGATCTATCACGGTCTAACACTATTATTGTATTGAATTACTTTATTATTGTCATCGTCGTCATTACTGGGCCTCGTAGTCGAGGATCGACTCGTTATTCCAACCTTGCCGTGAAATTCAAGTTTTTTTCCTCTTTTTTAAGTGAATGAGTCGTTGCACATCAGCAAACTCCTCGACCACACCGCTGTACTGGATATGATGGCACACCGAAGTGTGACAATCCGGATACACTGGCGTATTTTTTCGTTTATTTTTTTATTCCCTTCCTCGAATAATAGATGGAAAAAATGCCTGTGTCATTCGAGGGGAATAGCAAAGTGCGGGGTTCGAACCAGCGACCTTTCGCTTGGAAGTCCAGTGCGTTAGCGCGCAACCATGCACCTCATGCATGCATTTTTATTGTACAACCTGATAGGTTTTTTTCTTGTGGCAGTTTCTTATCACCAATCTTAATGAGACCTTTTGTGTAAACTAGACAGGAACTGGAACTCTTTTTTAGAAAATTAAAACCAATGGAAATTGAAACCATAGCCCCTAGATAGTCGTCTTACCAACTCGACTATCTACGCATTAGCTATTTTTATTTAAAAAAATAGACAGTAATAATTTTAAGTATATCATATTTATGACAAAAAATATGTGGGAGGGGGGGGGTGTTCTCAAATGAAATAGAGAGCTCGATTATGGAGCTTGAAACTCGAGTTGCGATAATGATATAAATATTATAAGTGAAATTTAAAAAGAAATGTTAATATTAGTATCGTTATGGAATTCTGTCAAGGCCCAACATATTTTTTCTTTTCCTTTTATTGTGTTACGTTTCTTCGTTCAAATCATTCAAAACCTTCTAATTTTTTTGCAAAATGAACCATTAAAATATGTTATATTACCAAGAAAAACGGTTTACTACGATGCTCAGACAATAAGAAGGTTTTGATTTTTAGTGGATGTTTCAGCAATTCTTAAGCGGTTCCTGAAACTATGCATTTTTAACAAAATACACGTGAAAACGTCAGACGAAAACAGAATAAAACGATTTTTGTTTTACTTCATTCATTATTTTTAAAAGTCCTTTAACCTTTTTCGCACAAAATAATAAAAACCAAAAAAATAAATTCAACAATGACTTGTTAGCAGTGTTATACAATATGATTAAAATTAGATGTACAAGCCCATGATGTTCTAATGATAAGTTTATAATCACGGGATTCATTCAACCTTGTCGTTCAGCTATTTAGTTATGCAATAAACTTTCTGTGTATCCTTTTTACTCTGATTATTTGATTTTTTAGATAAGGATGTGTTTTAAATAAATGTATGGAGGTGATCGCAGGAAAGGGCGTTTTTTTTAACGTTGCAGTAAACCAAGGGTTGAATCACATGGTATACTCGTATACTCGAAACGATTCTGCAACGCTCCAACTGTAAATCTGTAGAGAATATGGTTGTAAAAACGAAATTGAGGTAGACCGGACATGTGATACGCTCGGGCAATCATAGGCTTCCAAAACGCATTGCACGAGTATATTTGAATGTAATGGGCAAGTGAAGGATTGGTTGGCACATAAGGACAGTCACCTGAAGACTGGGAGCAGTTTGTTCAGTACCATGGAAAGTAGAGAGCCATCTGTGTTTATATCCTCAGTGAGATACAGGCAAATGCCTAGTTTACTGGGGATACGACAAATGAAAGGCGACAAACCCAGATCCATTAAAATAATGTATGTCCAAATTAAATTACCTGTTGTTTTTTCGCAAATTATGTTTATTTCTTGTCATGTGTAATAATAAATAAATAAAAATACAATTTAGGCTGATGACGTTTCAACAGCTAGACTTATGAGAAACAGCGTGCTGCGAACATGGGCCAGCACTGCCAGGCGACTCAGTAGCAGCCTCATATATGATATCTATGAGAGGCAGTATGTATCTAGGATCGAATTGTTTTCTTACATAAGATAATATAACTGATGTAAAAGAGCAGCTTGTGATAAGCGTTGGAGTGGCAAGTGAATCCTCGACTTCGAAAACCAGCAATAATATGATATCGGAAAGAAAGTTTATGATCTACAAGAATGCCTTAATCGTCTATTTTGTAACAGTGATTAAGTGCAACTCCTTTCAAGTTATACGAGTATGAGTTATTGATGATTGCTCCGGAAATCTCAGGACTATGCTTCAGTGGTTGCTAGTGTCAATCGGAGGGATCTAATCTGGCGCACATTAAGAATATTTTTGCAATAAATTGTTATGGACCCCATCTGGTCTGCGCGTTTTAGTTCTGTAGATCTTTTCCAAACACTCGACACTGAACAGCGTACCCAAATGGTAACAGTAATATTTACAGGGTGCTTAAGAAAACAATCCTTCAAATCTTGTGAGTAAAATGAAAAGTTTATTCGACCTTAAGAAAATTTCAGGGAAATAAACAGTGTTTGATAAAATAAATTACTATGTCTTTAAACCTTCACAATATTAACGCCTTAACTATAAATAATATACTATATAAATTTTATATTCACGTAGGACTGATTTGAAGGATGTAATATTTTTTATGATTGATTTATTTTTATTATTGTGTGTGATTTGATTTTTTTCAAATATGTACTCAAAGATTTATAGTTGATGTAAGTGTGTAAAATAAAAATCAAAGTAAAAATGACCTGATTTATGGATGATTTAAGATGTGCGACATTACCCTCAGATTTTCTTTAAGTGAATATTCAACTAAGAAGAGTGTCAGTCAGTATTTCAATATCACAAATTTGGAAATTTCTTTTGTGTTTACCTCCGCATTTCTATAGGTTGGGCCTTTCCATCGGTAACATGGACAAAATGTCCAGTCTTCGTTTCTAACCGCCGTTGAAAATGTCCTTAATATTGATTGACGTTGTTCCATTTCCATTGCCAACATGGACTGAATTTGAAGTCTTCGTCTATTTTCGTCTTTGGAAATGTCCTTAGTATTAATTTATGTTGTTCCATTTCCATTGGTAACAATTTTTAGTCTTCGTCTATTTTCGCCTTTGGAAATGTCCTCCGTAGTATTTTGTGTTGCGCCATTTCCATTAGTAACATGGCAACAACCTAATTTATAGTTTTTGTCTATTGTCTTAAGAAATGCTTTCCGTAGTGCTTTGTGTTTTGTCTTTCCATCGATAACATTGAATTAACTCATGGACCGATGTGTCTACGCTTTCAGTATGTTGTGAAAATTGAAATGGTGTCACAGAGAATTATACGAACTCTTTTTCAAACAATGTTAACGAATACATGACTCATTTTCTCGAGCATGACTTTTATTTTATTAAAGAGATCTTATTTTATACGAATCTACATGGTTGATATTAATATTGGTCGATCAATTTTAAATTTCGAGTAAGTGCAGTTTTTTGACAATTTTCACAGATTTATACTTGGATATTCATTTAAATGGTTTTGATTTGCCTGTATCGTTTAACTTCTTTTTTATTACTTTCTTGATAATAACTACGTATTTTAATTGACTAACGAAGAGTTCCTTAAATTTACTTTACATTTGAATAGTTTTTTTCTCTAAATCCATGTTAATTCTAACAAGAAGTTGTTATCGTTGGTTGATTTTGACTTCTAATTAAAGCTGTTTTTTTTTCATTTTGGGCTGACACCGTTGTGTTTATATTCATTTGTTTCTTCTTTGATTTCTTCAGTACAATTCAATAATTTGTTTACTAGAGGTTTTTCTTTTGCTACTTCTGTTTCGTGACTGTGTGCTTGTTGAAGCGCCACAGTTTACACTCGATAAACTAATGCTTCCACGAAATCTTCCATTCCCATGATGGTTGACAATCTTACTCGATCACTAAGAAAAACCTATCGTATCGTTGTTGTTTATAGTTAAGGCATTAACGTTGTGGAGGTTTAAAGACATTGTAATTTATTTTTATCAAACACTGTTTATTCCAACTTTTTGTGACGGTATAAACCTACCGGTTTCAAGGCTTTCACCTCATCTTCAGGGGAGCACAAACAAGTCTTGTTTGTGCTCCCCTGAAGATGAGGTGAAAGCTTTGAAACCGGTAGGGTTATACCATCCTAAAAAAGTGGAATAAACAGTGTTTGATAAAAATAAATTACAATATCGTATCGTTTTTAAGGTTTAAATGTTTTAAACTTAGGACATTACATAAAATCTTTTTCATGCAATGTGCCAAATAATCCAAAAGACGATTAATATTATTGAGCCTGTTTGCTCGATTTATTTCAATAAGGTGGATGATGTGGATCACTAACTTTACTTTTTATGGATATTTGAGGGATGTCACATAATAACACTTTTGGGAAGACTCTTTCCCAAGTATAAGTGATACAACAAAAATAATGAAAAGTGAAATGCAAATCTCCAACATCCTGTGAATCTGCCAGAGAATAAACAGCATGCCTTAGAGTTTGTGATGTGAATCTAAAAGAAAATCACATCCTATTCTGGGAAGTCTTTTGCTTCTGTATATCATGCACTCTATTGGATGGAATATCCGAGTCCACAGGTTGGATATTTCTTTACTTAAATGAAATATTTCACATTCTCACAAAGGAAAATAGGGAATGAAACTTGAATTATCCTATAATATATCATACGAGACCAGATACTTTTACGTATTTACTTGAATGTAAAATCTGGCTGGATAATTTATTTATGAATATTCCTTTTGTAAATGATCTCAATACCATGGTGGTAAAATAAAAGTAATTATACAAAAAAATGGGCAGTCTAGAAACGGATTTGTTTCAATCCTATTAAAAATTACAATTTCGAAGTAGGAGACACTTCTTTGGGTTCTTTCATAAGCTGAAAAAATTATAAGATAGTTGAAGTTAACGGTTGAGGTGCATGGCTATGCGGTAAATACAAATAGTTGAGGTGCATGGCCACGCGGTAAATACAAATAGTTGAGGTGTATAGCCACGCGGTAAACACAAATAGTTGAGGTACATGGCTACGGACTAAATACAAATAGTTGAGGTGCATGACCACATGGTAAATACAAAGAGTTGAGGTGGTAAATACAAATAGTTGAGGTGCATGGCCACGCGGTAAATACAAATAGAAATGTAGATTATTGGTAGCAATATAGTATACATGTATATGATACAAATATATAAATATCAATAAAAAATATTTGGAAGAGAACCTATCCAAAGATCTGGGCTCATCTTCTAACATCCCCTCCCTCCGGCCGAGATACACCCCATCAATATAGGGCGAGCCCGGCCGCGAGGACATCAGATGTGTTTTAGCCCACACCCACAGAAAATTAATATATAGCGGAAAAAAAATAAAAAAGTAAACCCACAAAAACCCCCTCCGATTAACTTAAATAAACATAGGTTCCTCAATAGTAACATACTATGTTATGTACATATAAATACATTTCGATGTCACACATATATTCGTATCTCAAAATAAACATAGATTCCTCAATAGCAACATAGTATGTGCATATAAATACATTCCGATGTCACACATATATTCGTATCTCAAAATAAACATAGATTCCTCAATAGCAACATAGTATGTGCATATAAATACATTCCGATGTCACACATATATTCGTATCTCAAAATAAATATAGATTCCTCAATAGCAACATAGTATGTGCATATAAATACATTCCGATGTCACACATATATTCGTATCTCAAAATAAACATAGATTCCTCAATAACAACATAGTATGTGCATATAAATACATTCCGATGTCACACATATATTCGTATCTCAAAATATACATAGATTCCTCAATAGCAACATAATATGTACATATAAATACATTCCGATGTCAGAGATATATTCGTATCTTAAAATAAACTGTATAAAGTACATTTAAGGGAGAAGCTATTAAAAGGTTTGGGCTCATCTCACAACATCTGTGTGCAAGGCTGTGAGGACACTAGATGTTTTTCAACCCACATATACATGTAGACTAAGGAAAAAAAACATAAAATATATATATGGCAGAGCAACGCACTGGACTTCCGTTCAGAAGGTCGTCGATTTGAACCCCGCGCTGTCCTACTCCCCTCGAATCACACAGGTTTTTTTCCGTCTAGTATTGGGGGGTATTATACATATATTTCGTTAGTCTTTCTTCATTCATTCGTCCCACATGCCCAAACCATCTTAAAGAGCTCTTCTTCGTCTTGTTTAACACATTAGTTTTTAATTTACGTGCATTTTCATACATTGGTGCCCCATGTACTCTTCTCAATGACAACGCGTTTCTACAGCATTTATTCGGCTTCTAAGACTGATAGTCTTTTTCCTCGTGTAAGTTTTACTTCCATAAAGCAAATACGACACCAAAATACACGTTATTTTTAACGGTATTCTCAAAACGAGCTAAGATTACAATAAGAAAAAAAAATACTTACGCGGCATAAAAGTGTGATTTTTTTTTTATTTTTACCAGACATATTAATCGGTAAATATTGTAAAATTGAGAAAATTTTTTTTTAGCAATTTTCAAGAACTGAAAGAAAATATTTCGTTTACACATGTAAAAATATTCATGATATGTTTTATTGGATACACGAGTCTAACATATGTTGATATATGTTGTATACATCACAACACTTCTTGAAATTAAAACTTGATTTTTATTTTTTTCGTACGAAGAAAATTGAAATAAATCAGAATTGGAAAATATTGGCTGCATGAACTGCATAAAAAGAAGGTATTTTAGATTAATATTTGAAACAATACCAATGCTTTTTCCTTTTCATATCTGAATTAATTTTAATGTTTTGAAAAAATATTCTTGCTTATGAGAGCATTATTTACATTAAATTAAACATTATGTCGTATAAGTTTTGATAGATGTCGCCCAAAACATTCAAAGTCGATAATATGTACCATATCCTACACTTCATAGTTTTTTTTTTTTTTTAACCTGGCGAGTTTATTGCCATGTGGCAATCTCTTCCAGCCAACCAGAAAGATTTTTTTATAGGCCCTAAGTGTTAACCAGACTGGAATCCTATTTTAAAAAATCTGGGTTCCAGTGGGGATCGAACGCGCAACCTCCGGATCGGCAGACAAGTGTCTTACCACCAGGCCACGGAGGTCGTCATAATAATAACGTTTATTATCATTGGGAACAGAAATATACAACAAAATTGTTTACAAAGTGCATATGATCTCTACGTTCATTGTGATGGACGCCAGATCTGAAGAGGTAAAACATTTGTAGATGGTTGTAAAATGATTTCATAGAACTATTTGTTTAACTTTGTGTATTTAGGAATCATATGTATGAATAATAATACTCAGATCTATCTGGAACCCTCATAGAAAAAATATGAAATATAACAAACAATTTATTATGGTCGACAATATTTTAGATAGTAAAAAAGGTTTCGCAATATTTTGATTATTATTAATAAAATGAGTAAAAAAAAGGTATCGCAATATGTTGATTATTATTAATTAAATGAGTAAAAAAAAGGTATCGCAATATTTTAATTATTATTAATAAAATGAGTAAAAAAAGGTATCGCAATATTTTGATTATTATTAATAATAATTCAATAATAAAAATTAAATAATTTTGTTATATCCATGTCCAAATATAGTGTTGGATGAATAAAAGTTGCTGGTGAAGTTTTTATAGTTGTGATATTTAGCTGTCAGTTGATATATCGGGGCGGCATCGTTGTAATGTGATCTATCGGAGGCAACTTTTTTCGAGTTTTTGTCGTTTTTTGAGAGTGCATACTTACATTCTTCGTTTGTTTGTCTTATAGCAGCGTTTTATAACAGTTCAGGAACGTCATAAAAGTACCGAAACCGTGCATGACACGGGTCAATTTTATAATCCATATATGTATAATATATAATGATACGTTTTGTTCTTTAAGGTTAAGCCTCACAATTGTGTCTTTATTGATAAAAAATAATTCTGTATTGTTAACATTATTTGTTTTTAATTTCAACAACATTTAAGGCTTTGATCAACTCGTGTAACACTTGAATGGCATGACTGTATAAAGTGGATAATTACTTTGGACATTGACAGAACGTGGAATTTAAAATTTTTTTCTTGTTTTAAAAGCATTTCAAAATTGCTGTAATATTTATTGGATCATACCAGTCGTTTTAAAGATTGTTATTTCTTTACACTAAGTTTACGGTTAATGCTATATAGCAATTAATCAAATAGTCTTCAAATTATACCAAAAAAGCGCTTTCTGTGACATTTTGTTATTTAAATACCCTCAATAAATGAAATTTTTCGTTAACCTAGAAAGAGTTTATTTTTTATTCAGAGTTTCCAGAATTGTGAACATTATATACATATATTACTGAAAATAATGTATTAATTTTGTAATTAATTTATTTCATGGCAATATTGGAAGAAGAATGTTTGTATGAGATTACAAATATGTACTTATTTTTTTAACATAAATAAAGATGGAGCACATTTGATTGTGCTGGAAAAATTGTTTTCATCAAAATATGGTCGTGTATTTTTGTGCAATCGTCCTTTGTAACTTCATTTTCTACTCACCGTATATCGGGAGCCAAGATTTATAAACCATGAAAGTGCTAGGCACTATCATTGACACAATATCTTCCAAGCGCTGAACATCGATAAATATCAACCATGCATATATCATATACACTATCAATTCCCGTGTATGATACTGCATGGAAGAATAAATCAACTTTTGTATTATTCCATTCCAATAGAATCAAATAACACTAGTTCTATATCATATCAGCCCTGAAAGATTCAACTGCAGTGATCTATAGGCTTCCATTCTGCAGCTTTTCTTCTTAGCAGCTTAGAGGGAACAGTGGGCAAACTATGTCACAACACATGTACAGTGTTTGGTGAGAAAGTCACCACACATGCATAGTGGGGATTATCTACGCCAATCCTCCATCTCAGGAAATTTTTCCTCCATCGCATGGTAGGTAATGCTTCACCGTCAGGCATTCCGACGAGTTTATCCATATCCATAAGTCTTGAGTTCTAGCTCTCTAGGAATCGACACGCATATGTTTCGGAGGTTCTTTGGGGGGTTTAAGGGTTATCAAACAAATATTTTGTGACCTCAGTGTTTACTGTGTTGTTATTTGACCATAGTTACTAACACGGCAGTCTTAAAGTTACAATCATCTCTGATACGAATAATGGGATCCATTATTCGTATCAGAGATGAATATATGGACAGTGACACATTAGGCAAATAATGATAATGCCATAGAATATCTGACATAAAAGTTTTGAGAAAAACCATCTGCAGTAGCATCGTTCTCGTATTTATTGGTGGGCTAACAGAGGATAAAATAAAGCACGGTTGGCAACTCAAGAGATAAAATAACGTATTGCTTGAGACGTTTAAAAACGTAACTTCTCAGTACAACTGGGAGCAAACATAAGCAAATCGAACCAAATGGCGTAAAATTTGTTGCTTATTATTAGGGTAGCAATGGAGAAAGAGGAAGTAGGTAAGCTGCAAGTACTGAAGCTCTTTACCCTTTATGCAACAGAATATGTCTACAATAAATTGGCTACCATAGCCATCACCAGTAACACCAACGACCACTACTTTTATACTCGACTTCGTATAGTACCTTTTTAGTATACTTGACACGGGTAATGGGCACACATTCATTTCCACATATATTATGTGTTTGGAATGCTTAAGCTGTTAGTGTTTGTTTACTTCTGTTAAGAACTATTATGCCATTTTTACTAATGATAAGAACTAAGATGACATTTTTACTCATGTTAAGAACTAAGATGCCATTTTTGTTACCTGGCGAAGAAGAGACATGATATTTGGTGAGTACAATGCTATTTTACTCCATTATTTAAATATCAAACTCAATCCAGTCGAACTAGTAGCTTCCACTCGAAATATAGTTCACAATACTTCTTTTTATATTTATTGAAGAAAAACAGATTTATTATGTATTCATATAAAGGCGGCGGTGTTTGCATAACTGTCGGCACCATATTTGTAATAACATTTCATATTTTTATAGATATTTCTTAAATAAAGATAATAATAAAAAAAATGTATTTAAAATAAAGTGAACCACAATTTTGGGATCAAAAGTGCGGAACTATTCAAATGACAAGGTTTAAAATCACCAAACTCTTTCGGAGGGAATATCGCTTCCCAGGAAAAGGGGGGGGGGGAATATTTTTTTTGGAAACGTTGAGGTGTTCATAATAATTAGGGTGACTTTAAGACTTTCCATGGGGTCATTGTGCTATTTATTAGATATTCCAGTTATTAAAAAAACCTCAAACTTACCGTATTTAACACTTGTGAAGGTTGTTTGTCTCACAACTGATTTTATTCATAGCATGTATAGTACATCGTTGAAACAGGTTTTATCATGGATACTTACAAAAAAAAAATAGAAATTGGCTGAAAAGTCGTTAAAATTTGACACATTGTTACAAAAAGCAAGCGAATATAGAACTCGTGAAAGATTATCAAGTACATATACAATACTATATTATCAAGTACACGTAACATAGAAGCCTCGTATACATATGATAATAACTTCATGTTTATTTCGGATTTGATTATAATATTTGATGATATGAATAGTTTTATAGCTCCTTACCCTTATATTTATATAAACACAATTTATTATTTTAACTAAATAAATAAATAACTTTTTGGTTTTATTGTACACAATTTTTACCTTCCCCACGTTTAAAAATAAAAAAATAACCAATGTTAAACTAGGAGGGCTTTGACTTATCCTAAGATGCTCCAGAAAGGAGGGGGGTGAGGGTCAAAAAAGGTAATTCCTGAGTAGTTGAGTAGTTTAATGAAAATACATAAAGTGGTGTGGATTGGAGACTGAGTACATAGAGTAATGTGGTGTGGATTGGAGACTGAGTACATATAGTAATGTCTTCTGACGTAGTCTGAAAAGGAGAACTTATCATAATCACAACGATGCAAGTATACATGATGTATGTTTACTTTCTTGCTCTCATTTAAAGCCACTTCTTTAATACATATCATCACGCCGTGTCCATTGCGGGTTGGCAGAGATAACACATCTTCATACTTACTATCCAAGCGTACAGCTTTCGCCTTATTTATATTCATACATCTCATCATACACAATTATCTTTTATTTATATTTCTCCTTTACCTTCTTTATCTATCTGGTCCATTTGATTCCCAACCTTCCTCGATCCACCTCTTCCACGCACACCTTGTACTTTTGACTTATATACTCGCTTAGTCATTCTTTCGGCATTCATTATCTCCACATGTCCAAACCTTCTTTAACACTTGCCACCCTATGATGGATAGTTAAGAGACCAGGACTTACATAATTAAATAATTTTATAGCTAATTACAAAAAATAACCTAGCAGATTTTGCATAATTTTAATTTAAAACATACATTTTTCACTGGATGCTGAGCGTCCAGCACAGTGGCTGGCGGAATTGTTTAGCACAGAAAGGCAAGTGTTAACCTGTTTTCTTCGTCTTAATTAAAACATTAACTTTATTCAACGAAACGAATCATAAGGAAAAATAAATCATTGTTAAATCTTAAATTGCATGAAGGACACATTAAAAAAATATCCACTATATTTTCAGATTGTATAATTCAACACGTTCTCTAAAAAATATAAGTTTTTCAGAAAACAAATTTTCAAGTGTAATTAAATGATATAATATAAAAAAATCAATGTAAACATTATTGATATCAAACTTTATTTCCCCAATATCACACTGAAGAAATTAAAAACAATTTAAAATATATCTTAAACTTAATGAATATGATGACCTCCGTAGTCCAGTTTCTAAGATGCCTGTCCACATATTCGACTGTTCGATTTCCGTTGGTAACTAATTTCTTTAAACAGGGTGTTAATAAAATTTTCCGTTAAGGTCATTTTATTTTTTCTGGTTATTTGGAAGATATTGCCACATAGCAATCAGTCCACCAGAGTATGCTGTTAACAAAGTTTAATATACAACCTCCCTAATCTAGTTGTGAAAGTGTCCGTCTTCCTGATCGGCGGTTACGGTTTCGATTCCCGTTTGTATTCATAGTTTTTAAAAAAGAATTTAAGTGTAATTTACCCTCAAGGTCTCTAACATTTTTTTTGTTATTCGTAAGTGATTGCGGCTTATTAATTAGCCCAACAGTTTATACGTCATAAAACGTAAGTATTATATAATACAGTAATAACAGACCTTACTACGTAAGTATTATATTATACAGTAATAACAGACCTTACTACGTAAGTATCATATAATACAGTAATAACAGACCTTACTACGTAAGTATCATATTATACAGTAATAACAGACCTTACTACGTAAGTATTATATTATACAGTAATAACAGACCTTACTACGTAAGTATCATATTATACAGTAATAACAGACGTTACTACGATGTCGCATCGCAGAATTTTGGTTCCATAATATTGAATTCAGAAATGTGATTTTCAAAACAATATTTCAATCTCGATGACATTTTTGACATTGGTTTAAAAAAAATACTGTTTTCAACATACAACGAGAAAAATAAATAATTCACCAATTCATAATTTTGTGGAACTATTTCAAAATATGGTTTTTTAACTCATGTATTATAGATTTTTTTTAGATGTTTTACTCCATTTTTTTTATATGCTATGTTTGTTATATTTTGTAAAATCTCTTTTGTAAATTTATAGCTTGTGTTGCATTACACCATTCTTTACTCTAACTGAAATAAAATTATTGTGGGCATATGTGGGCGCTCTTTTAGTTGGTTCTCTTCTTACTTGTCTGATAGAACTCAGAGAGTCAAATTGGGTGATAGTGTATTTGGTGAGCCTCTTTTTGTAAGATTCGGAGTACCTCAAGGTAGTGTTCTGGGACCTATATTGTTCCTGATATATGTCAATCAGTTGTGTAATCTTTCTCTCAAGGGTAAGATTATTACTTTTGCGGACGACACGGTTCTTCTATTCGAGGGCCGAACATGGGATGATGTATTCTTAAAGGCTAACGAAGAATTGCGTGTAGTTAAAGAATGGATGGACTCAAATTTATTGACTCTAAATTCCCAAAAAACTAAATACATCACATTTAGCATATCTACAAGAACTCAAGCACCTACAAATAAATACATAACACTACACACTTGTTCACCCATGTCTGACTGTAGTTGTGTTTCCTTGGAAAGGGTTGATAGTATAAAGTACCGTGGAGTTTATGTTGACCAGTTCCTTCGTTGGGAGGTCCATATTAACACTTTGAGCGCAAAAATCAGAAAACTAGGATACATATTCCGTATGATTCGAAATGTGCTCAGTGAAAATATTCTTAAAAGTATATACTTCGCCTTATGTCAGTCAGCACTTTCTTACGGTATATCAGTTTGGGGGGGATGCACCTTAACCCAGAAACACATATTACAGGTTTCCCAAAAATTGATTGTGAAAATAATCAATAAACTTCCTGCTCGGTATCCCACGGCGGAGCTTTTCAGAGAGTATCAGGTCCTGAACATAGCCAATTTACATCTCAAATCCATTCTCTGGCACTACCATCGAGAGGAGGGGAAGATGCAAACTCAGCAGACACACATGACACGCATGGCAACTAATGAAATGTTCACCATCCCTAGAGTTAAAACCTCTTTTGCCCAAAGGCAATATGCTTATTTGGCTCCCATTACATACAATGGCGTGCCGACTTCAATAAAAGTAAAGGTAGGAAAACCATTTAGACAGTCGATCGGAGCGTGGTTGTTATTGCGACAGGATTTTGAGTACTTGGGCTTTCAGGATGAATGACGAGTGGAAAGGATTTATGTGAGCTCGTGAGTGTGGGTCTCTTATTAATGTTTTAATTTTGGTTGTTATTGTATTTGTGTTTCTGTGTGTTTTTCTTTTTTTTGTTTTGAATTTGTTTTGATTTTTATTCTTATGATTGTGTGCAGTATATTGTGGGATGAATATTTTTGGTCTTTCTGGAGCGATAATGTGTGAGGAGTTGAGTTTCGCAGGGTGTTTCCAGTTGTAGTTGAGTGTCACTGTTTGTCAGGTTGATGAGAGCGTGCAACGGGGTTTTTTGTGTTATCAAAAATCGGAAAGAAGTATCGATTTATTTTTTCATGCTAAATATCCTCAGTGAGATACAGGCAAAAGCCTAGTTTACTGGGGATACGACAAATGAAAGGCAACAAACCCAGATCCATTAAAATTATATGTCCAAATCAAATTACCTGTTGTTTTTTCTCAAATTGTGTATATTTCTTGTCATGTGTAATAATAATAATAATAATAATAATTGTGATTAATCAATATATTTTTATGGATAACAAGCAAAAATAATATGTGTCTTTCAATCTTTTAAATTGAGACACAGAAGGCTATTTAAAAAATTATATCATAAAGCTATCACAGTCGGGATGGAAGTTTAGAAGTGAATTATTTTAACAAAAACTTCGGCAAATTAAGATTCATTCAAGAGTCAATTTTGATTGCAATATTCGCAGGAATATCGTTAACATATTTTTACTAAGCGAAGGACAATTTTTTTATTTTTCTCTCTATTGTGACGAATAAAGGAGTAGAATAATTAAGAAAATCGGGAATGGTTTGCCAAATATATATTTTTTAATTTAGATACTTTATTGTGAAATATACAAATGGCGAATTTAAACGCAAATCTCTGTAAATCAACCAGATAAGAATCACGCAGAATAAGTGCTGAGTGAATAGAAGACTGGGAAAGAAGGAAGATGGGATAGGACAAATAAATCATCACGGTATCAATCTTCAGTCAAAAGGTACCGCTGATGATGAAAGAAGAAAATATTTGTTGAATTATTTCACTTGCTTTAAAATCATAGCTTTTATTAAATTAAATAAATACAAAATGAAATACTTTTGTTTCACTCAAAAACTCCAACCATGAATTGTTTGTAACTTTTAAAGAAATTTATGAATTTGTACTTACTTGAGTGCCTCAAGAATAAATAATAAAGTTTAATATTTCCACAAAGCCTGCGAATTATGATAAAACTCAGCTTCAAGTTAATAAAATATATATTCTAATTATTCGTTGCCTGCGATGTCTCAATTATATTTGAAGATAGGGGGCTTTCATGAGACTATTATTTAATTCTAGAATTATAACTCCTTAGTACGTTTGATACAGTGTGACTTAAGCAAAACAATTAACTTAGTGAGATAATCTACCCTACCAAGTTAAAACCAAGGCATTAAATTTATCAGTGGAACTTCTAGACACCGATGAACTTTTCTCTCGGTTCGTACTTTGAAACAGTGCGTACGAGATATGATTTTAAAAAGGCTCTATTCGGTCGAGTTCGGCTGTTTCCGCCGAAGCCTTCCGAACATTTTTAGATCCGCGAGCTTTTAGTTCATCAGACGGGCGTCGACTGTCGATGGAGGCGCTTGCGTCGGTGCTCAAATCTTTCGCCTGTCGGGTATGAATTAGTTTTGCGTAAAACGAATTTCGCGAATTCAGTTTGAGAATTGTTACAAGTTTCAGCAACTAATGGAAAAGTTAAACAGTTACACGTGTTAGACTAGTTTTATACATTAACTTTATACTTACTGTTATTGACTCTCATTAACTAAGTTTTTAGCGTATATTGAAATTTTATACTTTGACTGGTGTGCTTAAATTAAATATAAATATGTCAATTTGACATTTAACTAAATTTTATTGAAATAAATTCATTTCCTTATCAAATCGTATGTGGTTAGCAAAATAACGTTTTTAAATATAATCGTGTGTTTTAATGTTAATTATGCATGTACACAAATATTGGTGTTAAAATAAGTGGGTCAAAGTAAAGAAGGCTTTATTTTAAGGTAATTTTTTTCATGTTATTCTTACTTAATTTCTTCACAGACTTTCTGGTGATTTGCTGTTTAGTGCAATACAATATGAATTTTACACGAAATAAAACTGTAACTTTACATCACAAATATTTCTTTTACATGATTTTTTTTTCTAGTTTTACAATACAATAGCGATTTGCAAAAATGTCAAGTATTTCTGAAAAAAAAGCAGTGTAATTTATATGTTTTCTATGAATAGTAGACCCTTGAAGATGGCTTGCGGGATCATTCTGAAACGTTAAGCATTCAGCTCATAAAATACATAGTTATTCCAATTAACTTTTCTAGATAAGTTAATACATATTATTATATTACGATTACATCAACTCATATCAGAAGGAACCAAACTAGTTGAACGTGAGAAATAGATGCAAACTTTACATACTCGTACTGGCACTATTTTCTAATATCCTTAACTGTTCTGCCACACCCTGGTATCTCGCTAAGAATATTCCGCGTCTTTTCTATCAAATACTTGCGATACGCTCAAACGTAAATTGTTTATTGTTTTTTTCCGTTTACCGCTCTTCTTTTTTTACGTCGTCCTGAAATGTCTATGCAGCGAGATTCTAGAAACAGTAAAAAACTTATGTTATACTCTCTCCGTCATTAGCGTGTTTTTAAAAAAGATTGAAAAACTCTTTATTTTAAGTCAGTGATGTATTTTATTCCTGATTATTTTTCCCTCTCCACCATCCCTTCCTTTTTCCTTTGAAGATATCTAACTTTCATTTTAACTATGTTCATGAATTTTGTACAGGTGAATAATAATTTGAATATTTTTGCGACCACGTGACTTCCTTTATTTACTTTAGTTGTGGCTGTTTGTAAGAAATTATCATCTAGCAATAATCTCGCTAGATTGTTTTACTATTAAGTGTTAAATAAATATGTAAAACACGTATAACAAAAGTTTTTGTTTTTAAAGACTCACTAATTTTTTTCACTTTATCATAGAGAGTATTGTATATTTTATATAGATTCTTGAAATAAATATAGTATTTTAATCACGTAATTTAAATGAACGTTTTGATCTGAAACATCTCATTAAAGGACTTTGTTTTTAAAGTTCATGTATGCAGCTCATAATTGCCTCTAAATAAATTTAAATTTGTTTGAGAGTGGAAAAAATCTTCAATTATACAGAAAACTTTTCTAGCCACCAGAAAATTATTGTTAAGTAACAATATACTATATTTATTATTTCTTATGGCACCCACAGCATATCTTAAATGGTGATTCGTTGTCGGAAGACAAGATTGTTTTCGACCTTGATAATCAAACTTTTGGATTAAAAACTACTGGACTAGGCATGTTACTCATAGTTCGTCACTGTATGTATCGGAAATATTATCATGTGTGAAGAGGCAACAATACTCCATCACGTTAATGCTTGAGTATTGTCAATAACAAATATGTTGATAAATTATTTAGATTTGTAATTTATTTTTAACAAACACTGTTTATTCCACTTTTTTGTGACGGTATAACCCTACCGGTTTCAAGGCTTTCACCTCATCTTCAGGGGAGCGCAAACAAGTCTTGTTTGCGCTCCCCTGAAGATGAGGTGAAAGCCTTGAAACCGGTTGGGTTATACCGTCACAAAAAAGTGGAATAAACAGTGTTTGTTAAAAATAAATTACAATGTCTTTAAACCTCCACAACGTTAATGCCTTAACTATAAACAACATATTTAGATTTGTTTTTAACCACGTTGGATTTTTATTAATTTGGATTCTACTGTCCGAGACATGAGGGGCGTGTGCAGCTTAAGGAAGCACTTAAAACAATCATTTTTAGGGAGATTTTATCGAAATTTATGAGTGGGTTCGAATCCTGAGTGAGAGCGCCCTTGAGATGAATTTTCTCTCTAAACGGCGCTATATATTTGTCCTATTATTATTATTATTGGAGAAATGTTATATTGAAATCTCTTATCAACTCGATTAATTAGAAAATACATGAATAAGAAAATCCGAAATATTTGCACATAAATCAAGTCATTATATATATAGTCACGAGACCACGGAGGTCATGTTAGAAGAATAGAAAATATCTGACAAAATAGTCTTAATGTATCTAGTAATCATTTTATACTCCCTTGTAGGTAAAATTCCTTAAAATAGTATATGGTATATCCAGAATATAAAGTCTTCGTGTTTTTCTGTGTGTCTTTTATCACATCATTCGACTAAACTATGATTTTTTAGATTATTATCAACGAAATAAAAAGTTTCCGGTGTATTGGATTTGTAATATAGTTCAAAATTAAAGACCACTGGATAAAAGTCGCTTTATTGCTATGGAAAAATAGTATCTTGAAAGTTAAAAATACTTAATTTTCGATTTTTTACAGTATTATTATACAGGGTCTTTCAATAGGGACGCTCAAAATTTGTTAGGGTATAGCGGTCATGTTGTTAAAGCAACATCTGTCAAATTTACTGTGAATTGTTTAACAGTGTATGGCAAATTACCATGGAAGGTTAAAGCGTTGAACAATGTGTGCAAATTATCAAATTTTATTTTCAAAATCAGTGCTCCGTTCGAGAATCGTTCCGCGCATTACGTGCCTTTTATCCTCGCCACAACCGTCCTGCCGAGTCAACTATTCGACGTTTGGTGGCCAAATTCGAGTCAACCGGTTCGATAAATTACTAGCCAATACCCGTACGTCACCGAAACGTAAGGTTTGCTGAAAATATCGCTGCTGTGTGTGAAAGTGTACGGGAAAACCCGAGGCAGTCAATTTCTCGTCGTTCAAAAGAACTTGGCCTTTCTGCGACTTCAACTTGACAAATTTTGCGTCATAACTTAGATCTGCATCCGTATAAAATCCAACTGACCCAGGAACTTAAGGTAAACGACCATAAACAACACCGTATGTTTGCTAATTGGGCTCTGGAGCAATTGGAAGTTGACCCAAATTTCGCCAAAAAAATAATCTTTAGCGGCGAGGCCCATTTTTGGATGAATGGATGTATGAACAAGCAAAATTGTCAGATTTGGGACGATACCAATCCAGACAAGATACACCAGCACCAAATGCATTTCGAGAAAGTCACTGTTTGATGCGGATTTTGGTCTGTCGGAATAATCAGTCCGTACTTCTTCCAAAACGAAACCGGCATTACCATAACCGTCAACGGCGAGCGCTACAGATTGATGATAAGCAACTTCTTGTGGTCTAAGCTGGATGATATAGATACCGACGACATGTGGTTCCAATAGGACGGCGCTATGTGCCACACAGCGCATGCCACGATGGACATTCTGCACGAGCGATTTGAAGGCATGGTTATCTCACACAGCGGCAACGTGAATTGGCCACCGAGATTGTGCGATTAGACGCCTTTAGATTATTGGTGCGATTAGACGCCTTTAGACTATCGATTAGACGCCTTTAGACCTTTGGGACAATCTTAAATCGCAGGTCTATGCGTATAAACCGCAAATAATTTATGCCCTCAAAGTCAGCATAACGAACGCCACCCAGCAAATTCAGCCAGATTTGTGCGACAAAGTCATCGAAAATTAGACCTCCCGAATACGTGCTACCGAGCAAAGACGCGGCGGACATTTGAACGACGTTATATTTCATACTTAATGCCATAAAATATTCTTTCAAATAAAAAAAAAATAGTGGATATCTTATACACAACTTGTTTTATTTACATTTAAAAATTGAGCGTCTTTATTGAAGGACCCTGTATATGTTTATATTAATTCGGAAGACCAACCAGGTTAGGATGCTAAAATGCAGGGACTTTTAATGTATTGTAGTGTGATAAAATTTCGTTATTCACAGTACAACCTGTCAAATTTATTGTAGAGTAGCAATACCTTCTAACCAACCAGAAAGCTACTAAACAAGCTTTAATTGAAAATTATGAAGAAATCCTATTTTAAAAATCTGGTTTCCAATGTGGATGTAACCCGCTACCCCCAAGTTGGAAAACAGGCGTCTTATCAACTGGGGTATGGAAGTCGTTTCTGAACTATAAATATGTTCAGAATGCCGACGGCCGTGGTTTAACGGTTAACATTCATGCTAAGCAAAGCGAGCGTCCCAGATTCTTAAGGTGATCGTAATTGTCAAAAAACAGCGATATACTAAATTAACTACGAGTATATACAATAACAGCGCTATATTAATTATTTACGTGCTACGCTAAACCAAAGAAAAATATATGTTTTTCCACTTTAATTTTAAAGATTCCGGTAAATTTGGGGTACCTCGGTTAGTACTCCATTAAATTTTGGCGCGTTGCCGCAATAAAACAGTAATTGTTGTATGGTTTTTATCTGGAATTAATATTGACTATCCAATAACCATCAATTATATACTGGGATCCTCGCTGCCAAATTAAATATCTAACAATAATCGTTCGTTGTTATTTCAATAACAAGAATATTTGCTCACAATGTTCCAATTTATTAATGAAAAAACGTAACTTACACTAATTGTTGAAAAATCATTCAACAGCATAAAATCGGTCGTACGTGAGTAAAAAGAAGGTGTCATTATTAGCGTTTAAAAGTTATTATCTTATGAAATTACATAAAAAGAACATTTTTCTTTCAAATATAATTTGACAGCTATCATTTCTTGATATGATTGATTATAAGACATAAAATAGCAATGGTAAATATGGGGTTGTAGTCGCCTATCGGTGGGATGGGTTTATGTTTTCATTGAAGCTTTAAAAATCCTTATATTTCGTGATGGGTGGTTTCTTTTCATTTTTATAGAGGCATCTTTGTGTCTCTTTACTTATATTATATTATTAATGTTGTTACTTTTGAAGCAGGAAGAAGTAACTAAGTGGATGGGCAACCATTTTTGAAGTTGTCGCGTGGTATTTGTTTGTCTCGACGAGAGGGCGATGTGAAAGAAAAATTTAGATAAAAAAATAATAAAGGATTTATAGTTATGATCATCGTAGTCAAGTTGGTAAAATGGTTGTCAGCTCGGTTGATTTGTTTCACGAAGGAAAGCGAAGATCTCAATATGTTTTCCCAACTACGCCCTGTTAAAAATCCTGGTTGGTAAGAAAGAATTTGGATTTGGAATTTGAAAAGAATTTGGATATGTCACCATATAAATCAAGTATAATTAAAAGTAAATTACGTTATTCTAAAAAAAACTTTTGGTTTAGACATCTGCAAAACATATTTAAACAAATCCCGTTATTTTTCCTCGGGGTAGGTGTAGAGGACACTATTAAAAAAAATCGGTTTGGACACCATTTTTCCCCTTTTTTACATATATTCACCCCTTTTATACGGTCGCGGTGTTTGAATTTCCTTTTTCGAATTGATTTAAATCAAAGGAAATAAACTCATATAAGGCATTTTTAATGGCTATTAGTCAAAATTTGGGCGTTCCCAGCCAGTAAGTATTAATAAGTCGATTACATAAATTGAGATTACGAACTTACTAAGATACATTTCAATATATGTATCCGACTGGATAATGTGGACATATTGACTGATGTGGCCGGATTACAATACTGTGTTCGTCTAATTAATTTAACCTGTGGTTTGAGAATCTTCGCAAGTGTTAGCAATACTATCACAAGTCAATAGACGCGAGTATTTTTACCAGATATACTTTTTTAACTGTCTGGCCCTTTTTCTTTTGATTATTTTTTCGGATACTCAGGAGAATCAAACCCGAACTTCTCGAGAGAAATTCAAACATCTTACAAACTACGGAGGCTAGATAGACTGAAAAATAATTAAAACAAAATGCATAGATGTTTTTATCCAATATCAATACAATGTAAACACAATCAAACATGAACATTTTCATTATGTTTGATCTTTGAATAAAAGTAAAAAGGTTTTTTTGCTAGAAATATGTAATAACCATTAAAACAGGAATTTCATTCTGTCTCCAAATACCATGAATATGTTTTCGGCATAAAATTTAAGGCATGAATCCATTTCGAGTACAACTTCTTTGGGCGTAGTAAATTTACTTACATTGGTAAGATCCGGATTGTAAGAAAATATTTTACAGAGGCATTCCTTACAGTCCATTAGAGAAAGTGATCTTAACCGCACTGAGAACGTGGTCTTGAGAGGCTTTGGGACGAAATGAACATACTTTAGTCCCTCAAGGATTCAAAGGATCTTGCAAGTGGAATGCTTTCATTTTAATTCACAGTCATTAGAAAATGAGGTTTTGAGATTATTATTATCTTTATTGTCATAAAATGTACGTGACTTATTCTAGAATAACTCACTTTATTTATTTTAAATATCGATGTGTCATTTAAACATGAATACTCGAACCGAACAGTGTAAAAAAATGTTATGATAAATACCACAGCACTATTTTAGAATCAGCTTGATGTATGAAAATTAAACGTGAATATGCAGTCGATGTTCGTCAATTAATTGCCCAGTTTTCAGAATTTTTATGCAACTTTCATAGTTGCATTTTATTTGGAAAAAAAAAACATAAACGTATAAAATCTGAAACAAAGTGAATACATGTTTTGCAAATCCATGTATAATACGTGTAGTGACAATGTGTGAATTAAAATGAATAAATAGATAAAAATTAATAAAACAAGTATACAGTGCTTATGTATGTGGGAGTTATGATTGGATCATGTGGATAATATTTTGAAGGAAGGAAATGTAAAAAGATTGAAGGGGTTTAATAAGAAAATATATGGATGTAGCGTAGGCGAAATATTATATGTGTCCATGATATGAGAGTGGAGCGCTCTGTGCGCTCTACCTTACTCGACATGAAAGCGGTTTGATGGTAATGTTTAAATGACGACTCTATAAAATTCCTGGCATTCCTTTTACGGTTATGAGACATGGACCCTAAAATCAAGTAATCGCTTGAAAGTTTCGCCCTTGAAATATGATGTCGGAGAAGAAAGATATGATTCCCCTGGATATAATTATGAGCAAAGTAATGAATATAAAAACAATCAAAGGAACTGCTATTGTTAACAGAACAGCTGAGAATTTATTGGTTATATGATTGATAACTCTGTTGAGAGACTCGCTCTGCTAGGTAGAATATATGGCATATGGAGCTGTGATCGGACTCTAGCATCAACCTTGTTAAAACGGTAATACACCACTCTTTGGAAGAATGCTCCAGATATGCTTAGTATCGTATCAAATGGAGATAAGATATCAAAGTAGTGCTGAGTCGAAATTTTGAAAATGAAAAAAAATATATTATTTTTTAATATCACCTGGAGCGGGAACGAATAGGGAAAGGAAATCAAAGGAAGAATAGAGAAAGACGCCAAGTTAATGGAGAAAGATTGTTAAATAAGTCAATGAGGCTGCAAGTCTTTGACCAACTGGGAAAAGAAATGAATTGGAAATGCCGAGAAGTAATATTTATTTCAGTGGAGCCCCAGTCTATGACTAAATGGACACTAAATTAGTAACCTGGTTTTATGAGATTTTCTTCGTAGTCTGTTGGTAAAGGTTTCCATACCAATAGATGTGGGTTCGATTAATTTTGGTAGTTAAACTTTTTTTTTTAAAGCTAGAAGAGATGGTCACATGACAATACATCCGTCAGGCTGCACTGTACATACTCGTGTAATGGAAATGTAATACAATAAATTTTCGGTGAGACCTGTAGGTGCAGCGAGACAGATAAAAGTTTATATAATTACAACACATGTACTTGCTGACGATTTATATCATTTAAACATTTTGGTTTTTCACTCGAATATAAATAGGCACTAAGTACCAAAAAAAAAACAAAAAAAACTAAGTATGCAGTTTCTTTTCCATACGTCATATATAATGAAACTGCATACATAGTTTTTTTGTTTTTTTTTTTTTTGGTACTTAGTGCCTATTTTAATTCAACCATTCACTTTATAATGAGATGTGATCATATTTTTTTAAATTAAAAATTAATTAAAAACTGAAAATTGATAGGGGTTGAAGTTTCTCAAGTTGATCCTCAATAAATATAATATTTGAGGCCTAATGTACCGCTGTGGTCCAGACATGATGCATGAATTAAGCAATAGCTGTTTATTCCCAGCGGTGTATTAGCTTCATCAGATCCCCAGAGACTCAATGTTTGTTGAATACAAGATTGATTCAGTGTGTTTGCATGCCCTATATTTTAATCCTTATGTGTATCATATTTGACGGCCTCTAAAGCCTAGTTGTATGACGACGTGTCTTCTGGCCCGGGAGGTTTTGTGTTCGATTCTCGTTGGAACTCAATTTTTTTTAAATGATTAAAACCTGGTTTATATTTTTTTTACATATTTTTGGTTGAATAGAATATATTGCCTTATTGCAATAAGTTGTCCAGGTTTTACTGTTTACAACAAAAGTGTAATGAAACACAAAAAAATACTTTCATCATAGTGGTTACAGTAAAAGTGTGGTTAAATAGCTTAAAAGGATATTTAAATTTAAATGAACCTTAGTTCACTATTTTTGCTTGTCAAAAACAATAATAATAATTAAAGGGATATTTATATAGCAAAGGGATATTTATAACACGCAAATAATAATAATAATAATTAAAGGGATATTTATATAGCAAAGGGATATTTATAACACGCAAATAATAATAATAATAATTAAAGGGGTATTTATATAGGTATATATATCTCCGTTCAGAGAGAAATCTCTCTTCAAGGTGCTCCAACTCGGGAATTGACCACACGATTATTGAAAGATAAAAATAAGTACAAAAAAAACAAGTTGAGTTCAATGATAGAAAGATCGTGACAACGGTCATTAGACTACAGGTAGTCATCGACTTACGACCTACGCGACTTACGACTGTTCGACTTTACGACCACATACGCAATTGGTATTATAAGCATTTTTTAAACCCTTCCGAGATGTCTACAACAAGGAAAATGTGAATTTCTCAACGTGCCAAGAAACAATGAAAGGCTATTGATTTGAAAACAAAAATGATGGTAATTAAGCAGTACGAAGGAGGAAAAAAAGTATCTACCGGAGCAAATTTTTAATGGGGATGAAACGGAATTATTCTGTAAACGAATGCCAACACGCGTTTACATCCATATAGAAGCCAAAAGTATGTCTGAATTAAAAACTTAAAAAAATAGGTTGACTCTGCTACTTGGCGGAAACATCGAGGGTTTCAAACTTAAGCCTTTAGTAATTTATCAATCAAAAAACCCACGAGCATTAAAAAATGTAAACAAGCACACACTGCCTGTCTACTTTCGTTCCAATAAAAAAACATGGATGACGAAGACCCTATTTGAAGACTGATTCGTGAATTGTTTTATTCCTCAAGTTCATGAATATTGTGTGAAGAGTAAAATTTCTTTTAATATTTTGATGCTCTTAGATAATGCACCTGGACGTCCACCCAATGTATCTGATCTTCATCCTAACGTGAAAGTTACTTTTTTGCCACCAAACACAACTCCATTCATTCAGCCTACGGACCAAGGTTATACTGCTACATATAAGGCTAACTATCTTAGAATAACTTATAGATGCTGACACAGAGCTATCGTTGCGAGAGTTTAGGAAGCAGTACTATTTTCTCAGGTGTACCAAAAATATCGCTCCTGCCTGGGAGGCTGTGACAAAGAATTTAAGTGTATCTGGGAAAATTGTGATGAGCGTTACGCAAATACTTGAAGAATTCGATAGTGAACAATAAGTTGAAGTTATAGAAATAATATTAAAATTGGCGAAAGATCTGTCTTTAGAGTATGAGGTAGAGGACATCGAGGAATTACTAGATCACGAGTCTAGAGAACTTACGAATGAAGAACTTATTGAATTGGATGAAGAAAAAGTAGCGAAAGAAGAAAGAAGAGAATCATAAAAAGAACAGGAGGAGGAGCCAGAAAGAAAATTCACCGTTAAGGGACTACCCGAAGGTTTACTTATCTTTGGAATAAACTTCTTCCACATTTTGAAGAAATGGACCCAAACATCGAACGATTTGTAAGGATTGAACGGATGGCACACGATGTGGTTCGCCCATGTCGTGAAATATGCGAGGAGAAGATGAAACAAACAATCTAGACAAACAAGCGGTCAATGCTTTATTTTCATGTTTTATTAATACATATAACATTTAACCAATTTTACTGTAGCATATTTTTTTAATTATTCCTAACAAATGTAAAAATAAAAAACAAAGCAATACGTAAAGATATCCGAATATCAGGAATGCTAATGATAAAAAAACAAAGACAAACTCGAAAAATAATAAAAAAAGAAACCTCATAAACGACAGTGGTGATACACTGATTATAATAAGAACATAGAAAACAGTCTTATGTTATGATATCATCACGCACTATAATTCACATGTGTACCAAAATTATTGCAAAGACCGACTTACGACCAGATCAACTTACGACCTGTTTATCGGACCCGATTGTGGTTGTAAGTCGACGACTACCTGTATATACCTCCCTTCATCTATATATGTCAAGTAAAACATGTATAATATGAAAACCATTGAAAACTCATCAAGGTAAGACGAACTACAAAGAACCCTTTGTAAATCTTCCGATGTGTGATAGTAACACATTCGGCTTTTGGTAGAGTGTAGTATATGTGTGTAGTGTATATATGATAAAACGACTATTTTGTGGGTAAAATAATCTTTGTAGTAGGCTTGTGACACTTTCAAAATTCTAAACGCATCATAATATCAAAAATCAACATTTCATTCCAACAACTAGTAAATAACAAACAGTATACGAATATTCATTAGGTATGCACTTAAATACCTTTTTGAAGACCCCGAAAGTTCCTCGTTCCTCGATATCCCTCTGTTAAAACACCGCCTTGTTATTTATTTTTTACGTTTGAAGAAGATACATTTGAAAAGTCACCTCTTTTGAGGAATGTATTCATAGTATTATTTGTAAAATGCACAAATGGCACGATGGTAAGGTTTAACCATACCATTGTGCCATTCTGTTTTGGAGTACGCAGATATGACATAACTCCCTGCCTTTCTATTTATGCACACAACTCTCACCTCACTATACGATATATTGTACAATATAATATGTGGCTGATTATATTTGCTACGAGTATTTCTCAAAGTTCTAAATTTTCACTTAAAGAAAAAAACTTCAACTATCTCCTTCCACTTTTTCCCAATCAAGTTCTTCTGTTCTTCACACTATTTATTTCAGATATATAATTGATTCGTGTTTCGACAGTCATTCTCTCAATTTGACCATATTGTATCAGGATCCCTTTCTTTGTTATACTCAAAATATGTGTTTGCAGCACAGTTATCTTTTGTACAATATTTTTTACTCCATCAAATATTTAAATGCCTGATATTCGGAGCAAGACACTTAATTAAATACATGTATTCTGCTCTAATCACTCCTTGTAAATGTTCAAGTTTTGTTTCCATCAATCAAGGTTGATACTATCACACACTTTGCTCAATATTTTTTGTAGTTTTTATGATTGATTTATTACGGTAACCAGTACTGAGGGCGCCATTGATATTTTGTCTTGCAGCAACAACCTTCTCCAACGATTTCCGTGGCCTGGTTAGTAGACGCTGTCTTCCAAACTAGAGGTTGCGAGTCGATTCCCGTTGGTTTCTAGATATTTTTGAAAGGGTTGTAGTCCTCTTTTCACTATAGGTATGTTTAATACATTTCTGATTGGTTGGCAGAAATTTCTACTTTCCATTATACCCTCCAGGATATACTGCATGCAACAAAAGTGTAATACAGTACAATACGCCTTTCAATATATTTTCCCATTTAACCGTCTCTTGAGAACATCCTCCCTTAACAAGAAAAATGCTTAATTTATTATTGTTTTTCCTTGTTCCCCTTACATTGCTCATCCTTTTCAACAACCATGAATTTCATTTTACTAACATTTTTTAAAATATTTTTATCATCAGAAATAAAACATTACTTCAAGGAATATTACTCGAAAATTTTCAAATTTTCATTTTCGTCGTGTCAAAGGCGCGTTTTTATTTCCGTCCGGAATTCTCCCACCTAAACAGCATTGGGCGTTCTGAGAATCAGGCCCTCTTTGGCGCAAGACTATCAAAAACCTTAGCATCATGATACAGTTGGTTATTATATTTTGAGTATAAAAGAGTCAAGGGTATTTGGTGGTGTTATATCTCGATGTAAATTAATTGGAGTGCGGCTCAAACATATGGAAATCAAGAGGAAACCAGAATTCCTTCATAGTTGAACGTGTCTACAATATATTTCTGCGGCACCTTTATTGCAGAGTTAAGATTTGACACAAACTTCTATCCCACATTGGTTTATAGTATAAGTATGCTTATATATTATATAGTATAGTATCTTAAGTCATAAAAGAGTTATTTGGACCTGTTCATCAATAGCAAACCTTTGTTGATTGACATATTTTATTCAATGCAGCGGACAAGAATTTACGTCATCATGAAACAAGATTATTTTCGGTGCCGTATTAATGTTAAGCATCCTAGCAACAGTAAACCTAGGAGTGCTAATAGATAACACTCTCTCATGGCAAGACCAAATAAATAAGGTAAACCGGAGGATCTTCTTCAGTTTTCATTCCCTTAAAGTGTTGCAAAGATTCCTACCAACTATAACCAAAATTTAACTAGTACAATCTCTGCTCTTTCCGATTTTGGACTATGCGGACGTATGTTACTTGGATGTTATAGAGGAACAGCTGAACGAATTACAGCGTCTTCAAAATGTGTGTCTAAGATTAATTTTCAGCCTACGTAAGTACGATCATATAACATCATACCGGAAGGCATTGAACTGGTTGAATGTTAGAAATAGACGCCAAATTCACATACTGTCTCTAATGTATAATATCCTTAACTGTCCCGCCACACCCTCTTATCTCGCCGAAAATTTTCAGCGTCTTTCCAATCATGGATTAGCGCTACGCTCAAACAGAGATTGTTTATTGGCCTTTCCAGTTCACCGCTCCTCTTTCTTTACGTCGTCCTTTACTATCCATGCAGTGAGACTCTGGAATCAGTTACAAACCAATATAAGACTCGCTCCGTCCTTGGCATACTTTAAAAAGCGACTGAAAAAAACTCTTAATTTCTAGTCAGTAAAATAACGTGTTTCATTCCTGATTTTTTTTTCCTTTCCTCTCCACCATCCCTTCCTTTTCTTTTGATTGATGATATCTCACTTTATATAAAAAATAATGTTCGGGTGATTGTCCGTCTTTGTGCGGTCCATGGGCATGTGCTCACGTATATGTTTATGGATTTTGTGGGGATGGATACTAATTTGAATGATTTATGCGACCACGTAACTTGCTTCATATACTTTTGTCTGGTTTATTGGAAGAGATTGCCATCTGGCAATAATCCCACCAGATTGTATTTGCAATAAAAGTGTTAAATAAATAAATAAAATAAATAAGTTAATGTGCCGTTTAAAGTTTCACCACGCGTAAACGGAATGACATTGTTGAATGAAATTTTTAATATCGATATTTTCAACATCTCGTTGGATAGAGAAGCATGAGTATCGTTATTCTTATTGTCGCTTTATTATTTTGATACTTCTAAACATTAGTTATTTGAATTAATTGGGTTAAACCTGGATTTAATTTAAAATAAATATAAAATATACCGTTCTTCTCAGACAAGTTTCACATGGACTGTGCCTCATCACAGATACACATAGTCGATTCATCACGCAACATTTGCCATTTTGACATGTTTTTTTTAGTTCTTCCAATTACTGTTCGGAGCTATTAAGAGATTTCTATCTCCTCCAGAGCAGTTCAGAACCAGGTGACAGGCATCGAGAGGCATAATTCACCCACTGTGGCTTAGTGTTACTTTTGGTCGTTCATCCTAGCAACAGTAGTCGGTGGTTGTTTCAAAGGCTTTGATAAAACTGTGCTTTGATTTTAACCTAAGAGCTGGTGACACCCCCCTCCCCCTTCGCCAAAAATTTTCTATTTATATATAGGCAAAAACAGTATCGTGTCATATGACTACGAGTGTTATTTTTGATAGTCAAATTAGAGCAATAAATTAACGATAAGATTTCATTTCATCTTTATATGAATTTACAAGTAAAAAATCTGGTGTCTTGTTTATTTTTCAGAAAGAACTTTATCGTGAATGTCTTCAAAGATTCAAAATTGGAAGTAGTGTAAACAATTTTAATGGAAATAATTAAAATTTTATTTCAGTTACACAAGACTGATAATTTAAATTCAGGGAAAACAATTTTCTCGAAGTAAAATTAAAAGATAAGATTTGTTTTAATTACTTTGCTTGTTGGTGTGGCTCGCTTTGGCTAAACCTCGTCGAAAAATAAATTACATTATTACATAAAAATAAAACAAAACCATTACTAAAATCCTGTAGGTATGTTTGCTTACTTAATTTAAAGTTTTCTTTTTGATTAAATTAATTCGATAGATATAAAAAAGGATTGGTCTTTGGGATTTATTGGATGCTTTTTTATGCTACGAGTACTTGAGAAAAATATAGTATTTTGATTTGTATGACACCTTTCAACATGTTTAAAAAGTGAATTAAATGTTGCCGAAAAACAATATTCTTTTCGGTTCTAGAAATCGAGGCTTAAGGTTTATCATAAAATTAATAATATCACATTACTGCAATACAGTGTAGACTTACAAAAACAAAAAAAATATACATGCATAAAGATATAAATACAAACAAAACAATGACTTGAACTAAGATTAGAAACATTGGTGTGCATGGCCGCGCAGTAATGCACTGGACTTTCGTGCGGAAGGTCGTCGGTTCGAACCCTGTGCTATGCTACTCCCCTCGAACGACACAGCCACTTTTTCCGCCTAGTATTCGAGGGTATAAGGGTATAAGGATACCTATGACTTCATATCTATACATGACCCATCCAGGTGGAAGGGAAATGTTAATTTCTTACTTTGAATTTTGATGAATTTTCTTCAAGACTAGTTACTGATTTTTCTTCATGTCTTCGTTAAAAGTCAATACTGTTAGATTCTGAAACCAGCGAACAATTGCTATTAGACTTGAACCCTCACTGACTTGCTTCAAAAAGCGATTAAAAAATCATTACGTATATCTCAATGACAAAGCGTTTATTTTCTTACTCCTCATTACACATGTATTATTATTTTCCTATCCCTTTCGTTTCCGAGTTATTGATATTAGAAACATCGAAATAAACTAGTAAAAAATAAGATCCATGATGATCCATTTTTATACTGACTAGCAGCTATAATATGAAAAGAAATAAACAAAATACTCAAAGCATTACATCACCCTATTAAAAAAAACATAACATCTCTTTCAGTGGCGTAACGATCATTTCTTTTTCTAAACTCCATTGCCGTCTTCTGACCATTACTAAAAATGTTTAATTTGTTTTTATGCACATTATTTTATATAACTTTATTTTTGTTGATTAAGTTTTATGTCCTTTTTTTTGCAACCTTAATAATGAACTTTATTAACCTTTCACCCAAAACTGCTACCATAAAATATAATGTAGTTTGTTAACATATATTTTCCTTTATCTATTAATTTCTAGCAACCACATTCTAATTATTTTTAACGGCTAAAGAGTACTAAAAATTTAATTTCAATTTAAAAAATGATCCAAAAAATGAAACAAAATTCAAATGGAATCAGCAATCAAACAAAACTCAAAACACATCATACACGTATAATAAAAATAAAAAACACCGTCACTTGAATACACAAGATGGAAAAAACATTCACATGTTTACAAAGCAGAAAAATACATGGTACAAATACGAGTATATCAATAATAAAGTTACAATTGCGCTTTTTGTTTCAAAACTGCTTTAAATTAATATATTATAAAATATGATATATGTAGACTTATATATGCTGATGACATGGTGTGTCAGTGGAGAATGGAAATTAACAGCATATGATTAGTGAACACGTGAAATGCGGACAAAAATATTTGAGAATGAATATTTGTTAAATCCAGTAACTAAAAAGGGTAAAACTTTAACAATTATCCTGCTATGTTATGCACAGTATAATAAATTATTCAATACTTACACATAAAGGGTCTTTCAAATTGAATGTTTTTTTTAAATTCTTGAATAAAACACACAATTTGCTTTGATTTCAAAAAACTTTTTATTGGCCATTGAAGTATAATGAATGACATTTAAACACAAAAAACAATATCTGCCAAATGTCCACCTCTTGCAGCTCCACATATGTCCACTCTTTTGTCAACATTTTCGATGACATTTTGGCATGATTGCGGTTCTTACTCACCATAACGCGAATAATTTCGTCTTTCAGCTCAGAAATTGATTGGGAGTCATTCTTGTAGACTTGGCTTTTCACGTAACCATAGAGAAAATAGTCCAACGGTGTCAGATCATATAATATTGGTGGCCAATTAACATCACCGTTTCCAGAGATTACAACCCAAAATAATTCATTAATTTGAACGCATTGTTGTATTGTATACTACTCCATTTTTATAAATGTCATACATTACACTTTTTAAATGTCACAAGACCCAGGCAAGTCCGCGACGCTATCTGTGTTTTATCCACGAATTAAAAAAACCGTTCAATTTGAAAGACCCTTTATATCATCATGCTTTTTCGCTCTTGGAATAGACATAGACAAAATACCCCCAGACATTCCTATCGCGACTCGCATTTTTCACCCCCTCAGTGTCCACACACCTATGCAAACAGCACTTGCAATTTTTCTGATCTTTTACATTTTCTTTTTTCAAAATATCATTTACTTGATCCAGTCACCCACACCTTGATCTTTCTCTGCCACGCCTTAAACTCAAATTTATACAGCATATTTGTTTTGTTATGCTTTCTTCATTCATTCGTTCTAAGTGTCTAAAAACTCTCCGAGTACGTTCCTTCATCCTTCTTTATATTGTATTATGCTTTCATTGTATACACTATATTTCTTGGGCTACTCATCCATAGCGATGGAGGATGTGCAGCAGATGTAACACATAGAATTAGTGTGGGATGGATGAAGTTTAGATCAATGACGGGAGTTCTATGTGATCCGAAAATGCCAGTAAAGTTAAAAGGAAAAGTATACCAAATGGTTGTCAGACCCGCACTCCTCTATGACTTGGAATTCTGGACGATGTATAACTCTTACTCCAGGCAACTAGAAACTGCTGAAATGCGCATGTTAAGATGGTCAACTGGTGTGTCCCTAAGAAACAAAATATAAAGCTCACGCATTCGTGGAAGCCTAGGTGTCAACAGTAAAATGGAAGGCATCAACAGTAAGATGGAGGAGAGGCGATTGAGATGGTATGGGCACGTTGGACGCAGAGCACCCGATCACATTGTGAACCAGGCAATCTCCATGGATCTTCTTTGAATAACAACCAGAGGAAGACCAAAAAATTCATGGGTGGTGCAAAAAGATAACCTGATGCAGAGGCACGGCCTGGAGGACGTAGTCCGGGACATAAGAGCATACAACCTGAGGACGAGGAGAGTTGACCCCAACAGTCTTCGCAGAGAGTGAGTTGGGATGGAGCCAGGGAGAAGAAGCTTTCATTTTATACACAACCAGAAAGTTAATTATCACGTGAAGATCTTTTACAACTAACCAGAATAATATCAAACTGGCCTGATATGGAAAACACACAAATAATATTTAAAAATGGGTAACAAGGAGATGCAAAAGGAATGACAACCTTTATGCCCCAAATTGTTAAGATGCCTGTTTTTCCACCTTTAGATTAAAGATTCGATTTTCGTTAGAATTAAATTTATTTTAAAAAGGGTTCCAGTCTGGTTTTTGCTCAAACCATTTTGAACATTTTTCTGGTTCGTTGGAAGAGATGGATATATGAAAATGAGCCCACCAAGTTTTATTGAGCACAACGAAAATGTTATAAAATAAAATAAATCGGGAACCGAACTCCGAGTCGGAATATAAGTGTCTTACAAATTAGGTCACGGAGGTCGTTATACGTCAGTCTTTAGTTCACATTCACCATTAATTAGCACATTCCGCACCTAAATGATAATATGACTTCACATAGTTAAGAAGGCGATTCAAAATTAAACTTGGAATAGTGAGTATAACTTAAGATTAGCAACTACACAGCTAATACTATCCAACAAAGCTAATCATATCACTTATGATGTTGATTGATGAGAAAATTTAGTCCAACCACAATCACAGGATGATAAAGCAGAGTATGCTTGCTTATTCCGCCACCTCTGGTGAGATTCGAGAGAAAAAAGCGAATCAAATTAGACTTTGACACCACCAAAGGCGGAGAAACAATTTGAATAATGACGTAGTACAAAGAGGGGATGGATTACCCACCCCCTGTTGGGAAAATTTCATGTCTTATGTTTGGCTAGCAAACACCTCCACCCTCTCGCATCAATCTTATTCACTCGTACTGTTAGCGCGAAACAAATTAACGTTATTGTAATCAACTCGATCTGGCAGCGGTTGCTAACTATCGTTAAGTGATATAAATAATTTATGCTAACAATGATTATTCTTCTTACAAATGTGTGTTTTATTATTAGGTTAATACATTCTCTTAGGATTGTAAGTTTTTAGTGACTTTTTGTCGAACAAGAATATTTTTGACGCAGGACGTTTTTGTGCAGGAATGTTTTTAAAATTTATTTTATTTTAGAAATGCAGAAATAGAAGTATCATATACATAAACATTTAAATGAAAGTACCAAATTTAACCAAAATCATTCAACGTATTGTATATCAAATTTATGTGTGATGTTAGTATGTAGATGAAAGTGCAATATTTATGTAATTTTTGACTTTCAATTATGAAATGTATTTATTTATTGATGGTTGATTTGGAACTTGAACCATTTTTACAAAACATAATAAAAATGTGAGTGACAACAGAAACACGAGATGCTACAATCATCGAACAAAAACCGTACTTATATCCGTATGTAACATAATATGTTAAAAGAAAGAAACTATTGTATAACGTTAATTACAACGGGAAAGCGAGACTCAAAAGAATCAGCAACACGTCGTTTGCTTGATTCATATTGAAAAAAGTACTTTGCTCCTGTCATTATTGACGGGTGTTAACTAATAAAACACAAGCAAATCAAATACGATTTACATAATGTAGTGCATGATTATACGATTTACATAATGAAGTGTAAAAAATAAATACACATGTACGATATTAAACACAGTTCAAAGCCCAGTACTCCCAGGGCCGTACGTCTTACAAAAAAAGGCACGTAAAATTTATTAAAACATTTTAATTGACACGCTTATATTCATCAAAAAACCAAATATAAATTAAAACGTTTGTTAAGAAAAAAAAATGTATTTATAATTTCATATTACTACTGACCATATCATATTCCAACCAACATTGTTTAATGGAATAAGAAAAATAAAAATCACATAAAAAAGCGTTCAACATAAAGTTTTGTAAAGAATATCATACAAAATTAGATGCAAATATACATAAAACCTTCAAAACGAAAATGTCTACAAAAGCTTTAGAGTATAAAAAGACTTTCGTCATACATAAATAATATAGGAAAACCAATTGAAGACAGAAAAAACTTTTAATATCACTACGGAAATCTTATGGAAATTATGTATAAGTTTTCTTGCTAAAATGTTTAGTAAATATAAATTTACTTTCAAAATTAATCTCGCTAAAACGCATATTTTTAATTGCGTTTCAATATTGGTTAAATTTGTTTACATCGATTACGGTTCATAGAAGTAAAAACAAATCGCTTCTCGCAATTTTCATTTTATTAAGTGAAAATGTACTTCAAAATAATTCGTTTGAAAAATCCACGAATTGGAAAACCTCTAAAGTCCCTACTGTAAAGAAAATGTCAAACTTAAATCCTTCAACATGTTTTTGGAACGCTTTATTCAAAATATTAATTTATAATACCGATTGCGCGGATACAAAAGTGTAAAAAAAAACATCGAATGTATTCAACAAAACGTTTTACTAATATGGTTTGAAGTTGATATAAAAACATAAATAATATATGGAAGTCTCACTATTCTGTAGATGTTTGTAAAGTGAAACACGTCAGAGGATTGACAGTTGAAATGTCATTATAATTATTCTTGCATTTTCCCGTTTGTTTGGGGTATTGTAACGAGTCGCCTCTTCAAATAGTGCTCTATCCAAAACCGTATCTGGAGTCAGGTTCAGATCACTCCTATTTTGGTTGATGTTTTCCTTCCATTAATTATTTGGCTGACCTCTACCTCTATTTCCAGGAACTTTCCAGGAATATGTCCAGCTGATTTTGTTTCTGAACATGTACATATGATTAAAGCTCTCAATATCAGCGAGATCAGAGCAACTTTCAGAATACCTCTCGTACACGTATTCTTTATTTTGTCTTTCTTGTTTCCTCTTGATTACATCGCACACACACATACACCTTTGGATTATATGACATATCTGTTTTTTGGAACAAGTTATATGCTTATTTGGCTCCCATTACATACAATGGCGTGCCGACTTCAATAAGGGTAAAGGTAGGAAAACCATTTAGACAGTCGATCGGAGCGTGGTTGTTATTGCGACAGGATTTTGAGTACTTGGGTTTTCAGGATGAATGACGAGTGGAAAGGATTTATGTGAGCTCGTGAGTGTGGGTTTCTTCTTGTTGTTTTAATTTTGGTTGTTTTTGTATTAGTGTTTCTGTGTATTTTTTGTTTTAATTTTAATATTTATTCTTATGATTGTGTGCGGTATTCTTATGATTGTGTGCGATTTGGATATAGTATATTGTGGGATGAATATTTTTGGTCTTTCTGGAGTGATGATGTGTGAGGAGTTGAATTTCGCAAGATGTTTCCAGTTGTAGTTGAGTGTCACTGTTTGTCAGGTTGATGAGAGCGTGCAACTGGGTTTTGTTTTTGTATAATCAAAAATCGGAAAGAAATATCGATTTATTTTGTCATGCTAAATATCCTCAGTGAGATACAGGCAAAATCCTAGTTAACTGGGGATACGACAAATGAAAGGCAACAAACCCGGATTCATTAAATTGTATGTTCAGATCAAATTACCTGTTCTTTTTTCACAAATTGTGTATATTTCTTGTCATGTGTAATAATAAATAAAATGAATAAATAAAAGTTATGGCCCAGCACACAGCTTTATGCAAGAGCACGAGTGCTATTATCTTAATAGTAGAAAGAAAGGTTTATTTAAAAAAAAATCCCAAGAACTTACAGTTGACAACCAATTAAGTATCTTCCAATTAACTACAAAAACGTAGCAAAAATTAATGTCAATGACTTGGTTCAAAGTTACAAAATATTCACAAATACAAAAAAGAAATATATTTAACTATATTAAAAGCTGAAAAAAGAAAAAGAGGATGATGATTTGGAAAAATACGCTTCGTTATTGAAATATAATGTGTTATAAGGGGCTGCTACAAGCAAGTTAAGGGTTACAATTCTTATGGAAGCGGGTATTCGGTTTCAAAGTCTGACGGCAAAGTAAGGGCAGCGTAAAACAGGAAGCGTGGTGAATCGAAAATGCCAAAATACAATCTTAGCGTATGCCCGTGATTGGAAAGGCGCTGAAAATTTTCTTTGAAATATTAAGAGACGACGCACTAGGAAGTAATACAAAGTGCTGTTTGTCAAGTATTCTTCACCCATCTTATTACGAATAGTAAAGTTACTTATTAAGCTTATTTATAAAAAAGACGACCTCCACAGCCTAGTTCCTAAGTCTTCAAAATGTTTTTTTTTTTTCAAATAAGTAAGAGTCTGGTAATAATATTTAGAAGCAGTAAAACGCATGCGAATGTTGTTACTATAAATATTGAGTGGTATTGCTAACACGTGCGATGACGAATCGCGAGTTCTGTGCCTATAACAGTGATTTTTAACCTAAAGTCTCAATTAATGGGGCCAAATATTATATTGCCTTCCGGCCACGCTCTTAAATATGGAATCACCGATTTGGATATAATAAATGGTAATAATACAGGTATACACTCTTGCTTTGAGAAAGAGAAAATTATCTCTTGAAACTAGTCGGCAAATGTCGTAAACGTGATCAAATTACTACTATTATTATAACCCTTTGTTTTATGTACTCGTAGTACACTCTGGCGGATTTATTGCCGATAGGTAATATCTTACAACCAACCAAGAAAGATAGATGCCTTCAGTGAACAACGGACTGAAAGCATTCTCAATAAAATTTTCTATCAACAGATGTCTTACCAACTAAGCCACGGAGCTCGATTCGTTACGAGTATGTCCGAATCACCAGTTTGGGCATGTTGAAGCGTACTATACGAATAAATTAATAGAAAAGAGTAGTTAAATAAATCTTATAGCTGAAAACTGAATATTCATTAAGAGCGTTGAAAATAATTTATGTCTAAAATTTTCGCCTTGATTCTCGTTTGATACTCAAACTCAATAATATGCTTACTATAAATTTTGGTTCCATCATTGTTATTCGGAGATTTATGTTTATGGTTTTCATGTCTCTTCAAAACAGATCACCTCTTTAGAGGTTCGGGATCATCATTGATATCTTGAGGAAGCTAAACGAAGATATTGTATCACAATGAAACCATTCTCGTAAGCTATTCAAAGAGAAGATACGCCTTCTTCAAGTACTTTTTCTGTGATAACAGTATTTTTTTATATTCGCATTAGGTATATGTATAAAGCAATCGAACTTTCGCATTTGAAGACGTCATCTTTACTAACTTTTTCAACCCATGAGACTGCACTCTTCGATAGCACTACATTTCAAAAGTTTCTGAGGTTTTCGTGGTGGCTTGAATAATGGTCCATAGTTCAATACCACAGAGAAGTACGGAGAATATATTGTAGTGTTAAATTCGTATACGTTAGCCAAGATCGAAATCATTGTTGCAAATTAACTTCACATCATCTCCACTCTTACTTACGAATAGATCTCATGAGACTGGCCCCGTTGATCACCCAGCATTCCAAATATTTCTTTAAATGGACTCATTCTACAATATAATTTTATTATTTATGTAAAGATATACTCTTGCTAGTACTTTTCCTTCACTCCAAAACAAAGATTTATTCTTTTAAATATTCATTCTCAAGCCTAACTAACAAATAACTTGTATTGTATTGCATTACACTTTCGTACAACATGGCAGACTTATTGCAATATATCAATCTCTTTCAACCAACAAGAAATATGGTTATATATAATCACGTTGTCTTCCTGTAGAGGTAGGCAGAGAGGAAAAAGATAACTTTCTTATCGCGACACATCCTTTGTCACTTTACATCCATAACCTTTCTCATAAAACACCTACGATTTCTCTGACTTTTTAAATTTCATTCTTTTTAAAATAGCATTCACTTGATTTAAGCATATTTCACTTGACCTTTTTCTATTATGCTTTTCGCTCACAATACTTTCGTTTTGTTAGTTTTTCTTCATTCATTCGTTCTACATACCCAAACCATTTAACATTTACGAGTATATTCGGTATCTTACTTAATAAATCAGCCTTAAGTTCACATTTATCCCTAATCACTTTTTTCTGTAATCTGTCACACTTTGTCACCACTATGTATTATTGTCAGCGGAAGAATTTCTTTAGTATTTATTCCGGTATTAAGTCTTTTCCATGTCCAAGTTTCACTTTTATACTTCAAAAATTGTACGAGAATATTATTGTGAATTATCATGTTAGCAGAATTTGATACTGTATGGTTCCAGTATATATGTTTAAGTGTTCCATCGACTTTTTTCCTATCTTCACACACCTTTTGATATATGTTATCTTGCAAGTCTTTCATCATTTGGAAAAATATTACCTTAATATCAGATTCCAGAAATGTCTTTAATCTTTTATGGTTTCCTTATGCATCGCATTTACTTTTCAATTCACACTTTAATTACCATGATTTTATTATAGATTTCACATTATTCATTCTCAGATGTTAAAAAAGTTTAGAGAGAAAATCAGAATGGATTTCGTTTAAACAAATCCTGGTTCCTCGGGGTTGGGAAACATGCATCTAATCAACTATGCTATGGAAGTCGTTGCATTGTAACATGTATCTAATCAACTATGCTATGGAAGTCGTTGTATTGTAACATGCATCTAATCAACTATGCCATGGAAGTCGTTGCATTATAATATATTGAAACTTTTTGATTTGACGACATTATTCACCCATTTTATTAATAAATCTATTTATCATTTTTATGCATGAAAACTTTGCCTAAGCATATTTAGTGCTATTTCAGATTCAATGCATTGTTACCCCATGTGTATAGTATGTGTACGAGTTTGATTGTGTTATCAAGCGGCAAGCTGAGAGCGTCAGCCCCGCTCGATGTATAAGGGGAACAACCCGAGATTAGACACGTATTGTGACGTCACGTTAATTTGTTTTGTTTTCCTTGCTAAATATCATATCACTTGGATTTACACAAATTCATACCGAGTCGAGTCTTCGGCAATTTAAATTATTGTCGTTACTGTATTCGTGCCAGGGGCGGAGTAAGATTTCATAACGTTAAAAATCTTTTTTTTTTCGGTGCAAAATATCATGGACGTCATCGATTTATTCACTTATCTTTTTCGATTTATCCTGAATGGATCGAAACTTCAACACTTTATTATAACACTCAACATATCCAAACAGGCCATTCAGTCGTTTTGAAGAGTCAGTCCAGGAGACATCAGCATTTCGGCTTTATTTAATTAGAATTCAGGTTTAGAACCACTCGAGTAAATACTGAACTCGTGGTTTTGTATACTACCCGCAAGTAAAAACGCAACAACAATTGTACACATCAAGCGCGTGTCATCTATTCTATTAATAATTTGGGATCAAACCCAAAACTTCTTGATGGAATTCAAGCTAACACTGAAACGACTCTTCCATCGACTGTCTTCTCCCCCATGATGGTACTCTGTCTAAAGCAATCCCAGTCTTTCTTCAGTCATATTCGTCAGTTGTTTATCCCATCTGTGTCTTATTCAGTCAAAATATCATCTATCCAAAATATTTTTTGTTTTCCAAAAAATAAGCAAATATTTGATAAAAAATAAATAAACCTGCTTCGTTTGCACCTTTTTAAGTAATTTAAATTTTTCAAGTAACATTTTCGACTACAAAATTAATTTCCCTTCTTCAAATAAATTGTGTACTATAAAGCTATATTGATGAAAGGAGAAAAAGTAACTTTATAGTATACAATATAAACCATTAAGTTATTTAAAGTATTCATTAAATTTATTTCTTTACATAGCAAAATTATAAAATGAGTGAAGGTGATATGTGAATATAATAATTGAGTGCTTATATGATAATTGTTAGAAAACTCAAACATTCTCACTCATTACAAACTGCTTACCTTTTTTAATATTTATACTTTATTATATAAAAAAATCTCATTTATTCTTAATACTCGTACATACAAAGTGTGCCATTCATATTATTTGTTTTATAATCATATCAAGAAGTTACGCTATCAAATAATATTTGAAAATTGAAAATTTTATAACTATAACATGTGTCGTGTACTTCTTCATATATAGAAGTTCACGGCCATTATTCAACAAGACGAAGAACTATGAAATTAATCAAAAAGTAACATCGATTGTTCAATTTTTGAAACTTAATCAGTTGAAACTTTGAATTATCAAGTATTGTAATTTTTTTGAAATTGGTTTTACTATATTATATTGACTCATATAACTGCATATTGTTTTTAATTTGGTTGCACAAATCATCCTCGTTTGTGTGGATTGTCTATTTAAAAAAAAAGTACAAACAATAATATGTCGTTAGATTCTGAAATAGTTTTTTTTTAATCAGCAAGCTTTTTTTTATGTTTTAAATATGCTTAAAAAATGTTGAAAATATTTTTTTTTTCTAAAATAATACTGTTCAATGTATAAAAAATGCATCGCAACAAATGCATGAAACATATGACGTAATCGTTTTTGATAGATTCCGTTTGTTTTTATTAAGTAAGATATTTTAGGAATACAAAAATAAATCAAAAGGTTGCTTAAAATGTATTCACTTTCTTTTAACCCATTTGTTACTCTGAAGCTATTCGATGAGCGAAATTGTAGAACAAGGAAAAATCATACAACTAAACTTTTGAAATTAACTTTGTAACTTATGAATTTTCACCAAAAATTGATAGCCGATTTGCTTTCAATTTATTTTCTTATAAATTCGTTACTGCCTCTGTCTTGGCTTGTTTCAAAGTCGTGTATAATAATTTTGTAGTAAAGCTGTATCAACAAATTTGTATGTGAGTAAATCATGGATGATTTACTATGACAATGAATTCACAGCGCTCTGACAGTTAACTCGAACGAAAGAGGCTGAACAGAAACGAATTCCTGTTTTAATTGTTTGAAACAAAGTAAATTTGGTTTAACTGACTCCACTCGAAATTAAATTTGCAATGTTAAAGCAAAATAAAAACGAATTAAAATACAATATATATATTATATACATCGCTTACTTTATCCCCTTTACATTTATCGAGAGCAGGGGTAGAAACCTTTTTAATAGCAGGTCAGCTTAGGATATGTAAGCAAAACTTGGACGTAGCAAAAAAGTTATAAAAGTAAAATAAATGCGGTAGAAATGAGAACATTGCATGGAATGTAAAAAAAAAACAGTGTATGGTACGAGTATAATTGTGAATGAGGGAATTAGAAAAAAGGCGGATTGATAGATTTACTTATATTATTTTGTAAAACCGTTTTCCTAATTTGTGAAACGTACAAAATATATTGTTAAATACACAAATTTAACACCAAATACACAAATCACTCAACTAAAAATTTGATAAAAATTATAATCAATTATTGCATACAGCGCTTAAGACGAAGAAAATTGCATTGACATGGATCGGCCATGTAGAAACATGGAATTATCAAATATTTAAAAAAATAATCTCTTTATGGTAAGTAGTGTTAAATATACGATAAGTTTGCAAAAACCTAGAAAAACTTGACATGCTCAAATGAATTACAATACATTATGAAAGAGTGAAAATACTCTACTAAGAGAGTATGCATGAGGAAGTGTATGTACGCAGTAGGAGCGAAGGATGTGTGCCAGGATAAAATTAAGTAGAGATCTGTTATTTTTGCCTACCTTAAAAGGGGCATGTCGTGATGGTGATGGTGATACTTGAAATGTAACACGGATAAGAACGATGCTCTTGAGATTGATATTGAATGGAAATATGAGTGACAAAAGAATCAGAAGTCGGGCACCAATTTGATGGAGTGAAAAAACTAAGGCTACATGTCTTCTAATACAAGAAGCCACGCATAAAGCTAACGATCGAGTACATTGAAGAATTATTGACATGGTGTGATGGTGACGATGCCAACAATTTTGAAACGTGATATTTTTTTATATTTAGTAACAAAATTTGTATAATGCGAAAATTATGTGACAATTTTTTGATCATGAATAAAGTTTAAACTGGGAAAACATAACCACGACTTATGGAATAATAACTGCGATAACTTTCTCTTTATAACATATCTACGATGTATTTGATATTCTTCTTCTTTAAAGTTCTTCCCGTCTTCAGAGGTTGGTGATCATCACGGTTACTTAACCTTTGAGGCAAATATGGACACAGATATTATATTTTAATACATTGGAACCATTCCCAAAAGTTCTGCAACTAGGGACATTAAATTGCAATTTTATTGCTCTGAATTTTACCCAGAAATGTCAATTAAATGATTTCTTATTTTTCTCCTTGCATAATATGTCAGAGTGCATGTGTAAAAATAAAGAACTCACTGAGTGGTTTAAACTTACGAAAGGCGTAAAGCAAGGATATGTGATGTCACCTTGGTAGTTAAAATTATATATATACTCGTACATTCATGTGTGCGTGATCTAAAGTGTGATGGAAGAGGTGTAAAAATTAGTGAAGGAAATGTATGTGGACTTCTGTATGCAGATAATATGGTTATATTTGCTGAAAATGAAGGCGATTCAAGGAATATACCATAAGTAAGCTTTAAGAGATAATATACGAGTATATCTATAGAAATGTTTGAAAATAAATGTAGCTTAATCAAAGGTATTGGTTAAGAAAGAAATGTGGTAAAAAAGTGTGTGTGATATTATGAGTTAATTCAGAAAAAAACTGGAGCTGGTTGATGACTTCTGCTATCTGAGCAGAATGTTTATGTTTGATGGGAGAGTTGAAACAAACATTAAAATAGGAAAGTGGCAGGAAACAAGGTGAACGGAGTGTAAAAGCGCTTGAATTTTTTTTCTTTAAGTCTTATAGTTTTCATTCTTCTAAGTTTAGATAGTTCAAATGACTAACTACTTGTATAACATTATAACGGAAACGTCTTGGTTTGACAAGATTGTGGCAAAATAATATATTTTTTCTTTTTTTATATAATTGGATCAGTGAGCGATCGCCTCGCCTCGATGAGGGACTGGCACATATTATGACGACATCTATAGATTAGGTGATTAGACCCTGGACTTCTACTGGAGGATTTCGAGTTCGATTTCTAGTGGAACCAGAAAAAATGTGTTCCAGTCAGAAAATAAATGTCCGCTTACAATTCTCGTACCCGTTAAACTTGTGCAATTGCTGTTGAAGCTTCACCTGCGGTGGTATTGCCAACACGTGTAATGACGAACTACGAGTTCCGTGCCTCTATCAGTGATTCTTCACCCGAAAGCCGGATGAATGTGGCCGAAGACAGACACGCTCTTCAATATGTCTGTTACATGAATTCGGATAAGATGAAGGGCACCATACAAACGGATGAATTAAAGTTAAGACCTCTTTAACACCTTTCTGGTTGGTCGGAAAAAGGATTTATTGCCATGTGGAAAAGATTCCCACACAGCAATAAATCTGCCAGTTTACACAAAATAATAAATTTAATTAAGCAACCCAAGATCCTTCTTGAAGTGAAGTAGGCAATGTTTTTGGTATCTAAATGAAGAAGAAATTATCTTACATTTTTGCGGACGCTAACAAGTCTAGAAAGGCAATATTCTACCCTTACATGTTAATTTTATGACTATAATTACGTCTCTGGAGATCTAGCACAATAATTATTATGTGTTAAGGTTTTGTGCTGTAATTATGACCCTCAGGTTGTGTTCGCCGAATTAAGAGAGCTTTTTTGGAGACATTTATTAAATTTATTAGTTTTAAGTTACAAAATATAATTACATTTTGTATTGTTTTATCTTAAACAAAATATTAATATCTTACTCAGATGTTTTATCAAATAACTAATGAAGGAACTACTCTGAAGAAAATGTTGTATTTTTATTTAGAAATAGATGTAGATTATTTTTAATTGAGTCTGTTACATTTAGTGTTCTCGTATTATCTTATATCTGAAAAAATATTATTTAAATTATTGAGTACACAATTTGTTTTCGTCAATGAAACACAATTGTACGATAAAAAGAAATATTACTTATATTTTAATTTTTGTATGAAATTACATACAATTAATAAAGAATATTCTTACTCTCACATCACGTGATGACTTTCGGGGCCTATTTGGTAAGACATTTGTCTTCCAGTCCGAAGGTTTGTGGTTTGATTCCCGTTAGCTCAAGAATAGTTAGTTTTTTACAAATGATTCCACTTTAGCGTTCACTTAAGGCCTCTTTAACATATTTCTGGTTGGTTTGGAAGAGATTATTACATTGAAATAAATATGGCGGTGTTTATGTATAACACGTACGGTGTTAATATTTACATAGGTCTGTAAATATGAAACCGGTTTTTTATAGAAAATACACATTTATTGTATGAAAATGGTAAAAAATCTCTCTCGCAATTTGTGGATGCCACGCCAAAAAAACTGTTGCTTTTTTGAGACAAACCAATCATCGAGCCATTTTCGTACATTTTCGTAAGAAGTGAAGTGCTGCTCAGCAAGTGTGTGTCCCATCGATGCAAATAAGTAGTAATCGGATGGAGGCAAGTCTGGCGAGTAAGCCGCATGTGAAAGTATTTGCCAACTAAACGCCTTAATCGTTTCCTTGACCGGTTTTGCAGTGAGCGATGGTGCATTATAATGAAGTAAAATCACTTTGTGTTGCCTCTTTTGATATTCTGGTCGTCTTTCACGCAATACTTGGTTCAAATCCATCATTTGTTGTCGGTAGCGTTCAGTATTAATGGTTTCGCCAGGTTTTCGCAGCTCATAATAGATAACACCCTTCTGATCCCACCAAACACAGAGCATTGTCTTCCATCCATAGCGATTTGGCCTTGCAGTCGATGTCGCTTGTTTGCTTGGAGTAACCCATGATCTTCTCGGCTTCTCATGTCAAATTTAATTGATCCGCGAGTTGTTGTTGCGTTTGAGCGTCATTCGTATCCAACAATGCTTGCAATTCGGCGTCTTCAAACTTTCTTGGTGGTCTTCCACGTTCTTCGTTTCTCACATCAAAATCGCCACTTTTGAATTTTTTAAACCACTAAAAGCACTGTGATTCAACAAGAGCATACTCACCATAAGCTTCGACAAGCATTCGATACGATTCTGCAGCAGTTTTCTTCAAATGGTAACAGAAAATCAATGCTGTCAGCAAATCGTAGTTTTCAGGCACAAAAACAGACACGTTCAACGCTATGAAAACATATGTAGTTGTATTAAACTTGTACTATTGTGCGTTAAAAGTCTTTGACAAATATAAACACAAGAAAAAGGCGCCAATGCCGCGGTTTGACAGTCACTACATTGACAACTAGAGCCATCTATGAGCAAATTCTGGTTTCATATTTATAGACCTGGTGTATTACACGTGTCTTGTTATTTAAAAATAATTAAAAATGTAATTGTGTAGTCAAAAAGGGCGTTATTTATTATTATATGTTCTATTCCATCAACCTATCGAAAAATGTTTTTTTTATAAATCTGTTGAAATAAATGTGTCTATTGAAAATGCATATACTCGTATATTGACTGACGATATTTCGTAAAAACATGTCAAATTCTATGGCACATAATAAAACTTTGAATTTAAGTGACGATTTAATTTTAATCCGTTGAAATAAATATGTCTTTTGAAAAAAAGCAATATTGATTGACAACATTTCATAAAATATAAACCCAATTCTATGGCACATATTAAAACTTTGAATCAAAGTGTCAATATTCATAACGTTATTGTTATTCTAAAAAAAACAAGTTGATTACTTCACACTGCATACCTGTAACTACAATATCTTGAAAGTTTCGTTTTTTTAATCAATGTGCAGTTAAGTCTGATACAATACCCGATCGAAATAAATCGAAATACTCTCATCCACTCTTCCCCTGGGATATGCTAATCATCTACTGCCCACTCTTATTAGTTCAATTTATGCGCTCATTAAATCTTACATCTAAACACACTTTTTTTTCTCTCCTGTAATAAATATCTTAACTCAGATCCATTTCAGTTCCATGTGAGGTGTCAATTCAATTCAGCATATACGTTATATGTTATGTAGAATACAAGGATGCTATAAACGGCTCGTTCATACCTGGCTCTTCACGTCTCGCCCAAAGACGTAGACGAATATCTCTGTGATGGTGTAATAGTTTATTTTAAGAGCTCTGGGGAATTAGCCCAATGCTCGCATGGTCTGAGGAAACCCCTAAGGACGTCTAAATCTAAAGTCTTATTTCTCAATATCAGCCTCGTACAGATTACCTGAAAATGATAGAGGTTGTTTTCTCCTTGCCCCGCCAACTCTTGGGTAACTATTTATTTTATCCCATATATTTTCAGTAGAAATCTCTATATTGTGTACAATTCTTCACTTAAACTTGAAGTTTGTGTATTAAGTTAATTCAAACAATAAACAAAAAAAATAATATGGCATTTATTTTTTTACTCTACCTCGTAAATTATACGAATCAGAAAACAAAGTGACGCCACTCAGGATAAAAAGTGCCACTCATTATAAAAAAGGATAAAAAAACGCCACTCATTCATAAGTGCATAAAGCACGATGTAAAATTTCTTCCAAGTCAAAATGAATTACGAGTAATTGAATTGAATTAAAGAAAGAACAGTTTTTATAAATAAAATTGAAAATAAAATAAGATATTTTATTTTAAGTTTGTCATTCTTCAAATTACAGTAGCGTTTTCAATCGGATGCTGGAAATCAATTCCCTTTATTGACTGTTGCTCAATATAACTATAAAAGAATGAATCCGGCCAAAATATTCACAGAACAGCGTTGATCAATAAAATATGATGTAAAAGTGATCAATAAAATATTGTGTAAAAGTGATCAATAAAATATTGTGTAAAAAATTTTTTTGGGAATCGATAGCAACAAAAGTTCTAAACGCCAATTATTCATGCAACACCAGTATGTATGTTATATGTATATACTGCTCCTGCAACTATTTGTTGAATTATTCTTTTTTAAATAATAAAGTCACTTTATTTCTATTAATATTGCTTAACTAAATTTTAATTTTAAATTTTTTGTTGGACAGAACTCTCATAGGATATGAATCCATGAATAGACGATAAAATAGATTTTAGAACAATTCCATCGATTAAAATCTCAATGATCATAACTAATTTTGCGCGCAGTTCAGCAATGTGGTTTGTGAAAAAGCCATTATTATGTAAGTTAAGAAAAAAAGATAAAGGGAACATTTATTATTCCGTCAGTTCAGCCAACATCCTCCTAAACCCTAAGAGTGTTGAACCAAATATGTATATATCTGAGTTAGCTACCATATTGTACTCTACTGAGTTATAGAAACCTAAATGTTTTATCGCTAAATAAAGCCGGTTTTCTAAGAGAGCGAGAGTAAACACTTAAATCAATCCGTTCCAGAGTCGCAGGTGGTACAAGAAAATTCTAAATTTTATAAAGCAATACAAAATCAAAGGTGTGCTTCGAGATCTAAGCCATTAAAGAGGAGAAAAAATATTAAATTTTAAGGCATAAAAGGTCATTTTTACATTTGATTGCTATCAAAATATTATAAGACAATGCACTACAATAATAACAAAGAACTCCGTGGGTTAGTGGTAGAATAATTGTATTCTACCTGGGGTGTCGGGTTCGATTAGCGGTAGTTTTTGAGGTGATGTCTTGTCTTCAATCATGGCCAACGTTTCGAAGGCGTTGAAGTTTTAATCCTTAGAGCGATATCAAAAATTGAATAATGTTTTTTGACATCGTCCTTTGGATAAAGGCCGCCATGCATTTGAAACATCGACCATTATTTAAGCTAACTCAGTATAGAAAAAAGTTTGAAAAATATTTAAAACTATTTATTATATTTTATACAATATTTGATTTATTATTCATTTATTTTTTTATGGAATCAAGTTTAACTTGATATTTTCTAAATAAATTATATGTTATTAACACGCAGAAATTTGTGATGTGGGCATTTTAGAGTGCTTGCGTATTTAACATTTTCCAAAAAAAAAAAAAACATTGCCCTGTGATTGCTAACCTTAAATAAATATTATTTTCTTGCAATGAACCGTCAAAAATGAAGGAAATAAATTCAAAATCCCCATTGTTATTTTATGTCATATAATCATATAAAAAATGAAAGCTTTCCAATAGTATTAGAAACATAAGATAGTGCTGAAATATGAAATATGTAATGTAAAATGCTTTAAGTTACTAATTACCCACATATATATGGTTAACAAGTCAAAGTACCGTACCAATAATAATTTAGAAACTCAAAAATAAATCAATCCAAATTGCAAAAAAAAAGTTATCCAAAGACTAACAAATGGTGAGAATTATTAAGTTGATGGTTCCTCAAAACACGTCCGAACTGTCCTTGCAGATATATTGAAGAGAGTAGCTGGGAGACAACATTATGTACGGCCCCAACAACCGAACTTTCAGGCTTAGAACGACTGGATTAGGCACGAAACTCGCAGTTCTTTATCGCACATCTTAGAAATACTATTCTAGCACCTGAATAGAAAACAACAAGCGCATGCGAGTTTTGTTACCTGACGAACTCTTATCAGATTAAGAGTCTTCTTTTAAGACTTTTTTTTCGCGTACCATCAGGATGGAAACCTAATCGTCCGGGTAGCAATCAAGCATTTTACCAAGCAGTCTACGAAAGTCACCATTTACATAGTAAAAAAGGAATGTCTTTACTTTTGTTCTTAACGATACGTAATTGACTATGGTTATCGAGACTCCTGAGCATGTGTTGACTTTTGTGCCATGGCAAGGGCATTTAACTTTCATGACGATTGGCAGGTTCAATCTACTGCCACCTTCTGTTGTGCATAGTTTTATAAAGCGCTATATTTATATTGTTTATAAGCGCTATAAGAATTTGTGATAAGTGGCGCATAAGCTACAAAATATAAATTCAAATGTAATAAGAAGAAAATTAGTCCCGGAGCGAATCCACCATGAATGTAACCTGAGACAATAGCTTACTTAATGTAAATTCTAACTGTTAAAGGTTTTTTTCTTTATTGTTTACTACCTACCAGTGACTATCACACTGATTTTTTAATATTTCGACAGACTGAGTTTCATTTTTGGATGCATTTTTATGTAAATATGCCTAGTTTTTGAAGAACTCAATTAAATGGTTTTAACCGTTAGAGCGTTGAGTGTCTATTTATAGACGTTTAAAAGTACAGAAAAAAATGTCCAACAGTAAAACGGTCAATATCATTTTAAGCTGAGATTTGTCAAATCTCATCAACAGTTTCAGCTCGGACTTGTTTTAGAATTCGTTAACCAATAGATTGGGAAAATAAATACGTTTTTTTAATATCGATCTACTGTAAAGTATAACATCTGGACAACTTATAGATTCTCGAGATAAGAAAAAATATTAAATAAAGTCTGATGTGTTGCGTAAGATGAAGAATACCACTCTAATATGGTTTGGGTATGTAGAACGTATGAATAAAGAAAAAAATAACAAAACAAATATATATCCTACAATTTTAAGTGGAAGGCGTGGTAGAGGAAGACCAAGGAAAATATTGTTGGATCAAGTGATTGATATTTTGAAAGAAGGAAACGAAAAGAGTCAGAGAAATCGTAGGAGTTATTTGAGAAGGTGTATGCATGTAGATGAGGCGAAGGATATGTGTCGAGATAGGAAAGTCTGGTACTTTGTACTATCTACCTACCCCGACAGGGAAATAGCGTGATAATATGTATGTATACATTTCATTAAGTCTAAATATCATTTATTAAATTATCGAATCGATTTAATTAATAGTCCTCTCAAAATATTCCCGTTCAATCACCAACTTCTTGACACTGCTTAAATACCCTCTCTTTACTAGACACTCACTCTCTTTTTCTTTACCAGTGACCATTAACAAATATATTTTATACATGTTATTTAATTCCTTATCACCTGACGAAAAATATGGAGATCTGTGAAATCGGTACTGAGCTCATTTTTAAATCCTATGTAAATACAAAAAAAATAGTACAGTTTAGTTATTTCATGTCAGTTGTCTCAGAACAGGTAATACGCCTAGTAAGACGACTGATACAGGCCGATTGTCTTGTCTATAATGTGTTATAATTTAAACATAAAAAAATATTAGAGTCATTTTAAAGACATTAGTGTTAGTATGTTACTTTGAAATTAAAGGTAACTTATTTATCAATAAACTGTTCATTACGTATCATACGACCTTATCCTCTGATTTAGTCCACATAAAATTTTTCGAATGAATTTTCTTTATGGTCCACCCAGGACACTTCATTTGTGATATCCCTTTTGTACAAACCTATTGGTATACCTCTTGGTGTACCTTAAGAACGGACATCACGGACAATTGGGTTATTGATTGGGCAAACCGTATTATTCGCCTGGGTAAATGCAATGAGACTCCCAGTCCAATCAGAGATATGGACCTATTCAGGATATCCACTTACAAGGTTGGCCAACGCGGGTTTTCCATTATAGATTACTATTATCAATTGTCTTTTGATAGCGTATCTATTAAGAACTAACCATTTTCGTTTCTTATATAACATATCGTCATTGTTAAGGAAAAAGTCATTAATTACCATTTTTGCTCAAAATGAGATTTTTCATTATTTGAATAAAAAACACAAATCTCTATCATTCTAAAAGTAAAAAACGGCATTATTTAAGCCAATAGCGAAGCAAGGCCACGAAAAAAATCATTAACTGTAAAAATTGATTGTTTGTTTGTATGGAAAAAGTCATTATATTACTGATGAGCTCCATAAAGTCTAAATGCAAATAATGACTTTTTCCTTAACAACGACGATATGTTACATATATAAATGAGTGCTAAATAAATTTGCGTTTATTTAAATATTTTAAGTGTAACTTTAAATGCAAATCCATAATAAATAAATTATAAAAATAAAACACATATAGCATATACACACATACAAACGATCCGGTCATTTTCCTGTCGGGATAGGTCGACAGGACAGATTGCCAAACTTTCATATCTTAACAAACATCCTTCGCATCTTCTACATTTTTACCCCTTTTCATTCATTTCTTTATTTTTACACTTTTTCTTCTTTCGAAATATCATTCCCTTGATACACCGATAAGACAACTTCCGTGGCCTAGTTGGTAAGACCTGCTCACCCAACTTGGAGGTTGCGGTTTCAAATCCCTCTGGAAATCTGATTTTAAAAATCCAGTCCGATTTTCACTAAAAGTCTCTTTAACATCTTTCTGGTTGATTAGAAGCGATTGCCACATGGAAATAATCCCACCAAGTTGTACTGTAAACAACAAAAGTGTAATGGAATAAAATACAACTCTACTTCCCTTGATCTTCCTCTACCACGCCTTCCACTCACAGTTGTACTATATAACATATTTGTTTTATTAGTCTTTCCTTATTCGTTCATTCCACAAGCCCAAACCATATCCGAGTGCTCTTCTTCATCTTACTCAATACATTAGCTTTAAGTTCACATTCACCCTTAATCACTTTGTTCCGTTTTCTGTTATAAATTGTTACCCCGTGTAATCTTATTGCACACATATCTTTAGGATTTATTCGGCTCACACATCTATCTTGTGCTAGTATCGTAACCAGACTGGTATCCTTTTTTATGATATTTTGGTACCATTGAAAATCGAGTCCGAACTCTCCGGGTGGTATTTCAACATAGTATGTTACCAACTTAACTATGGAGTTTGTGAATGTGTTAGTTGGTTAGATGGTTAGTGGTGACATATTAACGGAAGGAGATTACAAAACTTTTGATGTCTTTCTTTTTTATGAGGCTTATCTTTGGCGATATATCATAAGCATGCGTGGATATATAATTCCTCGAGCGTTTTAACAAATCTTTGACTTCTAGTCGTCAGACTCGTTCGAGGAGTTTTGAGTTGTCCATCATTACTAGAAATATTAGCATTAAATTTTTTTAACAATTGTACGAGATTGCGCTAGCAGGAACTGTTCTCAACCAGTCACACGAGAACGGGCCTCACAGACGATTTTTTTCTCTTTAGAATGGCCTTAAGTCTTCTGAACAGGGTATCTTTGAATATCGGTATATTTTGTATGACATTGTCAAAAGTTGAAGAAAATTTTCTTATACTGGTGACATTGAAAAACACTCATCACATTTTTTATTACACCGATTATTTTTTTTAAATGAAATTTTTAACTGTATTGGGCTTAATCTGTATTTTGAATAAAAATAAATAATTAAAAATACCCAGTCTAATGCAGTATCCTCGGCTTTATCTCTGAAGTCGGATTAATTCCCTGGATTTTTAAAACGTAAGATTATCTAATACTCCTTTGTATTCGATACATATTTATGATTTCATTTTTGTTTATATTCATGAGTCAATTAAGTAACTCCTAAACAAATTAAAAAAATAATTATATTTTACACTATAAAATTTAATCATATAATACGAGTATATATAGCATATTACAGTATTTTGTTTTATTAAAGTTGAATTAATTAGATGCATAATATTTTTTTAACATATTTCACATATATTTGGAGAGAGAGAGCTTAATCTGAATGTGTTGAATATTTTTGTATGCTTAATGTGTAAACCTGATAAAGTCAGTCTATTGAATAGCGCACACGTGCTTTAAGTACATTTTTTGTAAAAAAATGTTATGGTTACTTTCTCTTTACATTGCAACTCACGTAGAAAAATATAGAAAAAATATCTTAAATCTTTTTATTGCTCTTTGAAATTTAAAATTTAGATCTTTGAGAGGGAAGGGAATAAACAGTGGGATATTTTGAAGGTGTTAACATAGGCATGTGAATAAATGACTTATGCGAATGTAAAGCATGTGCTAAGGTATTGTTGGAAATGATATTGATATGATGAGAATGTTGAGATTATGATGCAGTTGGAATTGTGTTAATAATAACTTGGGAATTAAGTATGTGAATGGTTCAGTTGGGTGTTTTAGTATTTAGGGAAAATGTGTGATATTTTTGATGAAGGAATGAGACGAGTTCATTGCATAAATATCTTACGTTCTCTTATTTCTGAATGTATTTAATTGCATATATACATATCATCACACCATGACCTTTTTAAGGTCATCAGGTATATCGATTTCACACACATCCTTTGCCTTTTCTACGTTACCAGACGAACTCTTAAATCACACTGTTACCCTTATTTTGAGAACCATCAGTATTCGAATCTAAAACTCTCGGATGGAAGTCTAGGATCGTATCAATTTGGTCAAGGAAGTCGTAGTATTTTAATAAAGTCCGTCTACAACTGTTATATAGCATATGACAAAGAAATTATTTAAATCATTCCACAACTTTTTGTTATACCATCGCTATATTCCTTGTGATAATAAATATGTTTTCTGGGACATGAATTTCTACAGCATTGATTTGGTTCTATTCACTCTTTGTCAATGTTCAGGGTTCTCATGCATGCATCGAAAGGAGCAATAGCGCAACAATGAAAATTTTCTGGTGTCACGTCACAGTGCACGCTTCATTAGCATTGACTATCACGTTTGCTTATCACGTTTGATTAGCATTTGCTCGTATTTTTATCTCAATTGATGTTTTACTAGCTGTTCAATGTAATTTTAGAGCGCCTTTTAGGTAACGTGTGTTGTAAAATATTGCTACATTGATTATTAGGTGGTTTCCTAAAATATTTATTTATTCATTATTATTTGTATTCAATACAATGTGACGGTTTTCTTGCAATTTCTTAGAAACAATCAGAAATAACAATATATTAAAGAGTCCTGAAGTTTAAACCCAATTAATAAGCGTTTAAAAAAAACTGGGCACCAATGAGAATCAAACCAGCTATCTTCAGTTCGGAAAACAGGTATTGAAAAGCAAGCCACGGAGATTGTTCCGGAGATTTATCATTCTCTCCAAACATGTTTTACTGACACAAGTTGTGTACGTTTTTCGGTAGATTATAGAATAAAAACAAACATTTTATTCGCGCAGTGGTCAATTAACTTGGCTCAACAAAACATGACATGGGTTAGAGAGAATCACGAAAGAAGAAAAATGACATGAAAGAGGACAAGCCTTACCCAAGACCCAGTTATTAGCTCTGACCATGAATAAATGCTGAGGCTTTTTGGGTTGGGACAAATTAGCTGCCTTCTATTGTAGGTTCTTACCACCCCTCTGCCAGGGGTAGATGGTGCCTGTTGCCTGGCTCTGGAGGGGATGTTATTGCGTCATTTGTCAACGCAAGAATGTATTAGTGTTTCAACACAATCGGACGTACGAAACGCATTTATTTTATTTTAAGTGCGTTTGTACGGTTTATATATGTAATAAAGCTGAGACAGAAAGAAATATAGATTGCCGTCTAAATTCAAAAGTATTGCAAGTAGAAATTATTAAATTCTTGACTTCCAAGTAATAAATGTATAACAACATATAATCAATAATTTTTAACTAAACAAATATACTTTAAAGTTTGTTTGGCAAGCTATGGAAAAACACAATAAACTTAAAAAAAGTAACATTTTCTCAATCATATTCTATGGACTTGGAAAAGTTAAACAATCTTCTTCCGTATGGTTTCTTTCTCACAGTCAGGTTTTCAGGTTTCTCATCCATGATATAGCCTCAGAAATAGTCCAAGGGATCTCCTCCAATCCTACCGGTAAACAATATATCGGATACTCCTTCACGATGATACCGATAGTCTAAACTATTCAACATGTGCACAACGGGAAATCAATGGTACCCCACTTATGCAAGTCATGATGATTCAGAGTATACCATAAACTTTGTGGCAGGTGAACAAAATGAAAACAATAGTTGGTACGTAAACATGAAATGAAATGGTTGATATTATTCCAAACAAAAGTGAACCAATAAGCATTCTTGAAAATATAAATGCGCTGATTGGTCTGATAACGTCAACATTGACTAATGAGAAGTTAGCATTTAAGTGCGTAAATAAAAAAATTGAGATAAACTTTTTTTAATAAAGCGATACCTTTGAAATTCACGATCGTGTAATAATCTTTTCGTGACTGTTTTTCAATTTAATATTTTCAAATTTTGATATTCCACTGCCAATTGGTATTTCAATTCTTTTTATTTCTTTAAATATTCCAATCTGCAAATAAATATAAAAGAGTAAAGATTTCGCAATTCAAATCTATAACCATAATATTTTTGTTTGATATAAGGTTTGTAGTAAATTTCCATTATTGTATGTAAGACGTGAAAATAATTCATTAATGTTGAAATTTGTAATGTTATTTTTGTTTTATTTATTTATGGCTGCATATATTGACAAAAAAACAATGTTGATCATCGGAAATATAACCCGTCTCTCTCGGGTAACAGAAACCACGCAAAGAGAAACTGCGTACAAAAGGGATTACAGTATATTTAATATTTTTCAAAGATTTCACTTTCAGTCAACTTTTACCAGGAAATGTATAAAAATAGCCAAAAAAGAGAGTTTAAACATTTTAAAATTAGCATAATATCTATTTCGTATTGCTTGAACGAAATCAGACTTATCAAGAAATTTAAGGTATTCGCATTCATTTAAGATAAGGATCAAATGTTTTTTTTTTTTTTAATACTGATTATTTGAATCAAAATAAATGTGATAATATTTTTCAAGAGAAATAGCTACTCTTGCATTATCGAAATAATTAAAAATAAATATAGTTTAATCTTGATTTGTCCAACGTTTGCACGGGTTTAATATCTGAAGCAGTGACTCCACGTATACATAATTTGAGCTTAAGCACAAAAAGTTGGTGGCATTAAATAGCTTGAGGGTTTTATCAGCAGATGGCACCGGGGATCCTTCGCTAATCTGCTGATGAAGAGAATCTGCTCGTCTCATTAACGTTTCAAACCTTAAGCCAGGATTACCAGGATTCGGAGTTATTTCATTCGTTTCAATAACGTTGCTTTAAATTGGTTCTGGTTTAACTAAATTTATTTTTGTTTTGATTTTTATTTAACCCACGCAAAGTCGAAATAGGTTTTTTTTTGTTTGACTCCAAAGCATAATTTAAAACAATATATACATATTATATTTTTTTATAGTTAAGGCCTTAATACTGTGGAGGTTCCAAGATATTGTAATTTGTGTTGACAAACATTGTGTATTCCACTTTATATAATGATATAACCCTACCCATTTAAACGTTTTCACATCATCAGAGGAGTTTTGTTTGTGCTTCCCTGATGATGAGGTGAAAACCTTGAAACCAGTAGGGCTATACCGTTATACGAAGTGGAATACAAGGGGGTTGACTTAACAAGTGGTAAAGTACGTACATTGTTTTCTTTTAATCGCAATATCTTTTTGTTTTAATATTGACGACTTTTATTGCCTAGTTATCTGACTGAATGGTTAACGGATCGAAATCCGATAACCACTGTGGCCTGATTGGTTGGACACCTATCTTCCAAACCGAGATTTGCGTGTTTTATTTCCGTTGGTACCCATTTAAAAAAATCAGACTGGCTTTCACTTAAGCCCTTTCTAATGTCTTTCTGGTTGGTTGGAAGAAATTAATATAAGGTAATAAGCAGGTAATGTATTGTATATAACGGAAGGGTAAAACAAAATTTTATTGGTTAATTGAAATTATTTATATGGCGCCCAGCTCCTAAGATTGTTTCATATGTAATGAAAGGAGAAAAAATAAAGTTACGCGTACGCTGAACTTAATATTACTTTGTTATACGCCCTTAATTACAGCGACACGCGTTTCCCTTCAGGCGGGTAGAAAAGAACCTAAGGATAAGGGGTTGCAACACGTGTCGATGTAATTAAGAGTAATTAGTGATATAATAAAGTTAAATTTAATCTTGTTATCTTATAGAATTTGAAAAATTTGAGTTTCAATTAAACATTATAATGTTTTGGATTCAAATTTCGTTGAGTTTCAAGGCAAAAATGTAACTTACTCGAAGATGTTGAATTTTGATTTGTTTTGTAATTTACCAAGAAATTTAGTTTTAAATACCTTTTTCCAAAGACCTTTTAATATTTAAGTTGTTCTTTTAGCCTAACCCATACAATATTTCTTAATACAATTAATCACTTTTCACAGGGGTATTGCATCTAACACTTTTATAGGGAAAATATTATTTTTTTACAGATCATTGTATCTTAAAATTTTTACAGAGATATTTTACTTCTCTATGGCATAGTTGATAAGATGATTGATTTCCACCCGGGAATTTTGAGTTCGATTCCCGATGGAACCTACCAATAAAAAAAGAGTTTGTCTGGTTATAAGAATCATATGCTTTAAACGTGTGCGAGTGTTGTTGTCTCTTAACGCGCGCGTTTGTATCTCGTGCGTGTGAATGACAAGGCATAATTCCCGTCCCTACTCAAATGGTTGTAAACCCGAATCCTGGGGGCTGAAGACAATGATGTCTCTTAGCCACGCTTTTTAATATGTCAGAGTTGCCAATTCAAATATGTTGAAGAATACCATACGAATTAATGAAAAAACAGACGACATATGTTGTCTACTTAATAATACGCATGACTTATAACCCGGTGGCTGATTCTCGTTCGTACCAAAAAAAAAATAACTGATCCCAATCTAATCTTCCCTTAAGACTTGCTTAACACCTTTCTGTTTGCTTGGAAGAGATTTCTATAAGGTAATAAACCCGGCTGGTTTGCTTTCATTCAATGAAAGTGTGATACAATACAATTGCAAAATGCGAATTACGAGTATAATGTCAACCGTTGAGTTCAATGTTTATTGAAATTGAGTTATATATTGAACTGAACTGTTAAAAATTAAATTATCAGAATGCCGTAGTAACCGTCTTTTTGACTCATGACATTTGGCACAATATTTCATCAGTTAAAAAAATGTTTGTCAAAAAAACATTACAAATTTTGTTAAAAATAAACCTCTATATCATTAGAGTAAACTTATTTCATCAAGTTTTATATTTGATAAGTTCGTTGATTGATTCTTTTTTAAAATTGAAATGATATTTTTTGTTACATTTCAAAGTTTATAACAAAAAGTATAACATAACATCATTACAGTCGATTTACAGCTGAAAAAGCAAATATCTCATAATGTATTCGTCTTATCTTTTTTTACTTTTCAACTTTGAAACTTTCCACCAAAAGTAATCAATTGGAATATCTTCGCAAATTTCTCTCCGCTAACTCGATATGAAAAATTTATTTCGCGAGGAGCAATTCCACAAAGTTCTTCCTTCTTAATATTCGGGGTTACTATAAATAGTTGGTAAGTATCAAAAATATGTTAGAATACAATTGAGTTTTGTTAAAAATGTGAAATTATTTATTATAAATAGTTGATAAATATCCAAAATATGTTAGAATAATATTGCTTTTTGTTAAAAATGTGAAATTATTTATTATAAATAGTTGGTAAATATTAAAAATATGTTAGAATAATATTGCTTTTTGTTAAAAAACGTGAAATTATTTTTCATAAACTTTTTCTCAGTTTCATCAAAGTTTTTTTAAGCAATATCCACACAATGAAAGTAAGATAAATGCGGTAGAAATGAGAGCGTTGAGTAGAATGAGTGGGAATACAAATGCATGACTGAATAAGGAATAAGGTCTATAGAATATAGTGAGATATAAGCAAAAGGCTAGTTTAATGGGGACACGACAAATGAAAGGCAACAAACCCAGATCCATTAAAATTGTGTGTCCAAATTCAATTAGCTGTTGTTTTTTCGCAAATTGTGTATATTTCTTGTCATATGTAAACTAAATAAAATAAATATGATCGAAAATATAAGATGATGACGTGTTTAAGATGAATAAAATAAAATAAAATAAATATGATCGAAATTATAAGATGACGTGTTTAAGATGAATAAAATAAAATAAAATAAATATGATCGAAATTATAAGAAGATGACGTGTTTAAAATGAATAAAATAAAATAAAATAAAGATGATCAAAATTATAAGGAGATGACGTGTTTAAGATGAAAAAATAAAATAAAATAAATATGATCCAAATTATTAGAAGATGACGTGTTTAAGATTAATAAGATTATTACAATATGTTGGCTTCGTAGAAAGGATGCATGATGAAATATTTTCAAAAATAGTATCTATGTTAACTCCATTAAATTTCTGCTAGGTTTTTGCTTTTTTTTTTTGAAAGAAATTTGATAACTACGTTGTTTCCCTTTTTTTAAATTTCAGAATATAACGAAACAACAAGTATTCTATCATCTAGTTGGTATACTTATGAGGGTAAAGGTATCAAGTTTTGACTGTAACATCGTCTAAATATACGATGGACGAGGTGTCTGTCCATACACACTCTTAATTGTGCAAGACGGAAAATTTTGGATCATAGTAGTACATACAAGACGGTTTTGAGTTTAGTTTATATAATGACGCTATGTAAATCACATTTTTTCTAATTATTATTGTAGTATCGGAAGCTACATATTTCGTTTGGTATTCCCTTAACTTTTAGTGTTTCTAAATGCTTCTAGATTTATGTTGAATCACATTGCTATTTAAATAACTTATGTTGGTCACGTAGGACTACATTGTAAAAGATCTCTATGTAACTTTTTGATCAGATTATAAAATGTTATCTTATGATATCAATCATATATTTGAAATGGGTTTTGTTATTATTATTATACTTTCGTTGTATGAAGTACAATCTGGAGGATTAATTGTCACGAAGTAACCCTTTCAACGAACCAGAAAAATGTAAGTCTTAAGTGAAAACCAGACTGAAACTCTTTTTACAAATAATGAAAAATAACGGCAATCGAACTCATAACCCCCGGGTTGATAGACAACAGTACCCGGCGGTAAGTAATACACATCGTTTGTAGAGCGTCGTCCCTGTCATTCAAACACGTGCTCCGTCGCGATTTGTCAGTCATTACCGGACCGGACTGTTAGCGCATCGTGCGACAGAGACGACGCTCTACAAACGATGTGTATTATTTATCGCCGGGTATTGTACTAATTAGACCACGGAAGTCACAATCTATATTTTTGTTCATTGAATCAAAATAAACATCAATAGTTTATTTTCATGAGATAATTTTGATCAATTTCAAATAGTTTGATTTCTAAGATTTTTATTTGATTGAGATTAGATGCCCTTAAAAATTTGTAAGTCATAAGTAGTTAAGTAGGGATATTAAAAGCTTCAAATAAGAAAAAAATGGTTTTACGAACTTTTCGTAGTACACCCGCGATACGTTTTTTTCTTCTTCTTCATTTTTCCGCCTGATCCACTCCTTCTCTTAACACATTAGCGCTCAATGTTACACATCAATCATAAAGCATTTACGCCGTATAAAAAGTAAATATTAGGGGTTAAAATTTGGCGGGAATAAATGGCGGGAAGGCAAGAAAAGGGATGAAAACATTATAATATGAGAAGTCGGATACGCCAATTCTTTTCCAAATGATGCGCAAATCAATGACTAAACAATTTGTTAAGCATAACTTTGTATCAAGTTATTCTTGGTAACTTGATAGCTCTCTCCCTTTTCAAGTAGGCAGAGAAGACAAATTACCACACTCCAGCTTGTCCACAAATTCACTTCTCGTTACACGTGATGGTTTGTTTTTTTATTGTCTAGTTTAAAGATATTAACTAGATAGTTGAAACGGAAAGGGTATTTGAAGAAATGACTGAAAAAGTAATAAATCCGCTCGTTTAATATACTTGTATTTGAAATATTAAATAATATCTTAAAGAAAATGATGCATTGTAATAAGAAATCTTTATGTGTAGTCTGCAAAACATGTACACTGAACTAAACAAACCTTTAAAAAAAATAGTCTATCAATATCAATAGTCTATCACAATCTTTTAGGTGGCGATGTTTAAACACAGACGTAGAATCCATAACTCCTTTTCCAACGATTTAATGGTTAACGAAGATAATAATGAGAAAGTACAACATTGTTCCTGTCTTGGGACTATTTTGACTCATGTAAATGAAATAAGCAAACCAAGATTAATGTTTTTGTCCACAAAAGTTTAAGAGCTGTAGCAACTATGAATATCCTAAAATCCAAGTTCATATTCTGAAAGTTATGGCTGCAAATATTTAATCAAATCTGTAGAAAAAGTATAGAGCAGAATAAACTTTCACTCGCCAAAAAACAAGGTATTTCGAGTGATTTTAGTCCTGCAAAAAGATTTGCAGCAGATAACAATAATAAACTCGTTGAACCAGACCGCTTCATCTGTTCGGTCAACTACTGTTTGATAATGTGCTGATGTAACTAAAGAGATTGGTAATTTAGAAAGGCGAGACGAAAGGGAAAAGATTGTTGGAAGTGAAACGGCTTTTTCATGAAGGCTAAAGTTTTTCAAGACCATTATAATGAAGCTTACCATAAGTGATCAAAAGAGCGGTGCAACATGTGTCGTTTGTGCCACCGCTCACTCAGAAAAAAAAACACAACTAAAACTTTAACAAAATGTCAGGGTTGTCACAGCTTATCACAGAAAATACGGAAACATACATTAATAAAATATTTCATAGAGTTAAAAGTATATGTTACACGAAAATATTAATCATTTTAATAACGCACGGTAAGTAAATAATTTAACTATAAAATCATTTCAAATTTCAACGGTTAAATAAGTAAAACGCAAAACTGACAACCCTGTATTAGAGACACATGTCGACTGTCATGCGAAGCTATTACGTAAATCTCTGTAAATTCGATAATGTCTGTAAACTGTAATATTATAGTATTTATTCATCATCTCAATAGATGTCTCTATATGTTTCATATTTTAGATAATTCGAATTAGTACTAGACATTGACTAGAAAAAGGCATAAAGTTGAGCGATTTAACACGCCAATTTTGTATGTCCGGCCCCACGGGCACGGCAACAGAGAGCGAGTAAACTCGCTCAAGGCACCTAACCGGGTAATTTAGCACCATTTAGATAAAAAAAAACTCCTCAAGGGTGCTTTTACTCGAGACTCGAACCCACTAATATTAAACAAATCACGTCTTGCTGCTATAGCAGCGCCCAAACAAATCATGTATAATACTTTATTTGTATACAGTACGATTAAAACCCCGTAGGAAGACTGTCATATGGCAATCTCCTCCAACCAACCAGAAATATATTTAATGAGGCCTTAAAGGTAAACCAGACTGAAAACCTTTTTTTCCGTCAAGTCGGAAGCTAATCGCTTCATACTCGTCTACGAAAGATTGCCTTAGAAAGAAAGCTAAAATCAGTATTGCATAGCTACTTTAAAAAAGCATGACTGTTAAAGCTACTTTTTAATCTTAATTTAATTGCTACTTACGCTGCCAATTAACCAAGAAACCACGCTACTCGACATCCACTGTAACACCTAAGATGAAACGCGCTACATACCATATAGCGTGTTAGTAAACAACACGGCAAATCCAGCCTTTGAAGGATAAGTAACGTATTGTCTACTATAATCCTATTTGATTAATTCATTCTAAAGAGATTCCCGATCATTGTTTATACGAGTATGAGTTATAAAATTGAACATTTATATGATAATATAACGTCAAATAACTTCCTGTTCCTTAATCAACATAAATTAGTATCTACTTTTATTTTTATTGATTTTTAAGCAAGATACAATTTCAATTTTATAACGTTTATCTTCAACCCAGAAGTATCAAGTTTGATATTATACAATACACAAATATTTTAATTGCTGAAGACAATACAAATTAGATGAGTTTCACTTAGAAGAATAAAAATCTGTCTAGTAAAATGTACGAACAATGAGAAATAAATAAATAAATATGATTGATGCGTTTGAGATGGAGGTGATTGGAGAGGAAGGCTTCGGAGCGAAAGCGGAATGGACGCAAATGATAAACCATTTTCTAGATACAGCAGAGGACCACGATGCTCGGCATTGTGATGATGATGCACACGATGTTGATGAAGAAGAAACAATACAAAATATTTTCAAGAAAATTTACATTTTTTTTATATATTGTCTCAAATGTCTTGTAATGAGTTGTCTTTAGTTAGGTCGTCCTAGCTTGTGTCCTGACAGTTTTTTTTTTTCGAAATACATTTTTTTAATGAATTATGCTCGCTAACGTACCAGTGAAAGTTGTCACAGTTTTTTATTCATTTATATGAAACCCCTCAATGTATATGAATTAATTATACAGCCACGTTAAAGAGCAAAGTTGGGAGAAAATGTTCATCAGTATTCGAGCTTCTGGTTAAGAACTACTGAATAAGTAGTTACCTGCAGTAACCTTCTTATCCAGTAGTTCTTAACCAAGTTCTTAACACTGTATTTGAAACCATTGGTACCAAACAAGCACTTTAACCAGACTGGGATCTTTTTTTTTATTTTCTTGGATACCATCGGTATCGATTCCGAAGTCTTCGGGTGGAAGACCAGCGTTTTATCAACTAGATCATGGAGGATGATTTTTTCAAATAAAATTTATAAACACATTACAATTTCTACGTGCTTGAAAGACGTGTGAGAAAAAGACAAAGCTAAGTATGGTTCGATCAAGTGAGTGATATTCTGAAAGAAGGAAACGTAGAAAGTGAAAGGAATCATAGAAATTATATAAGAAAGCGTATGAGTGTAGAATAGGCTAAGAATGTGTGTGTGTGTCGATATAGGAAAGTATGGCGCTCTGTTTTCTCTGCCTACTCCAACAGTAAATTTGAGTAATGGTTTAGATGTTTGTAAGTGTACATACAATTTATATTATTCATTTGTTATTTTGATTATATTGAAAACAAAAACATCTTAATATTATAAGAAATAAGAGATAATTCTTACTTTTTTTTTCTCGCGTATTATTTACGCGCCGTTAACCTTTGGACAAAGGGTTTCTGTTTGAACAAAGCATTTTTTTCAGAAAAAAAATCATCTGGCCTCAAGAGAGCTTTTCCAGCCTAGACTCAGAAGTCAGAAAAGCAAATAAAAGATCAAGGAGCACGATATTCTATCAGCACTATTTTACACAGGGTATTTCAGGATTAGCGAATATTGAAATATCAGTCGGTGGTAAAAAATGATAGAAAAACATATCGACTCTTTTTTCCTCTTTTTTTTCTTTTTTTTTTCACTTTTTGGCTTTTCACCAAACATCAAATATTTGTTATTGCCGACGAAAAGCCGCGAGTGTATAAAAGTCACAGTTGTTGGTTCTTTGAAAACTGCTGGATCATATTTCAAATGAACAAGAATATTTTGACAGATGTAATATATTTTGCAAAAAATGATATTGAATATGAGCGTTTTTTTTATATCTTTATATATTTTATTTTCACTTGTGATAGATATATACTCGTACAAATGATGCTCAGTATACATTCGTATGACATTGTATTTATTTGAAAGATTATTTTTGTTATATTTTAATCGATATTCATTCATTCATTCGTATGGTACCCCTCAACGTAGTGGTTCAAATATTTGATATAATATGGTAATTAGGATATATTAGAGTATATCCGGAATCTTACATCACATAAATTGTGACCTTACGTTTAGAACCACTGGACTAGGCATGGAACTCGTTTTTCGTTATCGCACATGTCAGCAATATTACTGGATGTGACAGAAAGACGAGTAACTCTCGATTTTGAAAGGTAAACAAAAAAGATAGATATTGTGGAAAGTTTTATTAAATCATATGAAATAATTATGTTAATTATTTTATAAGTTTGCGCAAGATAGATAAGCCTTTGCCGGAGTGATTGCCAACGTCGGGGGGGACCAGATAGGGCACGACAAAAAGAAGAAGAATAATTATTATTTTACATTGTTTTAAAAATTATGCTATTCAAATGCCAACCTTCATTTTCTATACACGTCTAATGCCTCACCCTAAAATATCTCATTAATCTATTGGTCATTTCTAGTGGTGTGGCCTAAATTTCGTGTTGAATAGCAGCTTTTAGCCTGACAAGATGAACAGCGGCTAACCCAGTCATGTTCATTAAGTTCATTAACAACCATTATTTTGTACGGATAGAACTGGAGGTTAGAGTGTGTGATTTTCTCATACTCCGATCAGACATTCCCATAGCGACAGCATGCTAAGCAGCTGAATGTCAAGGAGATCGAGTATCGGCCTGTCTCACTATTTGCAATACGGTGATAGAATCGCCATTTTTTAAATTGAATACTTATCCCTCCATCCCATAACGGCAAGTAAAATGGTAAGATATGTGATACCCAAGGACATCATTTTGTCTCACCCCGCACCACACGCGCCTGAACAGTGTCGGTGACAAATCCAAAAGCTATTTCTGCCGCATTATTTATCACACGTGAAGAACGAACTCTTTTATCAGACCGGGAACCTTTCGAGTTTACCAACTAAACCATAGAGTTCATCACGGTAATACATTACGTTAAATACATTAAGTTAAACGGAGACCAAACAGTCAGGCAAGAACAATATCTGAAATATCGAGAAGTGTCTATAAATATAAATCTGAGTTATAATAAACACATTGAAGAAATCTGCAAAAAGACAGACAGAGTAGATTAAATATAATTAACAAGTTGGCTGGCACAGCATAGGGATATAATACTAAACACATTGCAAAAGACAAAGAGTAGATTAAATATAATTAACAAGTTGGCTGGCACAGCATAGGGATATAATACTAAACACATTGCAAAAGACAAAGAGTAGATTAAATATAATTAACAAGTTGGCTGGCACAGCATAGGGATATAATACTAAACACATTGCAAAAGACAAAGAGTAGATTAAATATAATTAACAAGTTGGCTGGCACAGCATAGGGATATAATACTAAACACATTGCAAAAGACAAAGAGTAGATTAAATATAATTAACAAGTTGGCTGGCACAGCATAGGGATATAATACTAAACACATTGCAAAAGACAAAGAGTAGATTAAATATAATTAACAAGTTGGCTGGCACAGCATAGGGATATAATACTAAACACATTGCAAAAGACAAAGAGTAGATTAAATATAATTAACAAGTTGGCTGGCACAGCATAGGGATATAATACTAAACACATTGCAAAAGACAAAGAGTAGATTAAATATAATTAACAAGTTGGCTGGCACAGCATAGGGATATAATACTAAACACATTGCAAAAGACAAAGAGTAGATTAAATATAAATAACAAGTTGGCTGGCACAGCATAGGGATATAATACTAAACACATTGCAAAAGACAAAGAGTAGATTAAATATAATTAACAAGTTGGCTGGCACAGCATAGGGATATAATACTAAACACATTGCAAAAGACAAAGAGTAGATTAAATATAAATAACAAGTTGGCTGGCACAGCATAGGGATATAATACTAAACACATTGCAAACTCCGACGATTGCATGAGTGCACTCTACAGCTTAGTGATGCGCTATTTTGAGGCTCACACGCAAGAAAAGTTGACCTGCATCTGAATTCTGCAATTTGAATAGTCAGTGGCAAGCTCAAATCAACAACACTACATTAACTGCCTGAACTATCAAATCGATGACGTTCTTGCAAAATGCAACCATTACACTACGACATCACTAATCCACCAGCTACTCGTCTTTTCTCCCAAAAACCTTTAAGTTTATTTTTGGCTTTTTAAGTACTTTTGGTTCTTCTTCTTCATCTTATTTTAGGCCTGTTGGCCTGTTATGGTCCTGCATCATTGTTTGCCTCTTGCGACGTCGACTGCCAGCTGTCTTTCCATCTTTTGGGAGGTCGGCCTGGCGGTATGCTTGCTTGGGGGATACTGTCCCTGGTCATTCTTACGGCTCTTGGTTCCGCCGTTCTGGATACGTGTTCGTTCCAGAACCTTCTTCTCTGTCGTCCCCATCTTTTGGTTCTTACTTTTTCAAATGTTTTTTACTATATATGCCGTTGAACTTAGAAACCGGCTAAAAACATAATGTAATCGCACAATGGTCGACGTGTAAAAAAAGCATAGTATGTCCTCCGTTTAGTGATGTAGTTTACTTTTTTATTTTTTTAGTCTCCGTTTCCATTCTCAAGCTATTAATGAGGGTTTTTATTTGGATTGTTTTCTTTCAAACTATTTTTATTCTTTTTCGTAAGTATTTTAGTTTGATTGCGTTTTATTCTCTACCTACATCAATAATGTTTATTAATACTTCATCTTTCAAGTAAAACAGAATTTTAAAAGGATAGTAGAATTGTATGGAAAATATTACCACTTGATAATACATTCAACATGTTGTGCTTTAACAATGAAATATTTATATTTATAAATTAAAAATAAATATTAATATAATTTGAATTTTCGTTATATTTTCCAATACGTATAATAAATTATTTTTTTTAACTAAAAACTCTTAGTAAATGTACACCGAATCGATTTTTTAACAATCTGAAAATAAACTATTCATTTTTTTAGTTATGAAAAAAAAAGTTATTTATGTTTTACGTATCAAATAGTTATTGAAAAAGTGGACAGCAAATATATGTATATGTTCGTAGATATTTTTCAGCAATTCACGAAACATCTGAATGTTTTTCTTCAAACGATAAAAACACTTCCAATAATAAATTAAAAAAAAATAATCAGATTGCAATGAAAACACAGTTATTAAAATATGTCATCAAGCATAATATACGAGTTGTGTCCTTCCAAGAGTTGACATCGATAAGATCACAATAGTAAATGAGTATCTCGAGAAAGCTGCCAAAATCCTATTCCTATTATCTCTTAATATTCTCTTTAAATATGAAAACCCTGTGTTATACAATATACACAAATAAGTGTTCCATTTATATATTTCTAAAACTAGAAAGCATCTTTTACTTCAACCAACTTAAGATGTTTTCCTTTGGAAAAATAGGGGTTTTATAAAAATATCTTGAAAAAAATATGAGTTTAGTTCAAAAATTTACGTAAGTAGTTTAAACTGACACATGAACTGTTCTGAACAGAAGCTCAGTTGTAACAAATAGCTTTCTAAACCAATTTTTGACTCTCAAATATATTTTTTTTAAACTTCCTTCTTGCTGAATGAAAATAGCTACCAAATGACAACAATTCAGGCAGTACTGTGTTTTAACGATAGTGATATACTCGTATAGCTCAATAAAATACAAGACGTAAATTAATTCAATTAAAGTGACTCAAGATTAAGGTATTCTACAAAATATAGAGAAGACGAACATAAATTCAGACCCAATAGGCCTTAAAATTCTTACAATGTATACCACTTTAGAAATATATTTTAAATATTTAATAACAAAACATAGATTTATATTGTAGAAACTTATACATTTTTTAATCACTGTGGACTTTAAAACCTCTTACGATTGAAAATGTTGGTTTGATCTGTCTAGTCACTTTTCATATACAATAGAATGCATATAATGAAGCAGTAAATGCACATGAGCCATCCATCCACGCGTGTCATCCAAAGACTAACTTGTTCTTGAAAGATTCACTATCATTGGGTATTTATCAAAAGGGGGAACTGGTATTAAATTTCTAGCTCTAGGGCTTAAAAAAATCCAGATTATACGGTTTCGACATGTATAAAGAATTACAGATGACCGTGTCCCTTAAGGAGTGTTGAAGAAAGCGTCCATGGAGAAGACCAAGAACGACCCGGAATCGATAGATGTAATCAACTGTGCAAGAGCTGAACTTGAGTTAGACTCGGAACCCGTTTTCGAAATTGACCAAGACTGGAAAACTTTAGATGATTTTACTGTATGTTATTTATTTTGCTGCATGTCTGTTTCGCTTGGATGTATTAATTCTTGTTTCCAAAACTTTTTGTTTAATTAAATTAAAGTAGGTATATAAAATTATAAAGTAGCAACATATTGGGCTTTGCAATTAATTAGTAATTATTTTCCCTGTAACTTGTGCATGTAACATGTGTGACGTACAGTAATAAAACGATTTAATTAAAATATACTCGGCTTCAAATATTATTAAATAATTTACGGCGACAGATTAAAGACTGAAACAGTTGAACATTAATTCTTTGCGCATATGATTCATTGCCTCGTTTAAATATTTTCGTAACAAGAATCGTTTTATTAGTAAAAAATGTTATACAAATGCAATGTAATTTTACAAATATTGTATATAACAATGAATTTAAAATGAAATGCAAATATCGTTATTAAATCAAAAAGAAATTGGAGAACTTCATATTATATTATTTTCTTTTATTATTTTGTGTACATGGTTATACAAAACATATCAATGTATATCTGGTGATTAAACAAGAAATTATATTGTTATTCCACTAGTCACATTTGTAATACCAGCACGTTTTTTTCTATCCTTATTTTGAGGGTTTGTTCCCCCTGAAGATAAGAAATAGAAACTGGTAGATATCTCCCGAGGTAGGAAATAAAAAACTGGTGTCACAGTGATATGTGATGCTGTGTTTTATTGGATAACAATTAAATAACTCTACAACAGTATTGAATGATTCGAATTATTTCTAACAAGACATGAAACATAACTTTTGAAAAAGTATTTGAATTTTTTTTTTAACATAAATAATTTTTGACCAAAACCTTTCAAGTATTTCTGTCTTTGTTCAAGTACAAACTATGAGCATTGAGGCCTAATGGGGGATTTTTTTCCAAATTAAAGTACAACGAGGTCTATTTGAGATAAATTTACAGTACATATTATAGAGGTGCATGGCCGCGCGGTAATGCACTGGACTTCCGTGCGAAAGGTCGTCGGTTCAAACCCCGCACTGTGCTACTCCCCTCGAATGACACAGCCACTTTTTCCGCGTAGTGTTCGAAGATATAAGGGTACATGTGATATCGGTTTTATAAATTTAAACAAAAATTGAATATTTAAAAATATACAAAATGTCAAATATTTTAATGTCACTTTTAAGTTACCAACAAGAAACTGACCACATATATAATACTCCAAATAACAGTTTGAGAAACGTTTTTAAAAAACTATCCCACTATGTATACCAAATGTTTGTTTAATTATGTTTTTCCTCTTTTTTATAATTCGAGTTGATACATTTGGACTAGATACCATTTAATATGAATTTAAAATCAGTAGCGGCAAATCTGGGAAAATGTTTCTGTAACGGGTACAAAATGGAGAGCGAGACCCGGGCAGAATTTTGATAGCCATAATTAACTCGAGCATGGAAATAAAAGTTTCCACTTAAAACCAAACCGCCTCACCCTACTCAGATTATCTGCCTGATGAATACTCCATTCAGATAATCGGAGTTGTTATTGTTATATATAATCGATTAGACCAGTCTTTCTAACGTATAGCTATGCGTTGCGGCTAGTATTTATGTTATTAGTGTCGTGACCTAGCGTTAAGCGTGGTGGTTTTTTTAAATATATATGTATAAATACATACCATCACGCCATTTTCATGTCAGGGTAGGCAGATTGGACAGAGTGCCCGACTTTCTGATTTCGACATACGAATAAATCCTTCGTCTTTTCTACATCCATACAACTTATTATACAACTCCTACGATTACTTTGATTTTTAACTTTTCAAAATGAGATTCATTTGATTCAACCATAATTTCATTGGTCTTCCTCTACGATGTATTCCTCTCACATTTGATTCAACCATACTTTCCGCAAAGAGAAAGCACACGTTTCTAATATGTTTAATTTCACAATGCTTGTGGGTATAGAATATTTTTGTCGTCTTTCAGCCCCTCTCAGCCTGTCGCGTTCATTCTGTTGAGAATGAAGCAGATCTGAAGCTGCAGAACTCGATCGCCGCGCTCGCAACCGTGCATCCTCAAGTCTGGCTGCACGTCGCTCCGCTGCTTCCTCGGCACCCGTTTGAGCCGCCATTCTTTGTCTGTTTCGCTCGTTCGCTGATGCCCGTTCTTTCTCAGTTTGATTTGCAATTACTCGTCGCACTGCTTCTGCTCCGCGAGTACGACGACCTAAGTTTGATCTTCTGCGAGACATTATTTTGATGAACTAAAACAGATGGATTGCACTGAAAAAGAAGAAAGAAAGTTATAACACAAACATGTGAAATTGCGAAACATTAAAAAAGGAAAAAACACGAACTAAAAAATAAAGGAAAAATAACGTGTTGCCACAAAGTAGTGTATTTCAGGCCAGCATTTATTTCGTCCGCCGGTGTCGATCGATAAATTACAGGTAATGTTTGCCTGAAATCTCCTGCAAGCAATATTAATGCGTTCCCAAATGGTCTCATGTTTCTACGCAAATGTGCCATTGTGCATTCATCCCAAACAATAAGTTTGCATTTCTGAAATACTTTTCCCATGCCGGATGATTTGGAAATGTTGCACGTGGGAGTTTCAATGAATAGCATGTTCAATGGCAATTTCAAAGCAGAGCTGTTCTTCCGCCTGGTAGCAATGTCGCAGCTATTCCGGACGACACAAGAGCTAAGGCTATGTCATTTTGGAATCGAATTGCTGTCAGAATCAATCTAATTAGGAACGTTTTACCAGTTCCTCCTGGCGCATCTAAGAAGAAGATTTCTCCAACCCCGTTATAGACAGTTTTCATTATTTGATCGTAACTGCCTTTTTGCTCAAGCGTTAGCTTAAGAATATTTGATTGCACATACGACAAAAGATCATCCGTGTTGTAATTTTGTTCACGACGCAATTTTACATCGAACGAAGCAGCAGCAGATCGATTCGGTGATGGCATTCCCAATTGATTGAGAACTTTGTTCGCGATTTCTAAGCACAAATCTTCAATCGTTATCAACGTTTTGTTGTAGATTTCTGCTGAGAAATCCATGTTAATATTTGAATTTTCCTCACGCATTCGACGGAAAATATCTTCAACTATGTGCGATTTATATTTCTCCCATAACTCTGTTGAACATAAAGAAGAGCAGGCGGTCAATATGATTGCAAACAATGCACGCATTTGATTTAAAAAAATGAAATGAAAGAATTGGAAACATTGAAAATGCTAAGTGACATAACCGGTAAATGAGCAATGTTTAGTACTCGTATTGCGTGATCAATCGACACAGATCAATTCCAATGCATTTCACGATATAATTTGAATTGAATTTAAAATCAATCGACACAGCTCAATTCCACCGCCAATTGCACTGAAAAATAAGAAAAAACAGCTAAAAAAAACGATATGAAAGAATCGGAAACATTGAAAATAGTAAGTGAATAATCTTTAAATAAGCAATGCGTGATCAATCGACACAGATCAATCCCGTTCTTCCTCAGTTTGATTTGCAATTACTCGTCGCACTGCTTCCGCTCCGCGAGTACGATGACCTCAGTTTGATCTTCTGCGTGGCATTATTTTGATGAACTAAAGCAATTCGATTGAACTGAAAAAGAAGAAAGAAAGTTATAACAAAAACATATAAAATTGCGAAACATTAAAAAAAAAAAACGAACTAAAAAACAAAGAAAAAACAAAAAAAAATATGAACGAAATATTTCACTTCAAACGCAGATCAGTCGACACAGGTCAACTTTAACGCATTTCACGATATAATTTGAATTCAAATGAAAATCAATCGACACAGCTCGATTGCATCGCTAATTGCCCTGTAAAATAAGAAAAACAGGTAAAAAAACGAAATAAAAAAATCATTCCAGTCACGGATCTGCTCTGTAGCAGTCGCCTACACCGATTCAGTCGTGCTTTCACCGCAATCCGTTACTCGATAGATATCCGTCTCAGTCAGAGACCCGTCAATTGTGTCGCTAGCAGGTCGCTTACGCCGTTTGTCACCGTACAAGTGCTCGCGCGCAGTCGCAATCAGTGCCACCTCCACCGAAGCTTTGCATATCGCTCACGCCCGTCACGCCAAAAGTGACGTCATCAATCCGCGCATGCGCAAGAACAATCTCCTCACCACGGCAACAGTGTTAAACTTTGTTCGCGTTGTTTAAGGAGCAGGCCTCCAAAAAAAATTATAAGTGAATTAATTTGTTTCGAGTTCCGGTCCATGCCAGTCGTCTTCTTCTTCGTCAAGTAAGCTACTGACTGTTCTGTCCTTCTCACTCTTTCCACTCCTCGGGCGGAGTTGCAAATCTGAATAAGGTCGGCAACTCTTCCCATCCTATCTTCATCCCATACTTCATACACTCACGTCATTCATCATATCTTTATTTTAATTTTGTTTATTTTACTTAATATACTCATACACATACATTTGTCCCACAACTATATATTAAATTTTTGGTCACTTTCCTCCTTTAAACTAACCAACCATGAAACCCGTCAAGTCAGACTTTTACATCAGAACTCCTCGCATCATCGTCAAAAAACTCAATAACTCATTATTGGAATCACTCGAGACGCTCGCATCCGTCCCCGTGGCCTCGCCTACACCAATCCTCGCTATGTCACCGATCCGCCCAATATCCCCTGATCAGAACATCTCCACTCTCGATGAAGCCCTTGAACTCTTAAATATGGAGACTCATACCAGAAAGCAATCGATGAAGATGACAAAAATTCTTCGAGAGCTCATCCGTAATGGAGAAGTCACGATCGTGGCTAAAAACTCTCCATCAAACTCACCCACTGCCTCGCCAGCCGCTTCATCCCCAACATCGCCGTGCCCCACCCCCACCCTGGATCCTCCGCTCTCCCCGCCAATAATTATTATTCCAGATATTCCAGATACACAAGAAATGGACTGGCAATTAAATGCCATAAATCGAAAAAGGGCTCTTCCATCCCAAGAAAGCCCCCCCTTCGTTCGCCCCCAGTCAAATCCGAAACCAGCTGATGCCACATTGACCCAAACCAACAAAAGGATGAGAGGCCCACTCAGCCCTCCTCTTGCCGCAGCCCCCGCCTCACCTCCAATTATAGACGTACGACCTCTACTCCCGGTCAAAAAAGACCGCATCCCCCCCATCGTACTTCACAATTCCGCCAAATATGGAGACCTGAGAGCTAAACTCAGGTCTCAAAACATTCACTTCTCCTCGAAGGTGCAGCCCAATGGTGATCTTAAAATCACCACTGAAACCGTAGAGGCTTACCGCTCCCTAGTCCACATTACCGATTCTCTCGCCATTCCATACCACTCTTTCCACTTGGAGAGCGAGAAGCCCCTGCTAGCCGTCATTCGTGGCCTACCGACCCCTATCAGCGTCGAGGACATAATGACAGAGCTCAAATCCCTCGATTACCCGGTACAGAACGTGTACCGCATGAAAAACCGGAATCGTGTGGAACTCCCCATGGTCATCGTCAAGATGACAAGGGACTCTTCCGCAAAGCGCATCTTCACCGAACTCCACGGTGTACTCGATATTCGAGTCACAGTGGAGGAGCTCAACAAGCGCAAAGGCATGGGCCAGTGCCATCGATGCCAACAGTTCGCCCATTCCGCCGGCAACTGCCACGCCCCAGCCAACTGTGTGAAATGCGGAAGAACGCATCACACATCTGAATGCAGGAAGCCCGCGGACACTCCCGCCCCCTGCTGTAACTGCGGAGGCCCACACACGGCCAACTTCAGAGGCTGCCCACGCTTCCCTAAGAGCACCCTCCCTTTAATCGCTCCCCACCACCACTTCCAGGCTCCCCAGCCCTTACGCCCATGGATGGCATCTACCAACGCCCCTCTACCAACGCCCCCCAACGCCCCCTCTCGAACGCCCCCTCGGCAAACAACGCCACACGGCGATTCCCCAACGCCCCCCCGAATACTTCAAGACCGGTCACTTCTAACGTGTCATATGCGAACATCGCAACCCCTCGCACCCTATTATCGTCATCTTCACCTCAAAACCACATATTGTCCGCTCCTCCTCCAAATCGCGACCTCATTATAAATAACCTGAAGTCAGCCATCGCCGAAGCTATTAACCTCCTCAACTACATACAAAATAATCCTTAAACAACCGCTCTCTCTCTTTCTCAACAAACATACATAACAATATACTTATAAAAGTCACACACGTCTCCCCATATACCTATATATAACATATTCATTCCCCATTTTATAATTTATTCACCATCATTATTTTTCATACACACCCATTCAATATAATACCGTGTGTGACGACTCAAATTCACAAATATATGTATATTCGTATTTAATTATCTTTGTATATATCATCATATTTATATATGTAATTAATCATTTTATAATTTCTCATAATCATTCATAAAATCAAAATCAAACATTTACCACAAACCTATCCTTTCCCGATTCCCAAAAAGATCCAAAATTTCCAAAATATCAAAACAGTCAGAACTTATCCGATGAAGGAGTAAGGTACCTACCATCGGACCGAAACTCCAAACAAGTTATCAACCACCAGGCGAAATAAAAAACAAAAGAAAAAAATAAAATCAAGAAATGAACGCAATTGAAAACGACACAGACACAGATTCACACAAAATGGCGCTTATATAGAATATTTAGTATAGCGTGGGTTCCTTTTACGTCCAACATATGGCGCTGTTTTTCAACACGCGCGTGTTTGTATATTTATTATTTAATATCTAATATTTAATATTTAATATCTAATATTTAATATTTAGTATTTAATATTTAATATTTATTGTATTATTTAATATTTAAGATTTAATATTTAATTTTAAATTTTTTAATATTTATTATTTATCATTTAATATTCGAAATCAAAATGAAAATTAATCGAAATGTATACTGCGTGTGTTGCCGTTACGTTCAAGAGAGGGTGCTTCCGTTATATCGTCTGTTTTATATACTTTTTTATATACAACTGTATATAAAAAAGTATATATAAACATGCGCGTATTCAAATGCAACCTTTTGTCAAAATTTCAAAGCAATCGGTAAGGAATTTTCGGAGATTTAATATTTTTAATATACGAACATTTACATTTTTATTTACATATATAGATAAACAGTTTTTAAAAATTCATGTATGGATTTACTTTTGATTGAAACAATTTGAAACGTTAATGTGTATTTATTGATGCGCGTATAGAGTTTCATACTTTCATTTTATCAAATTATTGTTTATCGATAGTTTTTTCTTAATTAAGAACTTTAGTCATATTATTATTTGTATCTGTGTAGAAATTATTTTTGGTCTGGGAAGAGGAAGAAATGTGCGTTAAGATATAATATATTCGTACTTGTATCAATTGAAATGTCTAAATGAAGCATACTATCATCACTGGACACTGGCGTATACTCCTTTATATTAGGTCCTTACATATGAAATTGGCGTTTTGCCGTACTGGCAACTTTGATCTCAAATATCTTCTCTTTGGTAAGGAATTCCAAATTCAAATTTATACAGCTATTTACTCAAGTATTTGTGTTTCGAAAATTATAATTCATTTGTTTTTTCCTCAATTGTTTTTTTTCTTTGCGTCACTCAGTTTACAAAATGGAAAACTTGAAATATCGCGTTATTTACGAGTACGAGTTCCACCGTGGCACCAGTGCTGCAGAAACGGCTCGAAGGATTCATGATGTGTATGGCGACGGTACCGCAAAAGAAAACACAGTGCGTTTTTGGTTCCAACGTTTTCGTTCTGGAAATTTCGACCTGCAGAATAAGCCCCGTGGACGGCCGGAGACCAAAGTTGATAATGAAGAATTGAAGGCTATTGTGGAAGCGGATCCATCGCAAACCACGTCCGAGTTAGCTGCAGGCTGCGGTGTTAGTGATAAAACTGTTTTAATCCACTTGAAGCAAATTGGGAAGGTGAAAAAGCTTGAAAGGTGGGTACCTCACGAATTGAGTGAAGCAAATCAACAAACGCGCGTTGACTGCTGCGTTGCATTACTCAACCGGCACAATAATGAAGGGATTTTGAATCGAATCATTACCTGTGATGATAAGTGGATCCTGTATGATAATCGGAAGCGCTCATCGCAATGGCTGAACCCTGCCGAACCAGCCAAACCATGCCCCAAGCGAAAATTGACTCCAAAAAAGTTACTTGTGAGCGTTTGGTGGACTAGTGCTGGTGTCGTTCACTACAGCTTTCTTAAATCTGGCCAGACGATTACGGCAGATGTCTATTGTCAGCAACTGCAAACCATGATGGAAAAGCTAGCTGCTAAACAACCGAGGCTGGTTAATCGCTCTAGGCCACTGCTGCTTCATGATAACGCTAGACCACACACTGCACAACAGACGGCTACCAAATTAGAAGAGCTTCAATTGGAATGTCTAAGACATCCACCGTACTCTCCGGACCTTGCCCCAACAGATTACTATTTTTTTTGAAATTTGGATAACTTCTTGCAAGGGAAAAAATTCAACTCCGATGGGGCAGTCCAAACCGACTTCAAAGATTTTATTGATTCCCGTCCGAATGGTTTTTTTAGTAAAGGGATCGATGAACTACCTATGAGATGGCAAAAGTGCATAGATAGCAATGGTACATACTTTGATTAAATAAATATATTATATTAAAAAAAAATCAACTTTATGTTCCTCCCAAACAAAACGCCAATTTCATATGTAAGGACCTAATATATAGGAGTTCACGGCCATTATTCAAAGAGAGAGAGAGAAGGTTACTATGTTGTTTGGGGCTTTGTCCTGTTGTGTGCGGTACGTACACAAATTCACTTATTTTTTACAGCATATTATATGAATCATGTTATTGTTCTGACATTTGTGTATACTATAATAGAATCTTGTACTCTCGTATTCATTCGCACTCTGGTTATGTTAAGTAATAATTGTTAACGATTGAAATCGACCTTAAATGAATAACATATATCATATATACAGGTTAAACTTCATTACCTACAAAAATTTAAGAGAAGTATGTACAATTTTAAACAATTCAACAAGAATTAGCCAAAAAGACTAACTCCCATTACTAAATAAGCTGAATATGCTTTCTTTCAAAACATTTTCTGAAATATTGTGGATGTCAATATCAGAGACCCTTTTTAAAAGGAACAACACGCGAAACAATGGAAGAGAATTTGGTAAGTAAGTTCTACTTAAAGTCAGTCCAAACAAATTAACATTTCTGTATCGCAAATAGTTGAAGAAAGAATTCCGAAGTAATCTTTGCAGTTTTAAGTTAGTCATTGAGCTTGTATGTAAAATTTCTAAATAACTACATAATCTCCATCTCTTAACAAGAAACCTCGGGTTCCTTCACTCGCGCAAGTGGCAGACCCTATTCCTATTATGAGCCAATGTAGAAATTATGTTCTTTTTCCAGCTCCACCTTTCTTTCTCTCCGTATGATTTCTTTGTGTATGTCTAAGATGACTCCTACAATCGTCTAAAGAATTTTCTACCAAAACAACAAAAGTAATGAAATACAAAGGAAAAAAAAACAAGTTCTTATTACCCAGAGTTGAACATCGTTAACCTCGTAACCCTTGATAAGATACATGTTTTCCATCTAGGGGGTTACGGGTTCACTTGGTGCTAGTTTAAAATTTGTTTAAATGGTTTTGTTCGAGTTTTAATTAAGGCATTTTGGAAGTTTTTCTGGTTGGCTGAGATGGATTGATATGTGGCAATAAGCCCACCTAGTTGTGCTGTATAAATTGATAGTATAAAAAATACAATCTAACATTTTTATGAAAAAAAAAAAAAAGCTTATGGTAAAGTGTAACAAATCTTCGATCATCGTTAAGAAATCTATCGACACAGTTTTTATTTTAGAGACTTACTATTTTATTTCATTGTATAATATATTAATAGACAGTTTTAAAATAAAATGAATTTTATTTGAGTTTGTTCCAGTAGCACAATAACAGGATAATGAAATAAAAATATATTATTTAAATATGACTGATTTGCGTTGTTTTAAAATAACCGTTCAAAATTAGAAATAAAAGTAAGAAATTTATTTCGGAATAGTCGGTGATATATACAATAAATAAAATTGATAGAAGCAGATAGTAACTGGAAAAGAAGCTGTGAGATGGACAACATAGTTTGCTTTCTGCTTACGTATATTTGTATTGTATTTATCTTCTTCATATTTCCCACATCTCTATGTTTATCACGTTCTCCTTCTGATGCTTGAGTTAACACGAATGCCGACTGTAAAAAATGTTGAAAACACTTTATCAAGCGCTACTAAAGCTGAAAAATTGCTGTGGTAAACAATTTTATCTCATTGATAGGATTTTTTTTATTTTTCAATATAATTGATTATCATACAGAAAAACGTGTTACAATAGCATTTGCCAATATTAATGGGTTGCGTCCTGATATGAGAAATAAAAGAAGATTTCTCTATTAAAAATTAAAATGAACATTATCTTGTTGTATTGTATGTTATAATATATAAAATGAATGTGTCATATAATGATAATCACAATAAGAAAACTTGTAAAATATTTCTTTTCAAGAACCGTGATTTTGAGTTATTAATATTTATTCGTAATAGTAAATACGGACGAATAAAGTAAGAAAATATTGACTGAGGAAAAGATAAGAAGTACGAGAGACAAATGAGCATGTGTAAGTATTGAATAAAGCAATAACTATTTGTGTGCATAGGAATATATAGAGTTAATTTCCCAGTTTACCCCAAAAATGGTATGAAGTAATCTTCTAGGAATCCATCTTGTTTTATGTAATCGAGATGACTTTTAAAAATCCTTTCTAAATACTTTTTGATATTCAATTTTGAATAACTTGTGAAGACCATTTTTTTCTTTTACATTGAAGAATTCTTAGGTTTCCAATATGTCTATTTTAACAAAAGCCACGTACGAATTGAATAAACATATTTGAAATCTCCGCGTTGCCAAAAAAGGCTGAAAATTTAAAATGACGCACGGCTTCCAAACACCAAATTCACAGAATGATTTAGATAATTTTTACTGCCTATAAATAATTTTTTTGACGAAATACTGAAAACAGCATCCGGATTTATTTGAAGTGAAAAAACTAATTGAACGTAAGCTCTCGGATACAAACTGAAAGATGTAAGAAAATTTTGTTTATAATTGTTTTTTTTTATTTCATAAATAAAACAAATCATCACTTTCAATAATGAATTTTTTTTTCTACAAGTGTGCCAAAAAAAGGGTTCATAATTTTAAGACCATCTCTTTTAACTACATTTGCCGTAGGAATTTATCATAGTTTAGATGAAAAGGACTTCAATTTTCAACAACACAGTGCACCTTTCCTATACCATCGTGATGTAAGAGCCTTCGAGAATCTTGATGAAACTTTGATTAACAGGTGAATTCAACGTCAAGGTAGCATTGAACACCTTCGGCACTCCCCAAACCTCAAAGTTTATGGCTTAAACCCGGCTACGCGTAATGAATTGAGAGCAGCCATTGAAAGGAATGCGCCCAAATACCAAAACAAATAAGTCGTTATCGGTAGAGTATGAAACAAAACGGCCAACAATTAAATTGGCCGTTTTGGTTATAGTTAGTTGGAACATTTCCGATAACTAAAAAACTCTACGTCTGTCTTCTTTTATTTGGAGTTTTGATCTTAGATATCTATATAAATAAAAATGTAAATGTTCGTTAATAGAAAATCTCTCATCTCCGACAGTTCTTCACCGATTGCTTTGAAATTTTGACAAAAGGTTGCATTCGTATACAAGCATGTTTATATATTATATTTTTTTTATATACAGTTGTATATAAAAAAGTATATAAAACAGACGAAATAATGGGAGCGCACCCTGCAGCGACGCACGCAAACTAAACAATTCTCATTGTCAGGTTATGTGGCATTGCATTTTTTTCGTGTTTTGAAAAATAGCGCCATCTGTTTGGACGTAAAAGCAAGACACGATATACTAAATTTTTCCGCTGTTTTGTACTGTGGCGTCCTAATAATAGCTGCGCTCCTTCATTTCGTTTTTTTTAAACTGTTTTTTCTCATTATTCAGTACAATTAGCGGTGAATTTGAACTGTGTCGATTGATTTTCATTTGAATTCATGGTATGTATTTGTGTATGTTTGATACATTTGAATTATTAAAAGTTTCACGTGTTTCATGCAACTAACGTAAACTTTTGACAAACGTCACATTTGATTTTAACGAACTGCCACATTTTTGCTAATTTGTAACAAGATGTATAAATTTGTCATTATTGTTAGTTTTTGTAATGTATTTATCTAAATAATTTGCTATTTATTAGAATCAAGCCTTATATTAAATTAATCTTTAATCTATATAAATCAAAATTTAAATGTTCGTTAATTGAAAATCTCTAATCTCCGAAATTTCTCCACCAATTCCTTTGAAATTTTGACAAAAGGTTGCATTTGAATAAAATGCATTGGAATTGATCACGCAATACTAAACATTGCTCATTTACAGGTTATGTCGTGTAAGCGAACGAGCGAAACGGCGATCGCGTTCTGCAACTTCAGAACTGCTTCGTTCTCAATTTAATTTTATATCTATGTTTATATTTCAAAATCTATCAAATCGTATGTAGAAATGGAGATTTTTTTGAATTAGTTCCAATTATCTATTTGTCTTCCCTTAACATTTAATTAGTTATAATTATCTCTGTATTTCCTTAACAATACTCCTATTTGACAAATATTTCCTTAACAATACTCCTATTTGACAAATGCGTGTCCAGCTGAAAAACGATCGATCAGCTGAGATATTCTCACATCAATTGCTGGAAATTGGGAACGGAAAGGTGCCGGTTGATTGACCTAAGGACGAATTTTATTGCCTCATAACTTCTGCAATTTAGTGACGTAAAAAGAAGAATTGGTTGAAAAAGTATTTCCCAATATTCAAATTAATTATAAGAATCACGATTGGCTGAGTGGACGCCTATCTTGCCGCCATGAACAAAAACGTCTACGAACTTAACAATATTATTCAGTTCCTTTTTTAATGTTTCGCAATTTTATGTTTTTGTTATAACTTTATTTCTTCTTTTTCAGTGCAATCGATCTGCTTTAGTTCATCAAAATGCCGAGGAAGCGGTAGAGCGACGTGCAGCCAGACTTGAGTTGCGAGCACGTCGATCGCGTTCTGCAGCTTCAGATCTGCTTCGTTCTCAACAGAATGAATGCGACAGACTGAGAGTGGCTGAAAGACGTCCAAAATATTGTATACCAACAAGCATTGTGAAATTAAATATATTAGAAACGTGTGCTTTCTCTTTTCTTTCTTTTCCATTTAATCAGACTGAGCCACAGCAACGCGTGACCGGTACAGCTAGTACATTAATAAATACTTAATTTTTGATAATTCACAGTGTGTATCCTTTTTTGGGACACCTTGTATTGTACCACTTTTTGCTACAGAAATATTAACATGCATGCATATTCGTACTATCACACAGATTCCCTGTCAGGGTAGGAACAGCAATTTATTTTCTCTATGAGATCAATCGATTCACCTTACTCCTTACCATTTATTTATCATAATCTAACTTACTTGGTCCAACTATACTTTTCGTGGAGGTCTTCTCTCATGATTTCCAGTCACGTTAGCGATGTTGATTTTTTTTTGCAATTCATCACTCATTTGTTCTGTATGTCTAAATCATATATTTTATCTTATTTCATACATTATTCTTTATATCCTTAATGTTTTACAACTTCATTCCGTTTTCTGACACATATCGTTACCTCACATATTTGACTCAGTATACGCACTATACAAACATTTATTTCTTTTCGAAGTCTGTGTTCAACTACTTTGCATCAAATCAACAAACATAAACATTGAATTTCACGAAATAATATAATTTCTCAATAACATACACGCTCTTGAAGGGATATGGGATGGCCGTAGCTACCATAAATGGCGTATTATATATAAATCATTCGTGTGGAAGACATTGTGTAGTTAAAATATTAAATCTTATTAAAAACATTTGTTTTTTACTTAAATCAAAAAGAGCGTATAGCAATATAACCTACCTGCCTCTCGAACGTTATAATTTTGAAACACCGATTTCAGCAGCTAGCGAATTAATTCCATTAGGACCGGCTAAAAATAAATGGTGAACCATATAATATTCACTTTTCAATTGAGTGACATCTTTTGTAAACCTCGATTACTTTTTATATAAATGAACTCAAATATCGCATTCTAAATTTAAATAACATGGACAGATGTTATTGCATTTCATGCCCATTTAAAACACTACGATTGGTCAAAAGCTCGGTTGATTTTGTTTCAGATATACGCGTATCTATTTGTCTTCGTTAATAATTCATTTGCCACAAATATCACGATTATATATACGCGTTATTCTCCCTAAATATTTTCTTGCCAAGAAGAAAGGCGATAAAATACACAACATTTTTTTCTTTATCCAAACCACAGTATTGATTACAATTTGCTTACCCACCCGTCCTCTAAAACAGTTCAATGTATCAGAAAGTCGTAAGATACAGGCGAAGTTCTTTCTCCCTGGAGGTATAATCACTCCCGAGAAGGTTTATAAGGGGAACTCTTAGTTTCGATACTTTTTGCCTCATGTTTATTTACATACTAGCAGTACCCGGCCACGCGTTGCTGTGGCTCAGTCTGGTTAAATGGAAAAGAAAGAAAAGAGAAAGCACACGTTTCTAATATGTTTAAGTGCACAATGCTTGTGGATATACAATATTTTTGATGTCTTTCAGCCACTCTCAGTCTGTCGCGTTCATCGCCGCGTCGCAAATGATCGCGTCACTCCAAGATGTCAATTCACGATATGATTTGAATTCAAATGAAAGATCGATTGCACTGAAAAAGAAGAAATAAAGTTATAACAAAAACATATAAAATTGCGAAACATTAAAAAAGGAACTGAATAATATTGTTAAGTTCGTAGACGTCATTGTTCTTGGCGGCAAGAATAACTCGTTCACTCAGCCAATCGTGATTCTTATAATTGATTTGAATATTGGGAAATACTTTTTCAACCAATTCTTCTTTTGGAATCACTAAATTGCAAAAGTTATGAGACAATGAAATTCGTCTTGAGGTCATATCAACCGGCACCTTTCCGTTCCCAATTTCCAGCAATTGATGTGAGAATATCTCAGCTGATCGATCGTTTTGCAGCTGGGCACGCGTATTTGTAGTTAATTTCAACGTCTTTACGTGTCGCCACAAAGTAGAGTATTTCAGGCAACATATAAAATTGCGAAACATAAAAGTAACTAATTAAATGTTAAGGGAAGACATAAAGATAATTGTAACTAATTAAATAATAAGGGAAGAGAGGGAGATAATTATAAGTAATTAAATGTTAAGGGAAGACAAATAGATAATTGGAACTAATTAAAAAAAATCTCCATTTCTACATACGATTTGATAGATTTTGAAATATAAACATAGAGATAAAATTAAATTCTACGAGTATATAAAAAAGATACTTTTGATATTCCTACTGACCTCTTTCAGCCACTATCAGTCTTTGAATCTAATCATTGATTTTTACCACAATCACTGAAGTCAATTTTATCACAACACAACTATTTTTTATTAAAATTTAATACAAATATATAACGTTTTCTTTTATACTCGCATATCGGCACACCAAGGACGCTGTCAAAATACAAAATGGTAGATAATTTTTTTACGTCTTAGCAGATTGGCGCTGATGGCGCTATTTTTCAATAAACGTATTTGAAAATTTAATATTTATTATTTAAGTATTTCATATTTATTATTTAATTAGTTAATATTTAATATTCAAAATCAAAATGAAACTGTCAAAATTTCAAAGCAATATGAATAACTTTCGGAGATTGGAGATTTTTAATTAACGAACATTTACATTTTTATTTATATAGATATTTAATATTTATTATTAAATATTTAATTATTTAATATTTAATATTAATTCCGAAACGTCGAAAATACAATGTGACATAATTGTCAAGTTAAGTTCGTCTGTGTCGCTGCCGGAGGCGCAAACTATATTTTTTCTGATTTATAATTTTTTTTTATATACACCTGTATATAAATAAAAATAAATAAACATTTTCGTATACGAATGCAACCTTTTGTCAACATATTAAAGCAATCGGTGAAGAACTTTCGGAGATTAGAGATTTTTAATATACGAACATTTACATTTTTATTTATATAGATTGTTTTCAGGTTACTTCTATAAATGTGTTTAATGAAATTTCTTATGAGAAACTAAGTAAATACTGTAGACCACATTTATTTTTTATATGAAACTCTGGCCTTTCATAAAATAGAAATAAAAATGTCATACATTCCACCACGCTTATCGATTTTTATCCACATTCATACATCTCATTAAATATTCGGTTTTTACATTTCTTACCTTTTTTTGGCTACAATTTTTCCAGCTATCACCTTTCACTCTTCCCTTGATCCACTTCTTCCTCACTCTTCATTCATTTCAGAACTTGATATTCATTTTGTACGTCTTTGTAACAATAAACTGTATATGCTGAGAGATTTTTATCCTAAACTAAGAAAGCTCTTAAATTAAAAGGGGTGACGAAATATCGCATTGTGAATGTCAAAGATTTTTCATAGAATAAATTATTATATATATGGAAATAAAAAAAACGAATTAATTTATAAAATGTATTGAAAAATAAATCGTGTATATATGTCGTGTCTAATGTTTCCTGTAACACAGGATTCCTGTACATTTCTTATACCACAGATATATAGGGATGACGCAATAGTGCATTATAAATTCTACGGATTTCTAATATATCATAATATAAAAATAGGTGAATCGGAATTTAACAAACATTTTACAACAATAACACGTGTCAATATATGAAGGAATAAATGGTTTAGTGTTATCATTGACGACTGTGAATGGCCAATGTTACCTATCTCAATTCTACGACTCAAAAGTTACAAGTATAACAAAATAGCTCTTTACGTAATCCAAGGATTTTTTAAATAAATTGTTATACTCGTATATATGGAACCAAAATATTACTCAACCTGAAGTTATGAAACATATTGTAGAACAATAAGCCGTGTACAATACACCCAGGGTTGATTGTTTTCAATACTCCTGAAATATCATTAACGGGAGGGTATTTATCGTCCGGGTCCTTGAGAACTCCGAGAGAGTCTGTCGTTAGTCTAATTATTATTATTAGCGGGTAATTGGATGTTTTGGTAATCTTCCTATTTCGTCAGTCAAAAAATGTAATCAACAAAATATATGAGGTATGTTTTTTTGTTTTGATAAAAAAAATCATATTTATTATAGTTAGTAAAAGGGAAGTATAGTCAAAAGAACCTCTTGATATAAATAATGAAATCATAGAGCGAATCCAATGATAAAAATATCTGACACGGCTGAATGGTCAATAGGACTAGTCTCAAGAGATCAAAGTAAGAGGGAAAATGACATGAAGCTGCTTCTTTAAAATGAAGGATCTCCTTAGTAACAAGGATTACGGTCTCCATTTATGTATGTAAATTTTGTGTTCCTACACATTCTTCGTACATCTCTTTGGTTTGGATATATCTCAGGCCACAACAAAAAAAATTAGAAGTTTTTGAAATACGGTACAATTAATGAATGCCCTGTCTTATGGATTGACGAAGTTCGTACTTGAAACTGACAAATCAAGAGAATTTTTATCCACCATCAACATGGGAAAGATAGGGAACACATGACACATAATGCGGAAAAAATATGAGGTCTTTCAAATTATATTGAAAGGGAAAATTCAGAATAGAAGATCGAAAACCAGAACTTATGGAAGTGGTTTATGTGGTAGGATGTATTTATTTAGAGTTGCTGCCAACCTCTGAAAAGATAAGAATATTTAAGTATAAAAAAATAGTTTTCGTATATAAGAAAATATTGTCATTCTAAGTTCGTCAACGAGGTTAATATTACCTCTCTGGTTTGTGAATATATGATTATTATCAAGACATCGTGAGAATGCCACAATTGGAACTCATATTTAGTTTGCTGGATATTTTTAATGTAGATATTATTGAGTTAAGGAGGGTTCTTCTCCGGTATTTCTTAAATCTTAGGTCTTTAATCAGGGATTGGTTTTTCTATTTATGTTTTATCTTTTGTTTTTATTTTTTTTTTATGTTGATTCATTTGAATATATTTTCAATGTAATAAACGAAATAAGTGTGTTAGGATATAATGAAGTTAAGCTCTATCCCCTCTACTTACCCCAACAGGGGCAGTGCGTGATGGTGGTGATGATGATGATAATTGTTTCATTAAACATTGCTGATGTCATGCGCCGTTTGTGTTGATTTTCTAATGTTACGCAAAGATTATCTTATGTTAAGTAAATGTTGCTTTGATTTTCAAGATATTTTTTTAGAATAAATACATATATTCCAATTTCTTTCCCAAAAAACGGTAAAATCGTGTGCATTGAGACAATGCAAAACTATCAGCGTGATAGTTTTGCATTGTCTCAATTTAATGACGATATCCTTAGTTGAGGACGAGGTCTTTCAGCCGAGTGTTTTGAGCTCGATTCTCGATGGACTCAAATTAACGCCTTGTGATTGGTTGGAAATTGGTTGGAAAAAGTCATTTGGTAATATAGTCGCCAGTTTTAAATGTACTCAACGGAAGTGTAATAAAATAATTATAAACTATATATGTAAATAGGTCTTATAAAATGCATGATTATGTACGAACACTACACACATATTCGTACACTACACCTAAAGCCGAATGTGTTAATTTTACCGATATGTACATATCGGTAGATCTATAAAGATTTCTTTATAGTTCTTTTACCTAGGTGAATTTTTGCGGTTTTCTTACCAAATTGGTTTTTCTTAACATGTGCAGTACCTAAGTCATAAGATTAGGGAAGTATGTAATCTTATGGCCGCAGCTACCACCTTTCTATCCTTACACTCAACTTATATATACATTTATTGTTTAAGAACGTCCTTGGAGAGACTCCATTATATATACGCAGCCACCTAAATTTTACTTTTGTTGCTATTATAACAATTTCTTTCAAAAGTTTTAAAAATGTTTGAAGACTTTCACAGAAAAAAGCACACCGAGACACCATTTTAGGTTACTATTGTAAATCGAACCCAAAATTCCCGGATGGAAGATGTATGATCACTAGACAACGAAGTGAGCCTTAAAATCAAACTGTTAAAAAAACACAGGAGTTGTTATGTTGTCGCTATCGATAAAAACTTATTCTTATGGCATTTAATTTTTTATATACAATTAGGTCGTTTTCTTGTCAGGGTAGGCTATGTCAATAATAGTGAGTTTGAATCATGAGCTGCAGGGTTATTAAGAAGAGTCTGATCTCTAAACGGCACTATTTAAAATATCCTTTTATTATTATCATTAGTTAACTGTCCTTGAAAAAGTCTTCTCTAAACGGCGCTATATAAATAGTTGTTTTATAACTATTTAATAAATTGTTTATAGTTAAGGCATTAACACTGTGGGGGTTTAAAGATATTGTAATTTGTTTTATCAAACACTGTTTATTCCACTTTTTGTAACGGTATAACCCTACCGGTTTCAAGGCTTTGCTCCCCTGATGATGAGGTGAAAACCTTAAAACCAGTAGGGTTATACCGTTACAAAAAGTGGAATAAACAGTGTTTGATAAAACAAATTACAATATTTTTAATAAAGTTTATGGTTTTTTTAAAATCCTATCGAGATTCTTTGGTCAACAATAATGCCCATTAAGCAAAGTAAACTAATATTTCAAAGAAAAAATACAGTCGAAAGGTATAGTAGATACTCTTAGAGAGTTTAGAAGTAAAGTGTATAATCGGCAGAGAGGAGTTTGTTAAGTTTCGAGATCTTGACTCAAGTGTGTGAGACGGGTCTCAACTTAACTTCGGAAAATTTCAAGAGCTACAAAGTTATAGAGGATTTATAAATTACGAAGTTCAATCATTATCTTATAAAACTTTGGCTATTTGTAACAGCGACATACTCATATTTTACAATAATTATTAAATGATACTAAATATATTTAGTGGATGTGATGCTTTTGAAATATTTTTTTTGATTCACTTATTAATTGATATAAACATATTCGAGGACTGTGTATTTTTTTGTGGCGTAATTGTTTCGTAACGCTCTCATCACCGACGCGGATCGGAAGAATTCATCAGCCAACCGCGTTAGATCAGACCAAGCTCAAGTCATGTTATCGTTACACCAGACGTGTCAAGCTGCCAATTAGGGGTTCTCCAACATGTCGTGTCCATATATTTGGTTATTCATGTGCAAAACTTTCTACAAAAAAATTTAAAGGTAAGAATGAAATTATAAGAGTCAATCTTCTGGCGATTAATTCACAATCAAAGTGTCAGTTGGCTTTTTTAGGCGGCTCAGAAAAGTAAAACACGTGTCGCAGTAAATACATTTTATTAGTATGATAACTTATGTAGTCTAATTAAAATAAAACGTGTATTCGTGGTAACAACTAAAAGTAAGCCTTTTATGACATTTATAACCTTAAATTATTCAAAACGGACCATTTATCTGTAAAATACTCGTATATTGAAAAACATGGTTTGAAAAATTTCTAGGATTTTCTTAAAATCCTTTCAATACTTATTTTATTGCATTGTAAAATCGGACGATAAAACTGTTAATGGGTGCTCTACCAATCGCAGTTAATCTCATCGTCCCGCCCGAACTAAACTCGGGTCACCTCTTGGCCTGGTCGTGTGCACTCAGTTATCGCTGAACCGTGAAGCCGGCAGTAACATTTTATGGTTATAATATTTAATGCAATCCTAGTATCCCAAAATTGGGTTCAACTTTATCTTTACACTCCTTGACAACAGGAAGTTAAATTTTATAAGAAATAATTAATACTTTCTTTAATACAGACTTTTTTAATGTCAGTTCAAAGTAATCAAAATGAATTCAATGGAAAATATTTTTTCGTTTATAAATTAAATTGCTTCTTTGAGACAGTGTCAAACTTTTCTAATAGTAAACGGAAAATTTACGCTTCTGAGAAAGTTTACAGAAAAGAAAGACTTTGAATTGAACATGACAAAAAACTCTTCAACCTATATGGCGAAACTAGCGTAGTAAAAGTTATAAAAAATGTTAGACTGCTCTGGTTTGTTCAAGGCTTTGTTCAGCAATGTCAATGTCTAAGCTAGAAAATATTTGGAAGAGCGGAGCCTTCACTAGAGCGACTTGATTACGTTTGATAAGGTAACTCGTGTTATCCATTTTCTTATATGAATTGGAGACGTGGATACTAAGGGCGAACGAGATAAACAAGATATACGTATTTAAAATATTGTGTTAGAGATGGATGTTGCGGATCCCGTAGACAGCAGTCCATACCAATATCCTCAAATTGAAAAAACTTAGAAAGACTCTTTAATTTGGTTTTAAAGCGCATTCAGAATTCCTGATTTTTTGTGCGGATCTAGAATTGGACTCAAAAATCCTATGATGGTGGGAAAATCCAATTCACCGGGAAGCGATTAGCAACAAAAAAACATATTTAAACATATCATCACACCATGTTCCTTGCGGGGTAAGCAGAAATAACTGATCTCCAAACCTTTTTAACCAAGCACAACTTTCCCTTTCTCTACATTCATACATATCTTCACGCACAATCTTCTTTTATTCAAACTTCTCAATTTACTGTCTTTCACAATCTGGATCATTTGATCTAGCAATATTTTCCTACCGTTTGTACGCATACCTTGCACTTCTGACTTGTAGACTCACTAAGTCATTCATTCTCTCCACATCTCCAAACAATTTTTTAGCGCCTTTCTTAATTCAATTTGAAACATCTATTTTATCCATGCATTATTATCTGATGTGTGAGTTTCACCTTCTTTCGTACAATTACACTTTTATCTTTCTTTTATTAAGTTCAAGTTTCACTTCCAGACCTCAAGATGAGCACCCATACACTATTATGTATTATACATACGGTTATGTTTAACGTATAATAGTGTGCTGTATACATATTCGTATGCCTATATACGCTTTTCTGTTGAATTTTATACGTCATTTATACGCTTTTCTGTTGAATTTTAACATATTCGGATAAAACCAGAAATAATTTCTGCAGTTCTTTTTCTTCCATTTGATAGATATGTTTCAACATATTCAAATTGTTGATTTGGACCAGTGCAGGATCAGGATCATGGTTGGGAGACAATATTGCTTTCTGCCCTAGTAAACGACCAATGCAGGATCATGGTTGGGAGACAATATTGCTTTCTGCCCTAGTAAACGAACTTTCGAATTTAGAACCACAGGAATAGGCACGGAACTCGTAGTTCGTTATTTCACGTGTTCGTAACATTACCGCACGTGAAGAGGCAACATCAGACACACACGTACTCGACGCGTGCGAATATTGTTAGCAGGTAAATTCTTATACCAGACTGAGGCCCTTTTTTGCTGGGTACCATTTGTGGTAAGAATTAAAGCCGAAACCCTCGTGTGGAAATCAGGTGTCTTACCAGCTAGACCATGGTAGTCGTCATTTTAAATGTACTTTAAATCTATCATCTTATTTAAATATACCTTAATCTATCAAATCTATCGTCTTTTTATTTCGTTAGGAAGATAGGGATACCATAAAACGCCTCCATCTTAGAAAGTTATAAAATATTTAAACGGTTAAATTAAGTAGTAAAGAGTTGAACGTTTTTATAAATCGAATATGAGCGTATAAAAAGTAGAAAAATAAAGTTAAACAAAAATATACTTCGATCTTTGGATACATTATCCAAGATAAATGAATGTATACAATATAAAATATTTTTATTTAGAGGAACATTCTTCTCATGGTCTGGAGTTGATATGATGAATATGAAACGATCAGAATCTGTAATTTGTTACGATTATTCTGAACAGTCCGTTAAATATGTGAATATTTTTGGGTTTTTCCTTGGCCTAACTTTCCCAGAAAAGGGACGCCAAACCCCACCCCTGGAGTGGTTATTTAGTTTTTGATATATGGACACCGACTTTATGATTTATAACCCTGGACACTAAAGGGTGGTTTGGGGGTAAAACTAGACCGAACACCATGTGTCTTGTTCCAGGAAGATTACTTTATATACTTGCCATGGACCGCTTACATTAGGTGCGGTAAATATAGATTAAAATTTGACGTTTGGTTGGTATGTACTTTTCAATGAACGATGAAACAAACTTGTTAGATATAACTTTTATAAAACTTATTCAATCGTTACTCTACCCGTCGATTGAATATTGGTATACTAGTTAGTCCTCGGTCGGAAACCTCAAATTTTTAAGATATCTAACGCATTTCTCCAAGGATTTGACCAACCATGAAGATTGTGGCGTAAACTGAATCGTCTTAGATGAGGTCATGGTACAATGCATATTCCTTGCATATACGGGGTTTCATCGATTCCCCGTCGTGTTCATGTAAAATGGTCCAGACTATCGTTAACATTGTGAAAAAATATCAAATATATTATTTCCCGAGAGACCAAGAAAATATTCATTGATCTACTCCTAAGATTGTATCATGGATGAGAGACGTCAACATCTGACTGTGAGAGATAAATATACGAGAAACGAAGTTCGTCCTAATGACGATTAAAGGTTTCTTAATCAATATACTAATTAATGATCTCCAAGGCCTACGTGGTAAGAAGCCTGTCTTCTAGTTACAGGTTTGATTTCCGTTGGAACCCAGTTTGTTTAAAAATTACCCAAGTCTGGTTTTAATTAAAGGTCTCTTGAAAACCTTTCAGGTTGTTTCGAAGATCCATGTGGCATAAGTCTGCTAACTTATACTGTATATAATGAAAGTGTAAAGTTATATAATACTCGTATTTATAATCTGCAAGGACTGTCTAATATTTACATATTGTCTTCGCAAGATAGATGGAGAGAACAGATCTCTACAATTTTCTGTTTAGACACACTACTTTCGTTACCTTTATCTCGTCATTAATAATCTTATATTATTTGTGCTTCTTATATTATTTTTTTTCAAAATCTGATCAACTCAACCCAGCCAGGTTATTTTGTCTTATTCTTTCCCACACACCATCAATAACTATCAATTATTTTTATTATAAGAATATTTTGGACATTAAATATGAGATCCTTCAACTACTATTGCTGAGAAACATTCAGAATAAAAGAAGATCCATTACCTGATTGATAAACTCACGAAAATGGTATCATTGTGGTCATATATTTTTGTTCTGAGTTGGTGCATAAAAGGTTAAGATAGCCATGATAATTGCCAACTTCAAAAGAGAAACATTTTATATAAAAATAATCTACTTAAAAAAATAACATGATTAATTTGTTCGTTTTTCTTTCGAAAGTGGTGATTTCATAATCTATTTAAAAAACTTACCAGATGAATGCATTTTTCAAAAAGCTTATGAAAGCATCACTTTCTGAAATATAAAAGTACAACTTTATTGTGTAATAATTTGCGGAGGACTCTTCTTCTTTAAATTTAAAAATAAAAAGTTGAGGAAAAGACAGAGTTATATGCTTCTTTAAGACTGCAAGCTCTTTTAAGGAAACCGTTTGAGTATGAAACTAATGAACCTTAAAAGAAGACGGGGAAATACTCGTACAAAGTTTTAATCAATAAAAATATAACTTCCCTCGCAAAATTATTCGACTTAGAAAAAAATATATTTTATATCGTATAATAATGACTATAACACAGTAAGGATATTTTTTTCTATTCATATGATACCCTGACTATTAAAGAACTGATTATTCGTATATATTAAAGAGAGTGGCCGGGATACAATATTGTCTTCGGCCCCATTAACTGAGCTTTCGGGTTTAGAACTACTGGAGAAGGAACAGATCTTGTATTTCGTCACCACACGTGTTGGCAATGGCACGAGTGTCAAGTATAACGCGTAGGAATGTTGTTACTGGGCGAACTTTTTTTTTCCGTTTGGGATCTATTTTCTTGTTTTCGAATACCATTAGGAATAAAATCCGAAGCCTCTAGATGGAAGTTAAGTGTCTTATCAACTAGGCCACGTAGATCGGTAGAAAAAACATTAAGGATGTGAAAAGAAAATATTCTCACGTATAATTCTTGCAGAGTTTTTGGCTCTTATATGATGTTTCCCCATATCAAACGTTTATGTGTTTTTTTTACTCGCATACTTTACTCGCATACTTTTTCACCCAGTTTCTCTAAGTCGGCCAACACGCAGTCCATAGGCGCCCGTTACACGGTCAATCTGGATCGCAATCCGTGATCGCCGATCAATGATCGCGGTCAAGATAGATTTGGATCGCGGATTGCGATCCAGATTGAGCGTGTAACGGCGGCCATATATGTAGCGCTTACTAAGTTTACTCAATTGTCTAGCGCAAATAAATTTAGTCTCGTGTATAATTAATGCTTTCTACGTGAATACGTATCTCTTGAAGAATTCTGATGGTTATGTTATTGGGTGCATGGCTGAACGATAACACGCGCAGAAGATCATCGATTCCAGCCCCACTCTGCGGTATGGCCTATAACAGTGCGGGAAATATTTTCGCTATTATTTAATAAATAAATAAATAACTCAGTCATATTTTGTTTATTAGGGATTAAAAGTCTCATCTTATACTGTCTCTAGGATCTAACAGGTTCCCTTAGAGTGTAGTCGTACATTTAAGAGAAATAAATGCCTCGCAAAGAGCTCCTCCTCCTTTGCGCCACACATCCCTGGACTTCCATGGTCTAGTTGGAACGAAGCCGGTTTTCTAGCCCGGGGGTTGCAGGTTCGATTCCTGTTGGAACTTGTATTTTTTAAGTAAGCCATCCAGGTTGTGTTGTGTACAAAGAAAGTGTAATATATTAGAACAAGATTCATTTTCTTTACAGTTTAGTAAAGAAAATGAATCTTGTTCAGCGATATACGGCCATGGGAATAAATCACTAACGACATTCACATAGAAACACACATAAATAGTTCAAAACATCCAAGATACAGCTGTTCTCTTGATTTTATTAATTTGTTTCTTTGTTTTGTTAAAATTTGGACTCTCATTTCATATTTTCTATTTACGGTGCAAAGGATCTGGGGTTGGCAGTGCATGTGTGTGTATTTATATTTTTTTAACAATTTGCGTAAATATTTATTGAATTAGTAATTGCATTGACCTTTTCTTTATTACCAATTTTTTTTGTAATATATTATGATTTACGTGAACAAGGTGTGGGCTAAAGCCGTGTGATGCGCATCTGACGTATTCGTGACCAAGCTCGCCCTCTATCGGTGAAGGTACAACTCAACAGAGGGGGGTGGGGGTATGCAATACACTCCACCTAAAGCTGAAGTATTACTATTACATGTATCAGAAGGTCCATAAATATTTTATAGTTGTTCGTCTTTCATTGATAGGTTTCTTGTGGATTTCTTACCAAACATATTTTTCTAAACATATACAGATTTATGAAAGTTCTTTATCTAATGACTGCAGCCAACACCTACCTATTCTTACACTCAACTTGTTTTATTTATTATAATGCTTTTTAATCTGCCAATTATAGCGAGTTCAAATCCCAAGTTAGAAGAGCACCATTGATGAGAGTCTACTCTCTAAACGGCGCTATATACGAGTAAATTGTCCTCAGTCTCTCTCTCCCTGGCTCCATCCCAACTCATTGTATGCGAAGACTGTTGGGGTCAGCTCTCCTCGTCCTCAGGTTGTATGTTCTTCTGTCCCGGACTACGTCCCCCAGGCCGTGCCTCTGCATCAGGTTATCTTTTTGCACCACCCATGAATGCTTTGGTCTTCCTCTGGTTGTTATTCGAGGAAGATTCATGGAGATTGCCTGGTACACAATGTGATCGGGTGCTCTGCGTCCAACGTGCCCATATCATCTCAATCGCCTCTCCTCCATCTTGCTGTTGATGTCTGTAACACCCAGGCTTCCACGAATACTTGAGCTTCTTATTTTGTCTCTTAGGGACACACCTGCTGACCATCTTAGCATGCGCATTTCAGCAGTTTCTAGTTGCCTAGAGTAAGAGGTGTACATCGTCCAGCATTCGGAGCCATATAGAAGTGCGGGTCTGACAATCGTTTGGTATACTTTTCCTTTTAACTTTACTGGCATTTTCGGATCACATAGAACTCCCGTCATTGATCTAAACTTCATCCATCCCACACTAATTCTATGTGTTACATCTGCTGCACATCCTCCATCGCTATGGATGAATTACCCAAGATACTTAAAGGAGTCACAATTTGGTAATGTTTTTCCATCCATTTACATTACGGGAGTGACAGCATTTGTGTTCTCGAATGGTAGGTACAGATACTCTGTTTTCTTTCTGCTCAGTCTCAATCCATTGTCCTCCAAGATTCTTCTTCACCTTTCCAGACTATTTTGCAGGTCTTCGTGTTTTTCACTTATTAATACGATATCGTCTGCAAATAGTAGGATCTTTAGGAGATAAATTGTCCTCAGTGCTACATAATTTATCATATTATTGTGATATTATCAATCAATCAATGGCACTACAGCCCATTGTGGGCCCCGGCCTCCTCCAGCAGTCGTCGCCATTCCCTCCTATCCTGGGATGTATTCCTCCAGCCCCTGATGCCAATCACGCTTGTATCACTCTGCACATCATCCATCCACCTGAGCTTTGGTCTACCCACGCTACGTCTTCCTTGGTGCTTGGAAAAGAGTACCTTGTAAGGCAGTCTCTCTTCTCCCATTCTTGCTACATGTCCCGCCCAACGTAGCCTCCCAATTTTGATGTATTTTATAATGTTGGGCTCTTTGTACATGCTGTATTACTCCTCATTATATCTCACTGTCCAAGATCTATTTTCCTGTATGGGTCCAAATATTTTTTTTGGATATACAGGAAAATGGATCTTGGAGAGTGAGATATAATGAGGAGTTATACAGCATTATGATATTATACATTTAAATAATTTATATCTTTAATGAATTTTGTTTTCATTGGCTTTTAATATATGTATCATATTATATGATGCTCGTATATTTACAAACCATGTTGCTATAAAAAAAAAACTTTACATTTTAAATACTCGATAAGTTACCTAATTCTTTACGAAAGTTTATTAAAGCACCAAAACAAAAAAGGTTGAATAATAATAATAATAATGAAAGAACAATTTATTAGCGCCGTTCAGAGAACAAACTCTTTTCAAAGTAAATACAGAATTCAAAGGAAACTGCTCTCTATTTTGTCATATTGTACATTCATCGCAGTTCAACAAAATGGGATCTGCAAATTGATCTGGATGTCAACATAAATAAGGCGAAGAAACAAAATTCAAGGAAAAAGTTAAACATTGAATCTCCCGAGGCCAGTGAGAAATTGGAATTTGGAAAAGCTCGTAACTATCCAAGAGGATCTTAAGCGAGCTAGGATGCATGAAAAAAAATGTGTACATTTTTAAATCTACTCGTAACGCAATTGACTTGATCCTTTTTATTGGGTGTGTGGCCATTTAAAAAAATATATTAGTCATTTACATCTCCTGTAATGGCAATTGAAAAGTATCGTCATGGTAATCGAAAAGTGTGCATGGGAAAGTTAACGTGATAGAAGGGTGCGCAATGAAAGGCAAGAGCAAGTTAAGGAATTTGGCTTTTTACAATACTGAGAAATCATTTTCTCAGATGATGGAAGATGGACGATAGACACTTAACGGCGTGAACCAATAGGAAACAAAGTCAAGGAAGCGCTAAAACATAAATACTCGAATTTGATAGTATCAAAATCTGCTGAGATTATAGTATTCTAATACCTGCTTGATGTATGTAATTGAAATATGAACGTCTAAAAAGACGACATGGCGTGAAAGGGAGTGTTCGCCAAATAAATGTTGTAGAAATGCATGCACTGAGAAGAAAAAAATGGGGGGACAATGTATGATAGAATATAGAATGAAGTAATTAGGGATGGATATGAAATGAATACAGAATTATTACGTAAGACACAGAAGAACACTCTGACACGGTTTGGACAAGTAAAAATAATGAATGAAGAAAAGCTAACAAAACAAATAAAGAGTGCTAGTGCTGAAACTTCAAGTCAGGGAAATCGTAAAAGAGAAAAGTTGTAAAAGAGATGAACGATCTCCGTTTAGAAAAGTCTGATATTCTCTTCTCTCTACCGACAGGGTAGTAGTGTGATGGTGTATATTTCAATTGTGGTACATATTTCTTGGTCGAACTCCTCTTTGAAATTTAATTCCAATCACTGTTTGCCTATAAGCTGATTTTACTCACAGAACATTTTCAGAGGAATTATTCTGAAGATGGTTATTCATTGAAATCAGGCAATCTTCAAAAAGTAAATGTTATGATAGTTAAACTATTTTTATATTTTATTTACCGTTAAATTCATATATCAATTTTTATATTTACCGTTAAATTCGTGTATTCTGTCAGATCATTGAAAGATAAGGTAAGACAGTACATATGTACAATATTATTTGCAATGTATCTATTTTGAGGCAGGCAGGGATGGTGACAGAGATTTACGCCTTTCTATATATACACCCAGCTAATGACTCGTCCACATACATACATCTCGATATAAATGCTCTTCCATTTTTCATATTTTTTACCATCGGTTAAAATTTCTGTTCAACTAATTTCTCGGTTCACATCTTTTTCATTCTCCATTTTTTTCAGACATGTATATAAGTTTTGTAAGTATTTTGCCATTCATTCTCTCAATGTGGGCATATCATCAAATTATTAATTTGTTTATTCTATTTATGACATCCATCATAAACATTTATCCTTTATGTGACTATTTCTTACTCCATAACACATAGTAATACGAGCTAATCTACACAACGTACGTGTTTCTTCCGTATTTATTATGTTCTAATAATTCCTTTTTAATCGCTAAACTTTACTTTCATACGTTCAGGTTAACATTAGCACACAATGACAAGAACGGTTTACGATTAATTTAGTGTCAGCAGTAATAAGTGATCCTTAGAACTTGTTACCTGCAACAATGTGTATTTCAACACTTTCTTCTGTCTTTGACCATCTCTTGAAAACATATTTACCAAAAAGCTAACCTCCTAACTTGCTATGATATTTCATTGTAAACCTATAAATTACAATACCTCATAGAATCACCGTTTTCAACATTCATATTTTTTGATTGATTAAAATTCATGAGAACAAATTTAAGAAAAGTTTTCCAACAAGAAACTAATTAGAAGAAATAAAATGTGTTAAATATAAGTTCAGTGAATATCCAAACCATGGATAATTTTTGGCACAAAAATTTTAAATATGAAAGAAATAAATCTGTAAAAGCACAAAAGTAACATTATATGATCTTATCTCTCCAAGGAAGTGAGCCGTTACAAATTTATTACTAGATCTTATAGCAAGAGCTTAAATTTAGTGCAGATGGCAGAGCGAGATTATCGAGATTTATAAGTTTTGTCTCTCCTTTTCTCCTATTTTCTGAGCTATTTGAGTAAGAAAAAAGAAAATAGGTTCAAATTAACATAATTTATTAGTGGAGATTTTAAGATTTTTTGTCTGTGTTTTAAGTCCATCATTCCAAGAAAAAAATTAACTGTGGATTATTTTTTTTAACCATTAAACTTTTTATTTTTTTCTCTTCTTATATTATACTACCTATCTTTATGTTGGATAATCTATTTGAGATAGTAAAGGTCATTGCATGGCATACATATTTTTAATGGTAATTTATATTGACTATTGTTTGGTAGTGGTAGTGAAGGGCGATAATGAGTCATAGCATGTACATGATTTGTACGTGGAATGTATATGAAAATACCTGAGAATGAATATTGTAAAATACAAAGTGAAATGAAATGAAAATAATTAGAAGAAAACCACATACAATATTATGGTAAACAATGAATTATTCATTTATTTTATTGACCACTTCATTGTAAAATAATCCCACCGGCAAATTTTCAGGTGACAATCTTTTCCGACCAACCAGACAAAAGTAAATAAAGGAAGTTACATGATCGCAACAAATATTGAAATGATTATTCACCTTTACATAATTTATGAACAATATACGAGTGCACAGTAAAAATAAAAGTGAGATATCACCAATCAAAAGAAAAGGAAGGCAGATGTAGAGGAAAGAAAAGGAAGGCAGATGTAGAGGAAAGAAAAATCAGGAATTAAACACGTTATATTGTTCACTTTTTCAATCATGCAAATGACGGAGCGAGTTGAACATTGGTTTGTTACTGGTGAGTCTCATTGCATTGAAAATAAAGTACCACGTAAAAAAAAGAGAACGGCAAACTCGTAAAGCCAAACAATCTTTGTTTGAGCGCAGCGCATACCTTTTTTTTTTTTTTTTATTAAACAAAGTAAATTATTGTACCTACAAACATTTGTCAAGGCTATACCTATATACAAATTTATTACTTAACTAATCTAAATTATATGTTATAATTTATGAACTTACTTAATCTTATTTTCCTACATATCATTTTATTTTATTTATTCAATCTTAATATATGAGATCTTAGAAATAATTAACACCTACATACTACTTATAACTAGATAACAATTCTACAGCGCATGTCTATGATCGGAAAGACACTGAATATTATTGTATAGTGTTGTATTACACTTTCGATATGTATAGGCACAGTGTACCCTGGAGAGCTTATTGTCATGTGACAATCTCTTCCAACTAACCAGAAATATATATTCAAGTGGCCCTTAATAAAAAGAAGACTGGAATGATGCTAGAAAAATCTGGGTTTTAACGAGGATTGACCTCGGAACCCCCGGGTAAGCGTTTTACCAGCCACGCTGCGCAGGTCATCAGAAAGAGGAAGAATTTTGCAGTTAATATTAGGGGAGCATGTTTTCAGACGAATAAAAATGAAAAATGATGTTTAATGGCAAGTTGCAATTGGGTCAACGGGGCACTGAAACATATGTCTATACGCTTAAACCAAACAATATCGAGATCTGACAAAATTATGATTCACAAGAGCGTATTTGTGCATACATTAATGTAATAGAAGTAAAAAATTTGTGCATACATTAATGTAATATAAGTGAGCGAGGAAAATGAAGGAAAGGAGCAAAGACAATGTATTGGAAGTGCGTGTATTGATACGAATATGTAGCGTGTAGATATGTAGTAGAATAAGATGTATATTGTATGTACATGTTATATTAGTTATTAAGAACGAATGAAAGCAAAAATCTGATTCATTTTGTAAGGTGAAAACGAGCACGTTGAGGTTTGAAGATGGATGGGTGATAAGAAACTAACAAATCAAATTTGAAATACAATCATGAGAAGGAGTCGTGATAGAAAACGATCAGGATAAGTATGATTCGACTGAGTGAATGAAATTTAGAAAGAATGAAAAAGATGGGCGTGGAAGAGATGAAGGAAGTTTGTTGTGATTGAAAAGTTTGGTGATATATCCTTTTGGTCTACCCCAATAGCGAAATGGTGTGCTTCTTTGTGTGTATCATATGTATCCAGGATATAATTTTTTTATTGTTTAACAAATAAAATTAAATCTTATATTTCATTATAGATATTGAATATATTTTAATTAGATGATTCCTGAAAGGAAGATTGTCAGCTGTTTTACCATATATTTTTAAGTGACCTGATCGTCGTCGTTGCTGTGCGTCGTTATTGAGAATCCCCAACGTCAAGCCAATTCGACGGCGAAGCTGATCCGTTGTTTTTTTTTCTTATTAAATTAGTGAGTCGCTGCACAGCAGCAAACTCATGGGCCACCAACTTGTTTTTTTTTAAGAATAAATATAACCGAAGTCATAGATATTCTTATACCCCCGAATGCTAGGCCGAAAAAATGCCTGTGTCATTCGAGGGGAGTAGCAGAGCGCGGAGTTCGAACCAGCGACCTTCCGCACGGAAGTCCAGTGCTTTACCGTGTGGCCATGCACCTGCTAATCGGTTGCCAGCAGGCTTCTTCGAAATACGGCGCAGCGGATTCTTGTTTATTTTCTTGCTCACATTAAGATGTCTTTAGTTTGAATTTGAACCTTATCTCTAAATGATTCCCGAATAATAGAAATTATATTTTATTCGGAGAAATGCCTTTGTCCGTTTAATGCAAGCACTTTATCCAAATTCTAGCCCTGTATGTACGAGTAATTTGTTGTTTCTCGTATCTATATATTTCTTTTTGAAGTGGCGTAGCGAGAAGAGGGCAGAGGGAAACTTTTTTACCCGTTGGTGCATAGCTAAGGGGACGCAAAATTAATCATTTTTTAAACCTTAATTTACTGTTTTTAGTTACAATTTCTAACAATGTCTTTTGTTATTGCTTGCACTTCGGATATAGAAATTATAGAAAAAGCTACTTGAAATTTGAAACAATATGCCAATTTATTATATAATACTATGGTTTTTAATCTAAATAATAACTTTTTAAATATATTTCACAAAGTTGAACGGATTCTTCTCTATTTTTTTTAATGTCAACAATAAAATATGTATGTAAGCGTGGAAAAAAAGGTTAGATGAAATGTTATAATTTGTATGAAAGAAAAACATAACATACGCGGGAGGTCAATAAATTCGCGGAATGAAAGGGAAAAAGGTTAAAACAAACCTTTATAATTCACCATTAACTTTTATATGTTTTTCAGAGCTTTCATTAAGCTTATTTATACCCACGAAAAAAAAAAAGATTTGCTTTTGCCTCTCTCCCCTATTTCACTGAAATGCATTAAAAAAAGTGCGTATTTAATTTTGATATAAAAAACAACAGGTTTTTATCCTCAACTTTAGCCGAAATTTCGTGAAATGTATATACAACCTCGTGAAATCATTGCCACATGGTAATATCCCATAACGTTTTAATATGTAAAAAGAAAATGTAATATTATATATGATTCGCTCGGGCGTCGCTTTAGCTGCTAAACGTGATTTGTTAAGTAAAGGTAGATTCGAGTCGCGAGTAAGAGCGCCTTTGAGGAGAGTTTGCCCTCTAAACCGCGCTTTATTGTCCTTCCTTTCTCTTGAAAAAGAAATAAAATTATTTTTTTAGTTTCAATATAACTAATTAATTTTTACATCGGTGCGCGCGTTACTTCAGGGAGATTTGCAGTCTCGGTCTAAGATGGGAGGACGTGGAGTGTCGGGCCGGAGACCGATCTTAATGAATGCCTTTTATGGCATCCCTGTACTCCTGATGAACCATATAGAGTATATTGTATTGTATAACACTTTCAATGTATATAGTATACCTTGTTGTGTTTATTTCCATGTGAAAATCTCCTTTTACCAAACAGAAAGATGTTAAAGAATTCTTTAATTAAATCCATAATGGAACTATCATTTTTCAATAAATTGGGCTTCAGCTGGAATCGAACCTAAAACCTCCTAGATAAAAGACATGCGTCTTCCCTTCCAGGCCACGGAGATTGAGTGATGATAAGGATTACTTTAGTTTGAAATATTTAAAGAAAAATTTAAAAAATAATTCTTGTACGAAATTTATTTAAACTACTAATATTCTTACGAAATGAAATTTTTTCAAGGATTAAAAATGCAGATAAATATCAGAACGTATTTTTCCAACCATTTAAAAGCTACAAAGCAACAAAGTTTGTAAACGAAAAATTTATCGGAGACTTCGGAAATATCAAGTGTTATCTTAGTAAAAAAAAGGGAAAAACTGGCAAAAGTTCATCAATACTCGAAGGACCCGAAAAACTTTCAATTGACCCTCCCCTAACTTCATCTCCAAATCCCGTCCCTAAATCTCTCAATCTCTTCATCATATCCGTCAGAGTCAAACTCCTTTAGTTGAGAACGCCTTACTTTTTCTTGATAAAAAGTTTTCTTTTTATAATCGAATATTGATGTACTTATTACCAACGATGCATGAACTTTAATTAAGTTGAATAATTAATTAAACAAATATTTTTACATTTTATTTATAGTTATGGCATTGACATTGTGGAGTTTTAAAGACATTGTAATTTGTTTTATCAAGCACTGTTTATTTCGCTTTATGTAATTGTATAACCCTACCGGTTTCAAGGTTTACACCTTATCATCAGGGGAGCACTTATTTGAGCTCCACAGGGGAGCACTTGTTTGTTCTCCCCTCCCCTGACAGAGTCTTGTTAGTGCTCTTTTAATGACGAGGGGAAAATTTTGAAACCGGTAGAGTTATACCGTTACATAAAGTGGAATAAACAGTGTTTTGTCAAACAAATTACAGAATATTTTTTATTTTATATAAAATTTCAAATCTCCTCAAATATATACTATATGACACAGAACAAATGGTGATTATTTAAAATATGTGTACCGTATCAAACTTCAAATGAGGTTAATGCGCCTTGAAACAAGAAGGCAAGCATCCATCGCGATATTCGTACAAATGTTCCTTAAGATCTTTATTTTTAACACACTCGTAAAATTATAAACACTTAGTTTTAATGTTTAAATATAAACATGTATAGAATCACTCTGTGTTCTTCATACTATTTTATAGAATATGGTAAGTATAGAAATATTGAACCAACTGCTAAACACTCATACGTGGCATAGAAATATTGAAACAACTGCTAAACACTCATACATGGCATAGAAATATTGAAACAACTGCTAAACACTCATACAAGGTATAGAAATGTTGAAACAACTGCTCAACACTTGGTATATTCTAGACCCTGTCTAGCAGTATGAAAATAATGCTGACTGATAATTTTCATACGAATAAACTAATTAATATCAGATCCACTTTGTGTAACAGGAGAAATTCGTATGAAGTAGTTAAAAGATTTGGAAATCACAGTTGGTAAGTTACAAGTCATCGTTCTTGACAAGTGTGATTTTATGAAAACAAATGATAAAAATAAGAACCAGTTGCGGAATATTTGGAGAGCATGTTTTTGTGAGATGGTAAGATAACACATACTGAAAGACTTGTTACTGCAAGTTATAAGGTCAACTGCACATTTAGTATTGTTTTTGCTAATAAATGTCTTAAAAAATTATGAACAATGGTATACAAGTGATAAACTAAATTTATGGTATGAGAACAAAGTTTGGATATTGAAAGAGATGGATAAGAGAATTAACTATTACAATACATTATTTATATGGTAGTTAAGGCATTGTGGAGGTTTAAATACATCAGTAGTAATGGAAATAAATTGGACATATATATCCAATTTGTTCACCCCGACATATGTTCACCCCGATGCACTTATTCAGTGCATCGGGGTGAACATCTGGCAAACACATACTGGTGTATGGTATTCCCAATATCTCGCCGCGGCTTGCTGAAGTTGTCTCCTCCCATGATCCCCAATCCATTTTTTTTACCGTTATAAGTGCGTATGTCGGTACCAGTTAAAAAATAATTCAGTCTTGTTTGTGCTCTTCTGATTATGAGGTGAAAACCTGAAAACCGGTAGGGTTATACCGTTACGTAAAGTGGAATAAACAGTGTTTGATAAAACAAAATATTACAATAAATAATCGGGTAAGAAAAACTATTTATTACAGATGATAGAACAATAAATAAGGTATGTAAAATACAAAGACAATGAAATGTTCGGATGTTTAACAATTTTTGGTATTTCCTGAAATATTTTAAAGCCTTTGTAAAATAATTATTTTGATAATGTGTCATTTGGACATAGCATATTAACCTTTTTTTGTATATCACACCTTTTCGAGTAAACTTTGGCAAAATATTATAAAGTAACTTTAAAATATAGACAAAAATAAGTAATATAATAGACTATTTGACCGTGCACATATTATTAGTTAACAAAGCAAAGCATGTACATGTTTTGAATTTTAATGGATTTACTAAATTTCAATACAGCCTCGTTCCTTGATTCTGTACAATTTAATGTTTTCTCAATCGAGTGTCCTTGCTTAAAATTTAAATTCTGCTCAGTTTGGATATACATATTATACATAAAAACAAATCACGCTCCATCCCTTGGGGTTAGGCTGAGATCTCCAATTTTCTATCCAAAGACAAAACTTTAACCTCCTCCGCATTCTAACATCTCGTCTTGCATAGTCTTCTAGTATTCGTACTTCTCAGTTTACTTTCTCTCAAAAGTTGGTTCACTTAATCCAACCACGTTTTCTCGGTCTACCTCTTTCATGCCAACTATATCGGACGTATGCGTCACCATAAAATATGATTGATATATTTTCTTGTTATTTGGTATTTTTTTATGTATACATTCTTGTTTGATGTTTTGTATGTTTGTTGAGGTCCGTGCTGTGTCACGACCGTAACTGAAATATTCCTTATGCGCGGCCATCGCTCGAGACAGTATCAAAAGTCGGCCGGCCCTTGCATGCGAAATGTGATATCTCGCAAATCATGATGGCATGCATGGGCGAAAACAGGCGCTTACGATTGGCCGCACATAAGGAGCCCAAAAGTAAAAAAATACATTATCAGTTCACTCCAGTCACTTTTCACCGGAAAGCATAAAGTAAGCCGAAATCTCCGAGCATTGAGCAGCAGCCATTCACCTATTTTTAGTCTTTGTACCGGTGCCGTACACCAACCTTGCACTTCTGGCTCCTATAATCGCTAATTCATTAACCGTTATTCATTCTCTCCACATGTCAAATCCATTTTAAAACTCCTTTCTTTATTTGGCTTTAAATTTCCATTTTATCCATGTATTCTTTTCTGATGCCTTTATTCTGGCTCCTTTCATATACGAGTATTAACACTCCCATTTTTTTCCAAGTGAACGCATCTCCACATCATTAATCCTAAGTTTCACTTTCATACATTAAGATGGTCACCAGTACAATAGTATACGAGTATGTTGCCATGCTTTAATTGTATCAGATATCAATTATCTATACATTTCGAAAGATTTCGTTTATCATTTTTGATATCGTTTGAATACCTGTCCATTCGCGAATGTTGCAAACCATGACCGCCCTCTTCTACCTATTATGCGTCGATACTTAATTTCGCCCATTAATATTTATTTTAGGAAGGGGTATTTTTATCTCAATGTATGACCCATATTATAAAAATTCAACAAAATATCTAACGAAAATATACGCATGTATTTTTAAGATAAGTTAAAATGAATGAAAACGTTTGCTTTTTAATGAAAATTTTAATTCTGCAAGTATGTAACATACTGTATGTTTCTTTAAGATTTATTTATAACCTGAGAAAGTACAATCATATAATTTCATACCAGAGGAACGTTGAACTGGTTGAACGTGAGAAAAAGACAACAAATTCGCGTACTATCTCTATTGTTTAATATCCTTTACTGTCCTGCCGCCGCCTCTTATCTGGCCGAAAATTTACAGCTTCTTTCTGATAATGGACTGACATTGCGCTCAAACACAGATTGTTTATTGGCTTTCCCAATTCCCTTATCTTATTTTTTTTACGTCATCCTTTACTGTTCATGCAGTGAGACTCTGTAATCAGTTACAAACCAATGTTTGACTCGCCCCGTCTCAAAACCTCTTAATTTCTATTCAGTAATATAACGTGTTTCATTCCTGATTTCTCTTTTCTGTCCACCATCCTTTCATTTTCGCTTGATTGATGATATCTCACTTTTACTTTAATAAGTATATGTTCATAAATTAGATAAATATGATTAATCTTTTGACTTATTTTATATATGTGCATTTGTCTGGTTGGCTGGAAGAGATTACCGCCTGGCAATAAACCCGCCAGATTGTATTTACAATGAAGTGTTAAATTAAATAAATATGTATTGTGAAATAAATTACAAACGAATAGCCTCGTACGTTTGAACAATCGGATTTTTTAATTGTTCCTCCATAAAGATAAGCATTGCAGAATGTTTACACAAGCGTGACAAAAATTTTACTTCCAAATATTTTTGGCGATATTAAAAATGAATTATATGCTTCCCTTAAAGCGACACGCAACGTTAAATCCAACAATGATAACGTTCCAAAACCTCAACTCTATTCCAATATAAAAAGAGCTTTCCCTTTATTTAATCATCGATATTGAGCTCACAATTTTAAAATGTTTAAACAGAGTTATTTGCATAATATTGATTTACTGATATCAATAATTAAAATAAAAAGATGTGACGAAAAGTTGTCTGTTTAAAATTTTATTAATTTAAGTACATTATACATATATTGACGAGCTAACTTTATAGGTCAATCCAATCGAAGGCTTTACTGATACCGTGAATATAGCTTTCCCCCGTTTCTCAGCATTCAAAGCTTCGGCAATATATTATAATTGGGAAAATACTCGTATAATATTGAGTTTCTATATATTTACACAACACTTACACTTACATACACATGCATGCACACAAACATACAGACGAACAGCATGCTGGAGTTATTGTCATGTGACAATCTTTTCCTATCAACCATAATGATGTTAAAGAGTCCTTAAGGGAAAACGAGACTAGACTTTTTTTATAAAATCTAGGCTCCAACCTTAAACGAACACGCTACCCTCGAGCTAGAAGCCAACTCTCTAATCAACTATGCCACGGATACCGTTTCTATTACTCTAAATCGAGATTATTGCTCTAGCGATATAGTATTGAATTAATTTTGAGTTATATATAGTTCAACCTGGCGGGTGTTTTGGTTTATTCCACCAACTAGAAAATATATTTCAAATGTATTAAGAGTAAAACTAGACTGGAACCCTTTTTATAAACAAATTCGGTACTTACAGGTTTCGAATCCTTAACTCTCGGGCTGGAAGACATGCGTCTTACCAACTAGGTTACATAGGTCACCATGAACAAACAACAGTACTAAGTATATACTTATTCAAGTTTTATATTATTTGATCACGTTATAAAAATGTATGAAAAAAAAAAACAGTAATTAAATTATCAAGGATATTTCTTTTTGAATTTCATTTGAAATCATATTTGTCGTAGAAATAACGGAACAACTCTCTAAAACTTTCCTTTTTAAAACTGAATTATTTTTTTCAACGTTTTCTCATAAAGTATAGCTACAGTTTAAAAAAATGTATTTTTTTGGCTGATGTTAAAAATAGTATTTTTGATGCCATTAAATGTGTATTTTGAAACACACTCTAGGCCGGAGTTGTCCTTTCTGGGTGACACTCATAAGTTTGCAGGCCCGGAATGATTTAATGGCTTCGGGAGTTTCAGAGGCCAAAAGGAGTTGTCAGGGAGTGGGCTGGGCAAGTGGAGAGGATACATAAACAGCGATGAACTGGGTTTGCCTGTAATTTCATACTTACAAAATAGAATGACTTGCGTGGGTTAGCAGAGCTGAAGAGCTTGACTTAAAGTGGGCATTTTAAAAGAATACTGTAGTCAGTAAAAACTTCTGGTGCTGTTTTTTTTTCAAAACTTTATTTTATTTTATAAATAAACTATTGTTTTCATTTCAGTCAATCAAAGGCTTGTATGTATAACGCTGATTCGTTCCAGCTGTTAACCTAAGAGCTCTCTGAGTTTGTATAATTATGTTTGATAGCTACTGAGTGGCTGGATAACGATGGTTTCAAGTATGAACCATTTACAAAATGAATGCTTGGCAAGCATGCATATGTGCCATGGTTGTAACTAATATTATCATTGCTAACATGAGCAAAATCTGATCAAATTATGTTGTAAAATATATGGTTTATGTTCTTGACAACTATTTGACATATAGAATTATTTATTTGTCCATACTGGCAATAAGTAGAACTTACTTGCCAAGTGTTTTTCCTTTGTTTTGTGAGATGCTCTTTAATGATGAAGTTTCAGATAGTGATATCTTCAACATTTCGGAAAATATTTTTAAATGAAGAGTATGGAGCTTTTTTAAGTAAAATACTATGAATATAGATTTATTGATGTAAACATAGTATGTACATAAAAATCAAAATACATAAATAGCAGAAAACATTTAAGAGCAAAGCTATCAAAAGGTATGAGCTCATCTCATAACACCCCCCCCCCCCGGCCAAGAACTATCCCACCAATAATATAGGGCGAGCCCAGCCGCAAGGACATCAAATGTTTTTCAGACCATAATCTTGCACTTATAGATTAAGAAGGAAAAAAACAGAAAATAAATATATGGCAGAAAAAAATTAAAAAGTAAATCCAGAAATATCACCTCAGATTAACTCAAATAAAAAAATATAGGTTCTTTGAAAGCAACATAATGTGTACATATGTAAATTCATTCCGAAATCAAACAAATATCTCAAAATAAACTGCAGATTTAAGAGAGAAGACATTAAAAGATCCGGGCTCATCCCACAACATTCCGCAAGCCTAGATACACCCCACTAATATAGGGCGAGCCTGACCGCAAGGACACCGGCAGCTTTTCAGCCCACGTATAGACTAAAAAAAGGGGAAAAGCTGATAGGAGTCCAAATTTTATAAAAATAAAATGAAAAAGGGGAAAATGAGTTAGTTGTTTTTACTTAACAACTATTTCTTATTCATTTGATTTTTCCTGTATGTATTATTGAAGCTTTATATGTAATTGAGTTCAACCTGTTAATGTTATCAATTAATACATAAAATAAATTATGAAATGAGATTTTGTTATTTTACATAAAAAATAAACAAACAAATAATTAATGAATGTCGTAAGCTTGATAATTGCCACGGCTCTGAGTGCTACAGGACAAAAAATATATATTTACGATTACTCTTCTTGATTGACAAAAACTCTGTTAGAGATAGGGTCAGAAGTTCACACATAGTCAGGCCTACAATACATATGATATAGCAGCTAATGCAAGAAGAGAGGGTGATACTGAAGTGACCATGTGGATAGGACGGGCAGTGACAGGATCCCATACAAAGCGGCACACGAAATCCCCGCAAGATATCGCATACCCACGAAGTTCGTCTAAAAAATAAAGAACTAGCTGATGCTCTGCATCTTAGGAATGGTTTGTGACATAGCCGGTTCAAGACCTACGTCAAGTAGACGAAGATGATTATAACAACGGATTGAAAAACTAACTTATTGGTAGTCCAGCTTTTTACTGAACAGTAAGTCTGGTTTTCATCCAAATGTGAACTCACAATGTTCTATTCCATTTCATAATAAAAATAATAGTTATAATCAAAACCGTAGAAAACTAACCAAGGGAAGAAGAATTACATACTAAGAGTGTCTCTTTTGGTGTACTACAAGGAAACCTTTAGAAATCTTCCAATATGTGATAGTTACATTTTATTCGACTATATATAGGCAGCAGCGTATGTGTGTAGTTTTCACAATCTGAACGGTATTATTGACAAGTAGTATTTACTTCCGAACAACCAGAAAGTTGCTAAAAGCGCCGTAAGTGAAAAATAGACGGGAATCCCTTTTATAAATCTAGATAGCAACAGCAATCGAACCTACAATCCATGGCCTTTGTAAGACTAGAGTATTACCAACTGAGTCATACATGATAAAATTTGTACTTTGTACAACGAAAATGTAATAAATACAACTTCCTTAAAATAAATGTTATTTTCGAATTGTTTATTGCTTTCGATTCTTTGAAATGAATTGTATGAAATACGATCTCCAAATATTGCTCCAGTTCTGATAGGTCATCAAATAAACAAAAACATATTTCGATACAACCTGGATCGACCACGAAGTTCATCAATTGCGCTCTACTAATATTTTTGTCAACACTACTTTTCAGCTTATAACGTTCAACTAAATCAAAGACGAAATAGGGTTTGCCTGTGATTCTATATAAAGTAAGCGGGATAGAAAGAGGGACGCGGTGATGAATGCGAGGAGATAAATAGAGACGGGAAGAAAATCTTTGAAAGATAATGTTTGTGTTTGCGGGTGACTGGGAAAACTTGGCGAAGGGATGTGAAGAGCCGTGGGATGAGGCTATTTAGCTTTGCGGAATAAATTTGAATATCAAAATACCAATGATGATAATAATGATCAAAAATGTCTCAGTAACCACCCCTAAATCGGCACACAATGGCGATATTTAATGCCGCCGTTGAATTATTATGTAAATCGTAATATATTTATGTTGTGGTGATAAAAATTAAAGTGAAAAATTGTATAATGTAAATTTAAACATTTTCAATGAAATATATTTTAGGTAATTTGTTTTAATAAAAAACATTTTAAATAAATAAATCTTACTTAGAAATATTTAATTACTCAAATAAGAAAATAATATTTTAAGTTATTTAATTAAAAAAAGAGGATGATTTATTTGTACGATGTCGAAATCTGCTAAAATTATGGTTCACAGCAGCGTGGTGCCTATATTGGTGTATGTGAGTGAAACATGGATATGAAAAATTAAGTAAAGGAGTTCATGCAGTAGAAATGCGTGCTCTAAGAAGTATATATATTATATATGATATTATGTTTCGATGTACAATAGAATAAGAAATACATTGATTTAAAATGAATGTGATACTAGTTGGGTTAAATATGTATGTGCAAGTGGATTGAAGTCCACTTGCACATACAAGAAGTTAAAAACTCATATCTCAAATATGGAGAAAATGAGCATGTTTAGGTAGCTTGGACATGTTGAACAAATGAGTGAAAAAAACAGACTAAACAAATTTATAATGCAAACATAATTGGGAGTCGTGCTAGAGGATAACCGAAAAAAGTATGGTTGGACTAAGAGAACATAATTTCAAAAAGAGGGAAGATACGAGTACGGAGTAAGAGAAACAGGAGATCTATGAGAATATGTATGGATGTGAAGAAAAATAAGAAAGTATGTCGTGAACGGAAAATTAGGTGTTCTATGCTAACCTCAGTAGGGAAATGGCATGATGGTATGTATGTAAATGTGCCAATAACAATTGCAAGGGATGGAGGACGTATGAAAATATGTGGAAATCTATTTGGTACAAAATATTAATTTCCACTTTTAACGATGTAATACGGATTGTTCCACATTTTTGCTGCTTCTTGTGAAAATGAAAGTTTGTTTGAGTAAAGATTAGTTAACAAGTTGAAAAATAAACTTCAATATTATTATTATTTATTTCATATTTATACACTTATTGCATCATTAACAAGAGTATATCGTGTTATTAGTACAGGGATAATAATTAGATCGCATTTTGTTAGCTTACAAAAAAAAATCTTTCACTTACGTTAGTTACGAGGCATATCCAGAAAGTAAGAGTACTGAATTTTTGTAGGTTACAATTTTTTTTTATTTAATCAAAAAAATTACATTGTTGCCGTAGTACATGTGTAAGCTATTTTTCGACATAGTCGCCATTCCTCTCAATGCAGGTGGTGAAGCGGGGTATCAACTTTTTGATGCCTTCCTCGAAGTAGTTTCCCGCCAACCCCTCCGTCCACTTCTCCACCTCCTCATTTACCTCCTCGTCGATTGAAAACCTTTTTCCACCCATGTGCAGCTTCAGGGAGGTAAAGAGATAGTAATCTGAAGGTCAGGGGAATGCGCGGGATGGTTCAGGACATCCCATTTAAACGAGGCGAGCAGTTCCTTCGTGGCGTTGGTCGTGTGTGGTCTGGCATTGTCGTGCAGCAGGCAGACTCCCTTTGTCAGCATGCCTCTCCTCTTGTTCTGAATCACCCTCCGCAATTTTTTTAGGGTCTCACAGTATCTTGCAGAGTTGATGGTCTCCCCTTGAGGCATATATTCAATTAAAATTATGCCTTGACAGTCCCAAAACAATTTCGTCAATTTCGTCAGTCACAATTGAAGGTCTTCCGCTCCTCTGATCATCATGCACAGACGTACGACCGTTTTTAAACTCGCGACACCACTTGTACACACTCGTACGATTCATAGCTTTATCACCATATGCAGTTTTCACCTCATTATAAACCTCAACCGGAGGTTTTCCCTTCCAAACGAGATAACGGATGACGCCGCGTATTTCGCACTTGGCGGGAGATTGGATTGACATTTTTCACGAAACGTGTTGTCGCGTCGACACTTCTCAACGTACTGACCTCGAACCGGTCTCGTTGCGGAGGGGAAGGGTCAGGCTACACAGAAGTCTAGCCAACATGTCGAAAATAAAATCCATCCGGTCGTGAGAGCCTCAGTACACTTACTATACTTTCTGGATACGCATAGTATAACGGGAAGTACCTTAAAATAAAATTTAACGAAATCTTTTAAAAACCAAGATTTTCTTTATAAGAATTAACACCTAGGTATTCCATCTTATAAAGAGAGTGATTTGTACTAATGACGATTTTAAGGAAGGGAGGAAATATAAAAATATTACTGAATTGCAAAAATGTGTCATTTTGAACGTGTGGGAGACATTTAAAATCATTTACGGAGGCTAGCTTATATAAAATTCTCACAATCGTTGAAATCTCTCAAAACTCTATAAACAATATTTCTCTCAAAACTCTGTAAACAATTGAATGGTTAATAGAAATAGATTACCACATGGAAATAAGCCCCCCATATTGTGCACTGTACAATAGAGTTTTGAAATTATTTAATTAATACGGCGAGAAAAGGATACGCAAAGAAAACATAATAAAGTGTTTCCTCTTCCGTCTCACACGTGGATGTAGGGTTCTCCGAAATGGATTTTTAAAGGGGGCTTCCCATCAGACAGTGACCTATTTTCATCCTACACATGATATATAAAATTCGTTTAGACAGGTTCTTTTGTAAAAACAAGAATCGGCGGAAATTCTAATCTGAATGAAATATACATACAAAAATATTTTTTTAACCTTAAAGAATAACCCTATCTCTTAACTTTTTGTACCCTTCGTTAGGAAACTAAAATTTACCAAAGAGATCTGATATTTTCGACATAAATAATAACTATGAAAGCAACTGAAATAAGTTTTAATGCTCTTGGTCCAAAATATACAATAGTACGCTGCCTAATCTACGGTAGGCTTTAACGTTCCATACGCTCTATAGAACCATGGATGTGTGTTTGCATGAATTGGTACAAATAAAATTAAAGGACCTTTTTATAGTCCGTCTCCTCATACCTTGAAATATCATTGAGTAATATTTGATTACCTTAAAACGGGCTCCATTTCTGGTTACTGAGTCAAAGATTTAATATTTCGTAAAGATGGGTTGATTTAATATTCCTCGATTACAATTTTTCAAAATTATATAAGTATTCATTTTTTTCATCAATTGTCAACCCTCAAAAGCGGCTACAAATTATACGAAAGGTATAATTCGCGTGTCTCATTATATGTGGGAATACAGTACGGGTAATGAATCATCTTACTCGGAATAGGAACTCAACCTTTTTAAAAAGCTAATATAATATAAAAAGCACTTGTTTTAAATATAAAATCAACATTTTACATCCTGGGTCTCCTCATACATAATTTATTTAGTCATTCAAATTATGCATTTTAAACTTTCATATCCTAATAGGTGTGGCTGATTTATTGGGGAAACGTGGCTATGAGACATTATTTACTTGAAGCCTACGAACGCTTTCAATATTTAAAACACTGGAGTAGGTATTTCATTCGTAGATCGTAACACGTTTTAGCATTAGTATCGAAAATAAAGGGGTCAAATAACTAAAATGTCCGATTTTGGGGAACATGATGAATCTTATTCAATGTAGAAGACATGCGTATTGCCTACAAAGGCTTGTAAGTTGCCTAATACTATCATAATTTTATTTTCAGAATGCGTCCATTATTCAATACACTCTCTTTAAATACCATGGTAAAATTTGCGGGTTTATTACTATATCTTCAAACTAACTAAAGGAATGTTACAAAGGCATAATACTGGACTTTTTAAAATCTACAGGAAACTAACCGGAAATCTTTGAATGAGGACAAACGTTATTTCACTAGACGATTCAAGTGGAATTCACGATAGAACTTTTCAGATCCGGACTTCTAATTAAGACTTTTAACGTTAAAAATGCATTTTAATCAGGTTTCGTCTTCTAAATAAAATTCTATAGAATAATATCGAAGGTTGTGGCTTTAATTTTGTGAAGGTCTATGTGTAAATTAAAAAAGTGTTGACTCATTTACTGATCTTAATCACTGCGATATTTTTTTTTACCTTCTATCACAATACAATATTTAAACGATCAGATTTTGTTAAACGAACCAACGATCGATTGTTACGTAAGAAACTCTAGAATAAAGTCATTAGAACAATTCAATTGTAAATAACCTGCATAAAATATTTGAACTAATTAAGGCGTTGCCTTTGCTTCAATAGATCACAGTAATATGTTTTACACATTGGTCTTATACCAAAACACATGTAATAGGGATTAAACTTTGTAAATTTAATCATAAAATATATTTTTTAATTAAATTAATTAAAAAAAATTAAAAAGAAGATTTATTTTGAGCTTATTTTTTGGGTTAAACTAAGTTTAAAATGATTTATTAAGCAGCTTTACAAAATAAAATAAAATAAAATAAAAAAGGACATCTCAGTGAAGATCTTATTTCATCCTTTCTTCGTGGATAACAATTTTCTTGAATTTAATGTCGCGAAAATGGCGAAAAAGTTATTAGAATTAAAACAGGTGTCCAGCAAACATTAAACCCTTTCCTCGTGGTTACGTTCTCTCACGCCCTAAACAGTTATTTATGGGCTTGAAGAGGAATCTTAAAATATATTTTGTATTTTGGAAACATGGTCACATCGTAAGAGCACAGAATATTGAAAGAAATGTGGTATCAGGTAAGATAAGAAATGATGATCTGAAAATGTGGTAACCGATCAAACAATTTTAAAAAAAAGCAGGACTTTCTGAAAACTTAAGATATGCAAGTGAAACTTAGACGTAGCAAAAAAGCGATGAAAGGAAGATAAATAGGGTAGAAATGAGATTGTTGTATTGGATGTATGGACTTATGTTGTACTCAAGATGAGAAAAGAAGTATTGAATGAATGGTGGAAAATTTACAAACCAACTTGGAAAAACTTGTTACAAACGAATTAATCTATTAAGTTTTCAAAAAAAATAAGAGTGAAAATCCTTTATAAGATGAGAGTTCGTATTTATTTGTGTATGGAGATGGGAGAAATGAAAGACGTTGGCCAGAGAAGTGTCTCTGCCTACACCGATAAAGACATGGCGTAGCGTTCCATGACCAAACTCATTTAACTCATAATTCAGTTTAGTTTATTTCCAAAGTTGTATTTAAACTATAGAATTCCATTTTTAATAGTAAAAATAAATATAAGCAAAAAAATATACTCGACTTTTATTTTAACACATAGGTATTAACTATTTAAAAAAAAACTTTTTATTTATGCTCAATTCTCATCTTCGAGTAATTACAATTAATACAATAGAAACTTATGTATGCACGCAATGTTGTTCTTACTGTTATCTCAGGATAAGAAAAAAATAAAAATTATGTTTTTAATATTTAATAACTATTTGTTACTATTTAGTGAACAAAATCACTCTGCAGGCAGGTAGGTAGTTTTGTTACACTGTAGAGCCCCTCAAAAAGTCAACTGAAGAATCATCTTAATTTTTTAAATATTTTCTTAGTCTTTTAATATTTTAGATAAAATCCATTTCATATAAGAGCTTCGCTTACAAACATATTGATTTACCATGGTTTATTGACTCGATTCGCTTTACCTAGGCGGGCCGCATTTCGATATTTAGATGATGTTAGTGTATCGTACTTCCCAAAGGGCATATATTTTTTATACATTTGTATATTTTTACAATATTGTACGGTAACAAACCATGCAAGGCTGTGAATACCTTAACACTTGCCACCCTGTGATGGATAGCGAGTGGCCAAGACTTATATTTTATTTGATTACTCGACGTTTTTATACATAATAAAATGATTTTTATAGCTAATAACAAAAAATAACCTAGCAGATTTTGCATAATTTTAATTTAAAATATACATTTTTCACTGGACGCTTAGCGTCCAGCACCGTGGCTGGCGGAAATTTTTTAGCACAGTAAGGCAAGTGTTAAGACTTCTACCTCATTTGGGTTTTATAAACTAATAATTATCCTAAAAATTTATTCTATTACTTTATCCATTTGATAGCAAAAAATCTTTTAAAATGTTGCTTACCTATCTACTGCCCCAAAATTAAAGATTTTATGAAAAAAGTGTAAATTTGTGCGACGCCAAATATAGTTAAACATAACATAACGAGCATGGTCATCTTAAAGAGAGTTTTCAACTAAATACAGTGCAACTTGCCCAACACATCGTTAACAAAGACCAAAGCCCTTAAACTATTTCGTTTTGTGGTTTGAGTTAAGTGTTAAAGATCATAATACAGTCGAAAATATGCTTCAACTCGAATATTTTAACAAATGTTACAATTCGCACCCATTTGTTGACCAATTAATGACTTTAACATTGTTTCTTACAGCATTATTGGTCAAGATGATACTAAAATATGAAAAACCTATAGCTTTAAAGCAATTTCTTCCGATAAATCAACTTTTGTTTCGAAATGATTACCTGGATTGATTGATTGATATGAAAACAATATTTGGGGACAAAGGAACAACAATTAGGGATTATGATGGTAATTTGATGGGAAGTAAAGACGATTAATATTTTGAGATTAATAATGCTTTAGTTTGAAATATTTATGTAGTTTTATTTAAGGTTTAATGAATTATCTTTAAATATTTTTGTATATCCGACGATATTGACAGAAAATACTCGTAAATAGTTGCCTTATAAGCCGAAATGATTATCGAAGAGATCAAAATTAATTTGTTCAGCTTAAATCAGTGATTTGATTTTTAAATTATTTATACCCTTTTTAAAATAATATTATATATTCAGAGGTATGTTATATTACATCTTACAGAGATAGTACCAATGCCGGTAATACAAATTCTCTGGATTATTTTTCTTTATTGTGGGCAAATTTAATGGATTAAATGATTCAGGCAAACCCAATATATCATACGAGTACACTATACATAATATTTTATTTATCCGTCTTAGATATTTATTAGATATTTTAGTACTCTTTTGTATGAATTTGGACTTTTCTCACTATTTTATTAAATTTTCAATCGGATATAAAAAAACATTTAAAAATAATTCATTAACTTTTTAATTAAATTACCCCAAAAATTCATAGGTTTTTGTTTCACCTTCCACACTTTAAATAAGAAGTAAAATATATGTAAACACTTTCAGCTTTGTGAAAAAATATATGTTATTGATAATAAAATACTTTTTATATAGATTTAAGTGTTTCAAATGTCTCCATAATTTATACATAAATAATATAAACGTTTCCAATAAACTATACCATGTAGCATTTATATCTATTTTATTGAATACTGTTAATACATTACAAATCCCACCCCTTTACCCGTTTGGTCTAGAGAAGGGAACCAAAAAAACAATTGACCTGGATATATATTGGGTTTTGCCTGCTACAGTTTGTTTATGTCGTTCATAATGGGTTTATCCGAGAGGCTTTAACTTTGACGTCAAACGTTGTGTAATGCTTCATTATTTATATAAAGGATTTATTGAGGTTCGCTTTTGAATGTTGGAATTTTTGATCATATTGTTGTTTTGTCTCGTTATTTTGTGATGACAAATTTCTATTTGTTTGATGTAATTTTTATGCTAAATATATATTTTCTCTTTTGTGTGTTGAATTTATGTAAAATATATCATATATTTTAAGAGTCTATTTCTTGGAATACTTATTTGTATTTTGCTATTGTAATGATGCTTATTTTTTTTAAAATTGTATAAACAAATTGAAATTAGAATTATATATTTATCAATTAGGATGTAAACTGTTAACTACAATTTTATTTTATTTGATATCAAATGAATGCTGATGCATCAGGAAAACATTTTTGAAATTTTGTATTTGAAGGTTTCTCACTGATGTATTTCGAAGGGGTTTCTTAAATATTTACATTTAATGAGACATTAATATAAGTTTTGTAATTATAGTTTCTAAGTGGCAATATTTAATTTTTTGAATTCATTCGGAACGTTCTATTTGTTCATAAGTCTTTTTACTGGACCTTTGAAGGATCTCGAATATTTGAAAACATGTTAAACATATTTATTTATTTTTTTCTTTGAAAATTTAATTGAAATGAGTAAGGGTAAAGTACTCATAAGTCTAATGCGATTTTTATTACTTTTACAGATGCTGATTTCCACGCCAAACAAACTTACGTTGAAGTGTTATTGTTAAAAAAATACTATTTGGTTTAATTTTTTAAAATGTGATTAATAAATCAATTCCTTATTCAGTTTTAAAATTTCAAATAGCTGCTAATTAAGTGTTTATTATCAAATAGAATATCAAATGCATCAAAATGTTGATCAATTCTCAACAAAGAAAAGAAAATTTCTCTTCGGTTCCCTTTTCTTATAACGTATCATTTATGACAATTTACTTTGTTGAGCCACCAACAACATAGTGCTATTCATCAAATGTGGACTTAGCCAAGACATTTGCAACGTTCTTAAACTATGCACCGCTTGCCAATGCAAGGACATCAGTTGGACCAACGCGAGCAGTACTACCAACAAAACCAAGGCCAGTATCGTCAACTCAACCACTCATCAACATCTCCCACGCCATCTCATAACAAAATTCACAATCCACCGCAGACCTTAAGTGCAACGGTTGACAGAAGAACCATCGGCAACTCCACAATAAGTCCACCGACATTTTACAGACAAAGAAGCTTTGAGAGCGGAACATCATTCAACAGACGACAACACACATTTGATACCACAGATTCAATAGAAACTTATCCTAATAGAAGAAACACTCTATCTCCAAGATCTCAGACAAATCCCTGCAGAGTTTCCAATTTGAGTACCTCGTTTGGTGCATCCGCTAGTTCAAGTACTGTTTTGCCTGTTGAATCGAGTGCATCTATACAGGGGTTGCCTTCTAGTGCCCAATTAGATGCAACAGTGACGTGTCTATGGATTTTAACACCGTTGACAGCAACTGTGAGTGCAGTGATAGTTTTAGTGGCTATTACAACTAATCAGTGGCTCCATACGGAGGAAAAGATGAGCAATCCGTCGTACAATGGAACAGGAGATAAAGACTATTTGTCCAAGTTGACAGTTTCAGGACTTTGGAAACTCTGTTATACAAACCGTGAGTAAAATTATTCATTCTTATTAATATATCATTGAATCCTATTTAACTTTATTCTTTTTCAAAAGAAAGGCTATTCTTATACATAACATATTCAATAATATCAGTTATTTATACGTTTATAGAAAAAAATCTTCTTCAATTGTTTAATAATATTGCATTCAAAAGTGTCAATTAAAGGTGACTTTTGTTCTTACGAGTTTTTTTGACAAATATTAGATATCAAGTCAAATTTGAAAAGTAAAACTTTACTATGGAAAAACGACATGCAAACAATTATTGCTTGTAGTTAACTAATATTTTTCTTCAAGTATTCGTAAGTTTACTTATTTGAGACACAAAAAAATTCAAAATATTTACATCATGCGTGTGACAGTTTAACTTGTATAGAAATTTTAATTTAACTAAACTCAATACACGTGTTATTTTTTATCGACTAGAAGAAGGTTTCATTAAAATGTAGTCGAGGAACTTTCGTATTTTGGAAACATGTTCACATCGAAGTAGCAGTAGGCAATAGAGTGAATGGCGGGCTATTCAATGTGTTTATTGACTGGAGAATTCCAAGAGAAGCAATGGAATTTGGCTGGTCATAATGGAATTGTTATCACACTATGAGAATATGTAAGCCATTCGTAAATAGGGCAAAACGTGAGAAAAGTTACATAAATGCAGAAGAAATGTGAGCGTTGCGTGTGCGAAAAAATAATTTATGAGTTAATAATGAACGAGCACATGAGAAAATAATACATTTTGAAGAAGAAGCAGTGTTTAAAGTGAAGAAATGAGCCATGAGATGGTTCGGCAATGTAAAAAAGAATGAATGATGAAAAAAATGCTTAAACAATCTATCGTCGTTGCTGGCAGGCTTCGTAGTCGAGGATCCCCGCGCCTTTTCGGCGTCAATTCAGTTTGAAAGCGAAGCTGTGCCATGTAGTTTTTGAATGAGTTGCACTCAATGAGCTGCACGTTTTTGAATGAGTTGAACCATTGCACACCAGCAAACTCTCCGAGATTTGTTTTCTCTGCCTACTCCAATATATGCATGGCGTGATAACGATGATGATATAATAAATAAATATCACTATTGCAAAAGAAATAAATTTCAACTTATTCGCTGAAAAAATAATCCATAAGCTTTTTTCTTACAATATTTTAACGAATGTTGAAAACGCTTGTCACTTAAAGCACAAAATAGGTTTAAAAAAAGGGAGTCTGAAAAAGTAATTCTTTAAAGTATGTGCCACTTAAATTTTATTTCATTCCAAACAGTGGAGGAAAAACGCTCTCTTCAAATATACTTACACAGACTATAGTTGTCATCATTTGTCAACACAAATTAAATTAATGACCTATCGTGGTCATTTTGGATTTAATCTTCTAATGAAACAATCCCCCACTTTCAAAACTTTCATTCGCTCAACACAAAATTGAAGTTTTTAACTTTATTTCGTAACTGTTCATAGAAAGTTAGCGAGATTTCATTCTATCACTAATTTAACGCTTTAGTTTGATTATCATAGTTGAGACTCGAAGCTTAATAACGCACTTAGTATTGTTTTAGCCAATTAATAATTCGCTCAATCTCGGCAAGGCGAAAAATGAAAATGATTTATCAATGTAAGTTGAAAAAACGTAGCCAAAGTGTTAAAATATGTTGAATAATTAATTTTGATGATGTCCGGGGTTTAATGAGTCATGTCTTTTAACTCTGAGGGTGCGGGTTCATTCCTACTAAAACCCAGTTGTTTAAATAGAATTCCTTTGTGGTTTTCACTTAAGACTTGTTTAACATATTTCTTGTTGTTTGGGAGAGATTAATACATGATATTAAACCAGCAAAATTATACTGTATAGAACGGAGTAATTCAGTAAGTCGTAGTAGTAGAAAAGGATGATTTTATGAGTTATTACAATGCGTAGGTGAACAATGAAAAATTAGAGCTCGTTGAGGAGTTTTACTGTTTTCGAGAGATGATAAGAAAGTGAAAGATATTCTAGTGTGTATTGTATTGTATTACACTATCGTTGATTACTGTACTATCTGGCGGATATTTCGTAGTGTAGCAATCTCTTCTAACCAACCATAAATACGTTAAATGAAATATGACCTTTTAAAAAAATGGATACACACGGGAATCAAATACGCAGCCTTCAGTTTGGGAGACATGTGTATTACTTATTATGTCATAGAAGTCATTTTACTGAAAACTCAAGTCTTGGACTTTTAAAGAGATTTAATCGATGTTTATTTTTATTTTTGAGATCCACAGAAATTAATGAAACTAAAATCTCCCTTTTTTCACGATGATCTTCTCAATTCAATAGAGCATAACTTTTATGACCCACTTGTTTTTTTTTCAGTTATTCTCCAATGTACTCAATCCTCAGTTATATACAAAGCTTCATGATATCGCTTTTATTTTTTACCTCTTGCAAATTCGTATCAAATCCTTTTACCGTCTAGAGAGCAGCTTTCCTATTATCTAGATTTCTTGTATCATTACCATCATCAATATTATCACAACAATCACACCATGTCGCAGAGGGAAAAGATGTCCACTTAATTTTACCAATTCAGTAATTTAACGTGTTCCTAATTTTCCTCTCCTTTCCACCATCCCTTTGTTTTCTCTTTAATTGATGAAACCTCACTTTTATCTTTTTCATTTACATTGTTCATGAATTTTGTACGAAATGATTTTTTCGAACGAGTAACTTTATTTACCTTCGTCTGGTTGGTCGGAAGAGATTACAACCACGTTATAAGGCTACCAAATTGTCATACAGTGAAGTGTTAAAATAATCAAAGCATATACATTTTGTTCCTGTCACGTTCAACGCCTCGTCATGCATACTCTGCTATCATAAATAGTTTTCACTTTCTTCTCTTTCAGAATATGACATTTTCCTAGGTCTTCTTAAATGTTTCGTAACTTCTTAATTATTCGTACAGATTATTTTTGTGAATCTTTCATCTCTCATTCTTTCTACATAGCCGAACTTACTTAATTCTTCTTTCTTCATTGCATACACTGTATTTGTTTTTGAATCCACATTCTATCTTATCATTCCATATACTCGTACTAATACATAGTGTTTTTCCACACATTCTACGCAATGCTCTAATTTCAACTGCGTTCGTTTTACTTTCATCATATATATTATTTTCTTCTTATAAAATACAGATATATCTAATAGCAAGATTTTTTTAAAGATAAGGTCATATTGAGCCAAACAGTTTAAAGTATTAGGTGTTAACATAAATTGTGTCCGTTTTTTTTCCAAATTTAAAAATGAGCACCAAAGTAAAAAAAAAAGTTAAAGGTTATACGTCATTCGAAAGAAAATTTTCTGTTCTACAAGAAATTGTGTTTGGTTTTACGTTACATATTTTATTTTATTTGATTACAAGCATTCAAAATGGAATGGCAAGTAGACAAAAGTGAGCATTTTCAACACCTCGTTCTGTTTGCGTTCAATCGAAGGAATAAAGCTGCCAAAGCTGCTCACGATATTTGCGAAATAAAGGGTGAAGATGCTATGAATGAAAGGACAGCTCGTCGATGGTTTTTGCGTTTCGAAGACGGTAATTTCGACCTGAAATACATGGAGCGTTCCGGACGACCAGTGGACTTCGATGAGGACCGCTTAAACCATATTATTCATGAAGATCCCCTTCAAACATTTTTCATCAACATTTTCAAACCATTTTTCATCACCAGTAATGATGCGGTAAAGGAACGTTTGCTTGTGGCCATGCGTAGCTCGATGACGCGCGATCAAACCAGCAGAAATTGTCGAACGTTGATTTTTGTTGCTTTTACTCAAAACATGTGGAACCCAAGCGCCTAACTTCTGGACTTTTCCCATTGTGGTTTGAAGGGGATCTTCATGAATAATATGGTTTAAGTGGACCTCATCGAAGTCCACTGGAGGTGTCGAAAATGCTCACTTTCGTCTACTTGACATTCCATTTTGAAGGCTTGTAATCGAATAAAATAATATATGTAACGTAAAAGCAAACACAATATCTTGTAGAGCAGAAAATTTTCTTTCGAATGACGTATAACCTCTACCATTTTGTTTTACTTTTGGTGCTCATTTTTAAATTGGAAAAAAACGGACACAACTTATGTTAACACCCAATAGTTTATCATAGGTTCTAATAAAGCTTTATTTGTAACTGGACATAGAAAGTGAAATAGTTGGTGTTTGGAGGAGCAATTTTATAAAAGGAAGCACTTACGGGGAAATTAAGAATTTGTTTCCAAGAAGTCCGTAAGGTGCTTTAGATGCGTCTTAATGTCACAACGACGCTTTGTTTTAACTAAAGTTTATTTATATTTATTGCTTTTTTATTTCATCTTTTTTGCCAACTATTATTTAAAAGCAACATTAAGTTGATAATGTGGGGTGTATTGTATTTTGAAGAACACATAAGTGGGATGTAATGTATTTTAACTAGATAGAAACAAAAGATCTTAAAAGTGAACGAGAAAAAGACATAAAATTTGTTTAGGATTATTTGGATAAAAATATTGAATCACAGATAAGGTATCATTATGGACATTATGTGGACTTTTATATGACTTAAACTGTGAGTGAAAGGTGGTTGATGGGATCAATTAATTTAATGATATAGATCTTTCATTGTGTTTTGGATCGTCTCATTTAATGTTTTTTTTCTATTGTACTGCATTAATATATATTTTTTATTATTTTTGTATCAAAAAGGTCATTTAAATATTAAAAAAAACTACTGCGCAGTGACAAAAGCTATAATGAAAATTTAATGTTAATTGACTCACTTTTGGTGATTTAATTAAATACTCAATTGACAATCGAGTTCAAGATACCGTATTAGTGAAAAAGAAAATAAAATTATATTTCTAACATAAAAAAATGGACTCTTACACAAAAGACGACAAATATTTGTTTTACTATTCAACTGTGCTCTAAAATATGAAATAAACCGTATTATTTTGAGTATCTATAACTATTTTGAAAGTTCAAGGTAATATTATTAAATTTCAAGGAGGCCATTTCGGTTCAATATTTTGGTTAGGAAATAAATTCGACATTTCTCAAAATCTGCTGTTCAAAGAGAATAAATTATTTCTGAGGTATATTAAAAGGTAATATAATTGGAAATTTTCCCAAAATTTATCATTATTTTGTCCTTTTCACTAAGAATTATTGTAAAATCCTCAAATCGTATATCTTTATTACCTTGTCATTTTAATAACAAGGTTTATTAGACAATCTTGTTATTCTAATTAGCCTTGATATTCTTATAAACCATGTTATTTAAATATTATACATAAAAAATACTTTTGTAGTATAATATAATTGACATAATCATATTATTGAAAGTTGAAGATGTATCAATTTATTTTAATTTAACATATTGGACCTCTACGTATTCCCTTAAAGTTACAACTTTTATTTACGCACAAAAATAGTTTCGTCAATAATTGATTTTTTTTAGAGTACATATTTATAAAGTTTATAATTGTATCAAATGTTAATTTAGTACCATTTAAAAAAAAATGTATTAAAGTTTACGTGTGCAAGGGTGTTCGCTGAATAGCTTATTATACCATCGCGGCTGGGTTCATCCTCCTATTGGTGGGATTGTATCTCGATTTGGGGGATGTTATGACATGACCCAAAATCATTTAATGGCTTCTTTCTCAAATGTATTTTACTTTCCATTGCCTAAACATATGTGTTATTGTTGGATATATATTAACTATGTTGCTTTCAATAAACCTATAATTTATTTTGTTTAATTTTAACATTTCTGTTTTTTTTATAAATAATAAGAATGAACAGGGAATGTTAAAATAAGAGGAAATTACTTTTTGAAGAATTGTATTAATTTGGGTTAAAGTGGTGACGGTGGTAGACAGAGGGAGAAATGCGGTGGGATACTATTCGAGTGGTCAAACACTTAAACAAAGTGGGGAATTTAAGCCGATATGGGTTCCAGGGACAAGACGATGGCGGGTCAGAATGCCCCGTTGACATGACTACAGACAGAAGGGTTAAAAAGGGTATAAATGTTGTTACTTCGGGTCTATTAGGCCACACTTTTCTGTTCTGAATGTAATGAAATGCTTGAAATTACTTGGTACGATGTGTCTGCAATTGAATTTTGGAATATATGCTAAAATTTTTGGTTGTCCGTTTTGTGATAATTTAGGAAATGTTAAAAGGATAAATAAAATATTTCTATTTCTAAGCTTAAAATGTAGTCCTCGAGTTTTTAATAATCGGTCGTTCTAAAACTTTCGAAACATTTCGGAGTTGCGACCTCTTATTTTTTGTTTGAATTTAGCTGCAATCAATAAATGTAGTTTTGAGACTAAATTAAAACAAAGATTAAAATGATATCAATAAATTAACTATAAAAGCTTGAAAACCTAATTTTAACGATAATTCGAAAATACTTGAATAGAGCGAAACAGGAGAGGAATATGATCATGACACATAACTCTTAATGAGGATCGTATACCATTGAACAACTCTTACCTGGTCAGAAACAGTAGGTGCTCACTTATGAGATGAAACGACCAAGAAATAACACAAGTCTTAATAACCCGCATCAAGGAATTTAGTTCAGAACATAAATCGTAACCCATGTCAAACTTAATAAAAAAATGTTGCGAACAAGACAAGGAAACGAAAAAACGATTGTTTTTTAACTAGAATTATTTTAATTTATTTTTAATAAGTACTAAACTGCCTAGTCAGAAATTTGTCTTCCCAAAGGCAGATTTCACAAAACAAAATTAAAAAATAGATATTGAACAGTCGTAACCATAAAATTACTATTCAAAAGAAAAATTGATTTACGAGTTATCTCCAACATTATTCGTGACGATTACAATAGGAGGCACAATACAAAGTGGGTAATCAGGGTACTTGACGTTGGTGCCATTGGAGATGACTATCTAAGCTAATTTATGATATTTTGTTGCACATAATACAAGGAGCTCCAGTACTCACAACTTGTCAGCGTTTTCATTCTCTATTGGGTACCTAATTATTCTAAATAGTTCTACGTTCTCAGGTTCTATCTGTTACTGTTCGCTCCCTGTGCAGAGCATTAATGTTTTAAACATCTTAAATAGTACGCCCTTGTATACCTTGCGCTGACAACCGTGGTTCCTTATGCCCTCCGTTAACTCGCCAAAGCTACATAATCACATCACCTCAAAAAGGACATTCAAGTCAGAAACAATCAAATTTGACAGATTATTCCCTAATTTGTTGACAAAAAAAGTAAACACAAATCAATTAAATAAAATTTAAGTGTATTGTAAATTAACTGGTAAAACCGTGCGTGGTGAAATATACCTTCACATTTTAAACGATTTTACGTTTGATTTATTTAATTTCAGTTAGTTCATAGAAATCAGTAGATAATTTTTGTGTATTGTTTAGCTAAAATAATTTGAGTTAATTAATATACTAATCTATATTCTTTTATATAATAAAAAACTACACATTTTGAATTTACTGATTCTCTGTTTCATCTTCTATTTATATCAAAATTAAACTAAAAATATGCGGTGAGCAAAATATGTAGCACGTCGATGGATGGCAGAATAAGAAATGTCATTATTAAGAGTGAATTTGAAATAAAGATCGATGTTTTTGGATGGAAGAAAAAGAGAACGTTGTTATTGTTTTGATAGGAGTACGTTTAGCAAAGTAATGAGGATTTAGGGACAGTTGAAATCAAAACACGAACGCGAGAAAGTTTCATGGTAAATTAAGACCAAGAAAAGTATGACTGGATCGAATGAACGAAATTTTGAAACAAGAAAAGGCAAGGATGAACTTAATTAACTGCATGAGAATATGTATGAATGAACAGAAAACTAAAATAGATGTTATTAAAAGTACAGTAGCGGTAGGCAAAACAGTGAAAGGTAGGTTATACGAGTACAATGTGTTTACAAAGTGGACCTTTTTAAGATAAACAAATCCGACGGTCTATACTCGTATTAGAATCATGGTTGTGATAATATATATGTAAACGAAACTTTGCCGCGGCAATAAAAGTAAGAAAAATGTGATAAAAAAGAGGGCGTGGCGTATAATGTGTGGAAAAATATATGATAGAATAGGGAATGAGGGCATTAGGAAATAATGCGGATTGAAGGACATGCAGTGTTTGAAATGTAGAGAGGAGCTTTGTGGAGGTTCAGTTACATAAAATGAATAAATCAAATTCTGAGAAATAAATAAGTCTTTATAATATGAGGAGAGTATACACGACAAGAGGAGAGTATGCATGACAGAAACCTTCGCGTTGCCTACCTTAACAGATCCGTGACGTATTGCTGGTGAAGGTTGTGATGAAATAACTCATGTTCTATTATTTTAAAGTAATTATTTCAGATGAAATCTTGCAATGAAAACACACGTGACAAATTTACAAGTAACATAACACTTCATTAATATTATTAAGTTAACTATGAAGATTTTTCAGTAAATTTGAAAAAGGAAAATTTTATTTGGACCCATAAAGAAGAAAGTCAGGGCGGGTTTCCTTTGTCAACTTGTAATTCAAATCTCGAACAAAATCACCTTTGAACCCCCTACACATTTTTCTTTCCCAAAGCAAAACTAGGCATGCAAGAAACTCGTTGTGTGCACTTTTGTCTGACTATATACTCGTAAGTTTTCAGAAACCTTTCTCAACATCTAATACAGGATAAGGCGTAAGAAAAATCAAGTAATACTTATTTTAAATTTGTACTGCTATCGAGTCCATTAATCACTTAAATTTCTTTTTTATACTCATTATATGGAGTGTATTTAAAATACGTACTTATATTTACACATACCGTATCTCCGTGACTTAGTTGGTTAGACGCCTTTCTCTCAACTTGAGAGTTGGAACCCATTTAAAAAAGGGTTTCATTTAGGGTTACACTTAAGGCCCCTGTAACATAAAAGATTAACACATGGAAATAAACCCTCCAGATTGTACTATATATACGAGTATAACGAAATTGTAAAACAATATAAAATAATACAACCGTTAACTCTTTTGATTCAACTTATTCATTAAAATCCTAATCTAACAATTTTCAGAAAATTTCAAGTCACTTTCTTCGGTCTTGACCGGGAGACTCCTAAACTAATCTACTTTAAAAAGTGTATCTGTATAGCTATTTATCACTGGCGTATAATGAAATGTTTCAAATAAAATTATGCAGTTTATTTGAGAGAAATGGTAGATCACCTACTGGGTATCATTAAATGGAAAATGAGAAAGAAGGGCTTTTTATGTTTTTTTTTTGCAATTGTAGAAATAAAATAAACTAGAACGAAATACACTTTTATTGTATACAACATGCCAAGCATGCCAAGTTGTACAGTATACTGTACAACTTGGCATGCTTCAACAGTAGCCTATGCGGGAATCTTTTTCAAAAACCAGTCATTAAAGAGTCTTTAAATGAAAACCAAACTGGAACTTCATTTAAAATAAATTGGATCCCAATGGCAATCAAACCGGTATCTCTGGGGGTGTAATAAAGGTGCCGTATTAACTAGACGAGTCATCAAAATAATAAATGGAAAAGGAATAGAACATTTGAATAAACAAAATATGCTCTCAAAACTATATTTATACTGTGCTTTTTGCTGCCTTGTGTAGAATACTTTTAATTTTAGTACCGTGAAATAAAATAAACGAAATTGTCATTAATTTACTATTTACAGGATTTCCAAAAGTTCATGTATAAAAGATGATGTTAATAACAGTTTGTGTTTGTTGGCAACATTATCGTGGCTACTCAACCCTTCGCAGGATCTGAAGGAGTAAAACAAGTCAGTATTACAAATTGAATATTGATTGCCGCCGTCAATTCAGTCGAGGTCTTGTTTTTATCAACCGTTTGGCCGAAATACAGAAAACCCACCAGGACCGGTTTATAAAATGGCAATATGATATTTTAAACGTTTTTTTATCGTTTTTCAATAAGTTCCTCTTCAAATATAAAACCAATTTAAATGTTTGTGATATTGTGAAGCAAAAGAAAAACTACTGTTCGATAAATTTAATGTTTTTTTATTGATTTGTTTAAAAGTGTTGCAAGTGTTTTATTGCGTGCAAGTTAACTTAGAAATAAAAAAATGTTACGATAAAATATATAAATATCAAAACACTTGCACGATACATATAATTTCCAGTTAAAAAATGACATTCATCCTACTACACACAATAGGTCAGTGCTTAAAAAGACCACGCCAGTATACCGTGCATAAAAAAACAACATTATATACTTCCTTAACACAGTTCAAGTAACAAGCTTATATATATTATGTACTCGTATATCTTTATTTTATTGTATCGTATTCTATACAATACGTCAAATTCATGAAGAAGAGTCCAGAATGTCGGTCACATTGTGGAGTTTCCAATATATTAATTCCCAAGTGGATGTGATGAGATCCATTTGGCTTCTCCAGAGACTGAAATGATAATGGATGAGAAACTTGAACATCCGACTGTCAGGAATCTAATCCTAGGCGCCCACTTGCGTAGCGTAAATGCTAACCATTAGACCACTGCTGCTGACTGTATACCAATTAGATAACATACAACTTAGATAATGTGTTGCCACTTGACAATTTCGTCCATAAAACCAGAAAAAATTGTGAAAAAATTCGATCAAGAGATTATTGTGAAAAAATCGAAGTGTCCCAATTTAATTTGTTTACAGGAAATCAAACCCGAAACTTAAGGATTCGATTTGTAGTAAAAAAGGTCAAGATAATAGTTTTTTTAAGTAAAATCTTTTGCTTTGAATAATTTTAGGTTTGTTGTTGATAAAAAACACTTCTTGTTGAAAAAACTCTTGTTGATTAAAAACAGATCCCATTTGTTTTAACCGAGATTGTAAAAATATTAATTACAAAAATCCAAACAATTAATCCTAAAAAGCTTACATTTTATAAGAAAATCCCAAGAAGCCGAAATCTTGCGGGATTTTCATTGTATATGTTTTAAATGTTTAGTAAATAAATAAAATATAAGTTCTGGAATGTAAAAAAAAGATGTAAGCTAATTAAGTCAAATAAAATTACTGGATCATTTTAAACGAATTTTCGGTTTATTAGTTATTAAATTACTTAATCGCAGTTCATACGAGTAGAAACTTTTCCATTATCATTAACATCGTTTATGGGTTCTGGGTTCTTCCGCAGGCATGATTCGTTTGTTGTGTGATTGTTTGATTTATTAGGGTATGTCGCAGATGCTTCTCACGTCTTATTTTCCTAGATTAAAAACTTTTCTTCAATATTTTCGTGTTACTCAAATATTGTGTAAAAAAATATTGAACAAGTTTCACTTATTTTTTCTCCTTTAATAATATTTCCACGCACTGTAACGAGAAACTTGCTTATATTAAATTTCCCATTTTCTCAGAAATGAAATAAAATAATGTAACACGATTCAAAATAAGCGAAATTCCCCGACTGCCTTTGAAACAATGTTATTCCTAATTAACCTTAAATAAATATGAATGCCTACGCTTTTTTTATTAACTATGAACATAATTATTTTAAATATTAAATCATTTTTTTTACTTCATAATAGACATATTGGGCATGCTCGCAGAATAATCAATGGGACAAGTCTTAACTAATTCAAGAAGAGAGGCGATAGGACGAAAATGTTTTTCAAATCGTAGGATTTCTCTGTAACAACCATTTTATTCTCGACTCAGATAAGCAATTTTTTTATTGCGAAGTCTTTCCTGTACTTCTCTGTGGTGTAGTGGCATACTCAGAACATAACAAAATGGTTAACAAAGTCCATAACAACACAACCTTGAAACAGATAAATTAAGAAAGGGAAGTATTATCTATTACCCAAAGGAGAAAGTAAAAGAACTTAAGGCATATAATATGAGTAGAAACATGTCAGATTTTTCAATTCATATTACCGGGAAAAAAACAGAGCAAAGAGTGCGGGAAGAAGACGTATTTGGTTGAAAAACTGACGGTTTATGTTTCATTATGGTACAATATCTTTGAACAGAACTGCTACTTCAAATATCAAAAGAGTCATAATAATCACCAACTTCCAAAGAGGAGAGAAATTAAAAAATAATAAGAAACAAAAAAACACTTTTTTCAAAAGACGTTTTAGTTTTATTTAACCATTCCCTATTATAAAGATCAACTTAATAAAAAAAATATATTGACCTGAAACCGACACTGTCTTCTGGCGTTAAGAGCACTCAAAATTTATTTGTAGGCATTAAATAGCGGGCAAAAATACACAAAGTTTTTACAGCCAATGGGAATTCTGTGTCTGCTTTACGCTTTCACTTAATACAAGCCCTTTCCTGTTTTATAACCTTGCGTTAAATGTATCGGCCTATCCTGGTACATCGACCGAGTCAATTCATGTGGGATTTTTCTAATTCTTGCCATTAATTGTAATTATGGTCAGTATACGTAGTTTTTAGTAAGGAGTTCAATAAAGCGTGAACATATATTGGGGATGTCTATTTGATAGTTCTTCGTCTTCGCTAACAACATATATAGTTTTTGTCTTGTCTTGACTTGTCTGCCGTTCCGGAGGTTGCCGGTTCGATCCCCGGTGGAACCTAGATTTTTTAAAATAGGATTCCAGTCTGGTTAACACTTAGGGCCTATAAAAACATCTTTCTGGTTGGTTGGAAGAGATTTCCACATGGCAATACACTCGCCAGGTTAAAAAAATAAATTAAAAAAATAGTATTTAGATGTAAACCATATACATTATAGCATCATATATTAGACCCCCTCCGTGGCATAGTAAGTAAGACGCCTGTATTCCAACTTAGGGGTTACGGGTTCAGTTCCCATTGGAACGCAGATTTCAAAAAAAAAGTTCCACTTTAGTTTCAAGGCTTTTTTTAACATCTTTCTGGGGGATTGAAAGATATTACTTAATTCTACTGTTTACAACAAAAGTAAAATACAGTACAATACAATAAACATATTTTATTTATTAAAGATTGTTAGAAATGATTGGAAAATAAGCAATTATGAACTATTACTAGCTGCGTATTAACATTTCGACTTGAAAATTATACATTTTAGGTTGATCGTAAATTGCGTCTTAGTCTATAGATACCATTACTAAGCTAAAGGCAATCTATGATCTATTCATCTTTCATGCGCGAACACGGAACGTGTGTCTTGAGGTCGGACTGTGTGATCAGCCTGAAACGTAATGTTCTACTCGAAATAATAATATGCAATAACACATTTTCCCAATAACCTATTATTCAATGACCTCTTTAATTAATTTTAAAATGTTTCAAACTCCTTTATAAATTATACTTGAAAACAATAAAAACTCGTATTTCATTTTTCGAAGGTTTTATCTACATTTCACGATTTTTTTAAAAGTGTTTTAGTTTTTCTAAAACAATAAATAGTAAATTATCAGAACATTTTTTAATTAATAATATTCAGCATATAATAACTTTATTATTCTAAGAAACCGTAAAATAAAAAAAATAAAATAGGTATTTTAAGAAACCATGAAATCTGTATTTGATTTATATTATTAAATATATTAACAATTCATGATACACGATTTGCTTGAAATTTTTTAATTAAATACGAGAACTTTGTGTAAACTAATGAGATTACTCGTAATGTATTTTAATAATTCACTCAGGGATTATTTAGAAATTAATTTCAATATTGAATAAAAAAAGAGAGAACGACATTATTTTATAAAGACTGGCCATTATTCTTAAAATACTTAACGATGGACTCGTGCCGTGTAAGGTTTCAGAGTTTTTATATTACGTTTCTGAACTGTTACCGCGTTTCCGCATTTTAATTTTTTCATTTTATTCTTATTGTCTTTCACATACGCTTCACAACATTTATTGTTTTTATTTTGTGACATAACTTATAGTGAATTATCGCAAATCCAACACAACGTATGTACTTAGAGATAACAATATGTCATTTACACACACACACACAGTTATATGGGCTACACTATACAATATATAACATAATATTCTAAAAAAATCTTCTCGGGGCTTACAATTGACTTCTTCTGTAAACACATTTAATATCAATTTTCTGTACAAAATACCGTATTAAACACAACAATACTACCCCGACACCTTACCTGACAGCTGAATGTCAAACCTATAAAATCATCAATTGCAACTGTTATTTATTTAACACTACATCTGGAGATGGATGAAAACCAATTATGTAATTTTTTTAAATTCATTACTACAGCACGCCCTTTATAAAAGTGAAATAGTTCGATATCGGTTATCAAAAATTAGAACTTTCTAAATCAGTGGTATTCAACCTTTTTACACCTGCTGACTGGTGAATATAGTAGAAATGTTTCACCAGCCGCTAAGATAGAAATAAAAATTATTATTTGTATAAAATGTTGTGTATTAGTTTTTACATCTAATATTTTTAAATAGAAATTCTAGCTTAGATTTTTTATGCGTTTTTTATGCGTTTTTATGCGTAAGTTAAGCGACGATAACTTTTTCGCGGACCTGGCACCAATCCGCAGACCAACGGTTGAAAGCACTTATGTGCTACTTGGGTGATATCTGTTACGACACTTATGTGCTATTTGGGTGATATCTTTTATAAGGTTTACCATTTTATTTTACATTAGACGAACTTCAGAGTATTCCGGGTAGATTTGGATAGTTATTAATAGCTACGTATTGTAATTATAAATGTTTTGTTCCTACCGTTAAAATAAAATAAATTAAATATATTATGTAAAGCATTATGAAATCAAGTTGAGTTATTATACTTTCGCTATGAATTTCGTGAAGATTGATGCTTTGTACCTTCTCAAAATTTATGACAAATTTTAATCGTCATATTAAAATACAGAAATCTGACTAATAAAGTACTTTATTTCCGTTTTATGTTTCTGTCAATATACAAAAAATATAAACGTTTTGTGTATAAATCATATTTTCAATAATCGTGTCGGATTTTCTTAACATTTTTTGGATTGTTTCCAGTTTTGTTTTTGAAACAGAGCTTTATTCAGCACCTTTGTTTTTGAACTAGTTATTTGAATATTGCAAATGATATACCTATTCTAGTTGTACTACCGTGATTTACTTTGTTACAACGAAATGGGGAACATTCGGATGTGCAACCGTTTCTTGCATAATACTATGCATTTATTCCGGTTAAATATACACATATAATATGCAAAATAAATACAAGACCCTTGTTTCATTTGCACGGGATGCAGGATACGGAGTCGATTCATTAAGCAAGCTTGGTAAATTGTGAATTGTTAAGTTGTATAAACTTACACAGTTGATTCAAAATATTTATGTTTATTCGGTGACCTGTCAGAATTTCAACAATATTTAGAAATGAAATTTAAAACAGTTTATTTTGAACTCAGCAAACTTTATGAAAATTTACATTTAATATTCACAAAATTAACGATACGTAAACGTCCTTTATATATCATACAAACTTTATTTCTTAAAAAGCGTATAATTCCGGATACATACATTTTTCTACATATGATTCGTGAATATACCAATGTACTCGTAAAGTACAACACAGAACGTAAAATAAATCAAATACAATTAATTAAATTCAATAAACATCCTGAAATGTATAAATTATAACTTAAAAATTAAAATGTAAAAACTCTCGAGGGTAATAGAGAAAATTACCAAAAATACTTAAAATAAATTGGAATATCCAGTAAAAACTTTAAATTGAGGAAACGATGATAAAAATCCCACCCAAACTCAAAAACATCAACATTAAAAATATCCACTAAACCAGATATGGACCTACTAGATCGATGAATTACGTGTTACTGTCATTAGCGAAGTTACTTATGTCTCCTATCGGAAGTTGACCATCATCGTGACAATCTTAATTTTGTTGACTGCTGCCTGAGACAACTTTGTTCAAAGCACCACACACCAATAATGCTGCTTTTTGAGCCTTGTGTCTTTCTCGTCTTAGTTAGCATTATTTCCTTGGATGATCAGTTATGTTATATTCTATTTTGTGCTTCTCGTTGTATGAACGAAGCTTTTTTAACCTGAACGTATAGTACATCCCTAACAATTTCGCTTTTATAATTTGTCTGGTAAATATAAAATTTGTTATCCATTTTTGAAACATTGGTTTCTAATGTCGTTCAAAAGGTTTCATGGTCGCTCATTAGCTGTACTCTTTAAATTTAAGACGTGACGTAGGAAATTATTGAACGGTGTAATGGTTATTATTAATTGATAATAATTTATTAAATTTACCGTTAATTTATTGGTCATTATTTATTAAATAATTGAGGAAAACATATTTATTTGTGTGTAGATTCTTATAATTTGGTGACAAGTTCTCGTATACGAGTATGTTAGTTAATATTAGTTCATTTAAATTTTATGTTACTTATGAGTATCATGGGATGTAGTTCACTTTCATTTTTTCAAACCCTGCCTTGTGATCAACGTAATAGTCCACATACTTTCCGGTTCAATATTTTTATTATTCATTTATTTTATTATTATACGTTTATGTTAATTTTAGATTAATCGTTATGAATTTAAAGCGCTTTTTAATTTAAAAGAGCAAACGGAATAAAATTTTTGATGTACTTAAAATTATGTTGTTGTGTTTGAAGTTTGTGGGATTGTTGGCTTCATTTGAATTTTTATTTTGATAATTTAAATTAAAATCAGATTTTTGTTTAGGTTTCAACCGTTAAACATTAATATATAATCAAATAAAAAAATACTCTTCATTTATTGTTTTATTGAATGATTATTTATGTACTATAGTTGAATCTAGTACTTTTGGTTAAAAATTGCATTTTTAAAAGTACATAAGTTGGAGGCCGAGGTGTATTGATTAGTATTCATGCTAAGCAAGAGGGTGCTCAGGTTCGATTTCTGGAGGGTTTACTTCCAGCTGATTTTACTCTTAGACCGTTCTTCCTCTGAATTTATGTTACTTATATGTTATTTATCATAAAGTTTGATACCACTGTGAAACACCAGTTTTATAAAACTCAATATAACAAAAGGCTGCAGAAAATTTAACCAGTGAATCCTCTTGGGAGTTTGATTTCCTTGTTATCGGAACTATGGGTTTGATTTTTCAAGACTATGTCGTTGATGAAGTGCAATTGCTTACACAAAATAAACCAATACACCTACACGCATCGTCCTTATACAAGATGGCCACTGTTGTCATTATTGGTTGATAAAAAGAAAATCTGTAAATTTTATTTTGAAAATAAGGCTTTTTGAAACATTTATGAAAGTTCTTTGTTATGTTATGGTATAAATACTAGTACTAAAACTCAGATAATTTAATCTTATTTTTATCTTTATTTTTTAAATTCGTTTACTTGTCGTTGTTGGGCTTCGTAGTCGAGGATCCCCACGCCATTCCAACTTCGTAGTCGAGGATCCCTACGCCATACCAACTTCAATTCAGTTGGAAAATGAAGCCATGGCGTAGAGTAAGTTTTTTAAGTGAGTGAACATTTGCACACTAGCAAACTCACCGGCCACAATGCTGTACTGAATTCGAAGGCACATCGAAGTGAAACAATTGAAGTACAACATCATTTTTTTCCCTTTTTGAATGAATATGTATGACTGAAGTCATAGGTGTTTTTATCCACAAAGCGAAAAAAATGTCTTTGTCATTCGAGGGGAGACCTTCGTCATGGAAAGTCCTATGCGTTACTGCGCGGCTGTGCACCTCGTTTCTTACAGCATTTAAGTGTTACCGCTTATTTTTATTTCACGGAAAAATTTAACAGTTTTTTTGTACACGTGTACATTTTTTATTTATAACAAAGCTATATATCATGTTCTTGGAAAGGGTGATTAAATTTAGTCTCTGAAGTTTTACGACTAAAACTATACCCTTAAAGATCATCTAAAAATACGAGGATAAAAGTTTAATAATGGTTATAGTCTGTCCCGCATATAAGCAAAGGTATCAAGGATACGTGGCCCTACACATAAAATGGTGCTCAGAACACATAACTTTTCATATTTTTTATTCAGTATGGTGAAACGAGAAAGCTGTATACACTTAGTAATATCATTTTTTGGAGTTAGAACCAAGTTTTTGGGAGCTAGAACCACGTGTATGTAGATTAAAGTGCCGTCGTTTCGACAGCGTTTAAACTCTCATCTTCAAGGCTCGTTGGTTATCAATTTCGAAATTAATCCCAATATTGAATGATTGGCAAATAAAGAGTTGCTAATCTTGTTCACGCCACTATATATTACTTCACTATTACAATATATAAAACTCTGTTCTTGAATATAAAAGTATGAAAAACTGTTCTTTCAGCCTACCCTGAAAGGGATTCGTGAGTGGTTATACGAGTATGTACGAGGGCGGTTCAATAAGTACTCGTGTTTGACGACAGATGGCGTTGCTAAGGCAAGTTGATATTACCATCGTGTGCTGCCATCTGTTAAACGACGCCAAAAATAAATTTAACACTGATTCATGGGTTCGTTTGTATTTGACAGCCATTCCAGTAAGCAGTGCAACGTGGTTTTTGCTAAAATGGAGAAATTCAGTATCGTTCAGTGATTCGCTTTTTGCTTTTGGATGGGGAAACGTGTGAGATAATAAAAGCGAAATTGGATGCTGTTTATGGGGACCCTTCGCCATCAATGGACACAGTTAGATATTGGTTCAACGAATTTAAACGTGATCGAACAGCCGTTTTTGATGAGGATCGCCCAGGACGCCTGGCAGATGTGGTTACCGAGGAAATCATTGAAAAAGTCCACGGCATGATTCTCGCTGATCGTCGAATAAAAGTGCACGAAGTATCAGATGCCATAGGTATGTCGACGAAAACGGCAATGAATTTTTTACATGATAAGTTGACGATGAAAAAGTTGTCGGCCCGATGGGTGCCGCGATTGCTTACGGTAGACAACAAGCGCGTGCGGCTTTCAACTTCAAAGCTGTGTTTGGAGCAATTTAAGCAAGATCCAAAGGACTTTTTGCATCGAGTTGTCACCGTTGATGAGACCTGAATTCATCATCATACACCGGAAACCAAGCAACAATAAAAAAAATAGGTTATTTCCGGTGAATCTGCTCCAAAGAAGGCGAAGACGATCCCATCGGACGGAAAAGTTATACCAACATTATTTTGGGATGCGAAGGGCGTAATACTCGTGGACTTCTTAGAAAAAGGAAAAACGATCACTGGACAATACTACAGTGAGTTATTGGACCGCTTTGACAAGAAATTGAAGGAAACACGGTCCCATTTGGCGAAGAAGAAAGTGCTGTTTCACCATGACAGCGCACCAGCACATTCATCCGGAGTTGTCGCCGCCAAACTGTTTGACTGACGTTATGAATGAACTGCTGCCGCACCCCCCCCCCCCCCTCGACCTGGCTCCCTGCTATTTTTTCTTATTCCCAAACATGAAAAAATGTCTCGCAGGAAAAAAAAAATTCTCAAATGAGGAGGTCATTGTCGAGATAGAGGCGTATTTTGCAGAGCTCGACAATTTTTTTTTGGAGGTGTTAATAAAATGGCAGGGACGTTAGGAAAAGCGTATCTCTCTAAAAAGGGACTATGTTGAAAAGTAAATAATTTGTTTTCGAAAAAAATGGCGTTTTCATTCCTAACACGGGTACTTATTGAACCGCCCTCGTATGCGTAATTTGTTTTATCGTTTATTATTAATCAAAATATATCTGCACTGTTCACATGCCTCCTTTATTTATTATATTTTTTATTCCATTAATGAAATGTTTAATCTCTTTTACTATTATTCAAACATATATTATTTTAGTGATCTCTCATTTTTTACAGGCTTCCACTCCTTTTTTTATAAGTTTTTCAGGGAGCACATTGAAATATGTCACTGCAAATCTTCTTAGTTTTTTTGGTAAAGCTTTCACTTCCTAGTATTTCTATTATAACTTAATTTTGCACCCTATCGAATAAAAAAACTTGTATTTAGTTCTCCTCCTCAGATTTTCTTAGTAAAGCTTTCACTTCCAAGTGTTTGTATAAAAACTTAATTTTGTACCCTGTCAAATAAAAAAAACTTGTCTTTAGTTCTCCTCCTCAGCTTTTCTAAGTAAAGCTTTCACTTCCAAGTATTTATATTAAAACTTAATTTTGCACCCTGTCGAATAAAAAAGCTTGTCATTAGTTCGTTTTTTTTTTATAAATTCCTTCGTTGAATATTTTATTTTATTGCCGAATTAAAATTCCTTCACTAATTCCAATATTTAACGGTTCACTTTCCAAAAAGCAAAATTTCTAAACTTTTGTGGCTCACTTCCAAAAATGCAAAATTCCTCAATTTGTTCTGATATTTCAATATTCCATTCTAAAAAAGGACAATTGCTCAACATGTTCTTATATTTTAGGGCTCACTTCCAAAAAAAATCTTCAACTTGCTCTGATCCTTTACGGATCACCTCCCAAAAAGGAGAATTTCTCAACATGTCCAAATATTTCACGGCCTTAAAATCAGAATTCCTATTGTTCTAATTTTTCAAAATTCTCTTCCTACTGTTTCATTTTTTTTTAAATATAAACGTATATAGGTTCTAGAGCTTAATCAGTATTTAGAATAGAAGTAAATAAAAAAAAGTCTTCTATAAATCGCTTAGTTAATTCGTTATTTATCAACCAATTTATATAAAATCCGTATACAATAAACCATTAACGATTGCATCTGATATTCTCAATTCTCATATTTTAAGTCAAATCTCTTGAAAACACGAATAAATTTAATTATTTAAAATAGAAAACACTAGTCTAAGTCTAAATGCAGATGTAAATAATTTTTGTAATCAAATGTCTTCATTTGAATTCACAATTTTATAGAACAAAACTTTTTTTTGATTTCTGCATCAAAATTTCATCAGACGTTTTGAGGAATGAGCTTACACAAATATTGGAATCAATTTATGATTCAAATGGTGGAACTATAATAATAGATATTACTCAAATGAACTACCACGAGTTATGAATAATGAAGTGATGCACACAAATACCATTCAAGTTAGTTCTATAATTGAAGTTTGACTAAATGTTGGAGTGAGATAATTAACATATCGATAAACTGAGTTAGACGAATATTTGAATGGCAGAAGCGGACTTTGTATTAAAATATTGGAGAAATCAACATCCTTGATCCACGCCTTTTTAAAAATCAGAATACAGAAGTATATTATTGCTTTTACGTATATTTATTTTATAAAAAAATGCATGAATGTTTATCAAAATTTCAGAAGCATTTGTGAGAAATGAACATAAATGAATGAATACAAGAATCAATTTATTAATCCAATGAAAGATTACAACGATATGTATTACTTATATGAACTACCACGAGTTGTAAATTATGAAGTAATGCTATTCAAATTAGCTCGATAATTGACGTTTACTAAATGATAGAGTAGTAAAATTAACATTTCCACTCCATCTTACATCCCGCCATACAATCTAGCAGACTGAAGAAAAATAGTTAGATCGCCGATAAACGGCAGTTCTATTGGATGAAGTGTGTCGCAAAAATATAGGCATATTGTGAGAGACCCGACGATGAGTTTGTCGGGGTATTCCCTACTTTAGAGGGAGTGGTGCACTTTAAATAGAATCAGATGAAGAGGGGACCGCACTGCATATGATATGCACATGTGGGTCTAGTGGATTTGCTGTTCGGTAAGTGCGGGGAAATTCCACATCGTACACGTAGATCACACCGTACACAGCTGCCCACTGTATGCATTATCTGAAGGCATGCAGGAGCTGCACAACTTAATACAGGACACCATTACCTAGTTGGAGAAGACATACTGCGTGTAAAGGCCATAAACATATCGATAATCTAAGTTTTATGAATACGTGAGTGGTAAAAGCGAATTAAAAAAAAAAACGAAAAATCTAACATCTTTTTTTTCAACAAATATATGATATATATTACTATATTGCTCATATAGCGTATTTTTCCTTGAATTCATAAAAAAAAATTTAAATAACTGTTTCATCAACATTTTAACAGAATTTTTGAGGAATATACAAACTTGAATGCAGCAAGTAATTGACGAATTACATAGGAGAGTATTACAACGGATATTACTTAGATGAACTATCAAGAGTTATGAGTAATGAAGTGATGCACACAAATACTATTCAAGTTAGCTCGATAATTGAAGTTTATATGTTGAAGTTAGTTATGTTAACTGACAAATCGATAAATCGAGTTCTATGAACGAGTGACAGAAGCGCACTTAATATCAAAATCTGTTTTTCAAAGACGATTTAAGTAAATACATAATTTGTAGACTGCTCTGTAGTAAAAGTGTGGTTTTTGTTAATATAAACGGAAACTCTCTAGACTGATCACTCACCAATATACCATGTATATATTGTAGCAATACTGGGTGGTATATTTTTGTTGTACTAAATTTTAACTGTATTAAACTTTCGTTGTATACTGTAGATATGTACCAATCTCTTTTAGCAGCCAGTAAGATGATAATCTACAAAATAGTTGCAGAACTATTTTGTAGTAATAAAATGTAATTCATTAAAAATGCATTTTGGGTCAGGCAGACAGGACAGTGCGCCAAAAATATCCTTTTGTGGTATACTTCATGCCCATCCTCCACATCCATATGTTTTTTTCTTAAACAGTTCTTTCTGTTTCTTTTACAACTTACTTTTTTTTCTTTCAAAATTTGGTTCACTTCGTCAAACCATACTTTTTTCGTTCAACCTGTACCATGGTTTCCCCTCATTCAGTAAATTTGTTTAGTCAGTATTTCGTGACCTATCCGTTCAATATATTCAAACCATTTCATCTTGCTATTTTTCACCATATTTAACATTCACCATATGTCTTTAATAATTACATTTCTTATTCCTTCATACATAGACAAACCGCATATACTTCTCAGAAAGAGCATTTTCACCACATTTACTCAGCTCTTCTCATTATCTTTCCACGTTCACGTTTTACTACAAGGAAGGCTTTGTTCAGTGGTTCGATTGAGCGTAAGAGAGTGACTTGACCTAAGCTGAGATGTCTGAATAGTGTGACCAATATTTCTGCTAAAACCAATTGGATGAGCAATGCTTCTGAGATAGAAGTGGTAGAGAGTCCTGCTGGCAACCAATATTCATTCTGGGTTGAAAAGGAGTCAATGACGATGTCGATATTATAATGGGTCACTAAGATATTTTATTGAAAAATAATATCGAAGATAACAACAGATAGGGTAAGACATTAAAATATTTTATAATCCTTGACCTACGCACCCTCATAAGGAAGACAGTTATATATGGTCTACTCTCGATATATGTGCAGTGCACTCAGGTGGTCAAAATTAAGGTAACTAAAATATGATCCATCGTCAATTTTACTAAAATGTCATGCTCTTTCTCGTAAACATTTTGCTTTTTTTCATTTTCTATAGATGCTTTCGGTAACTCTAGCTTGATATATCAAAACTGTAGAAAATTAATGCATGCGATAAGTGAATCTACGCTAAAACGTAACCTATTTATTTATTTAATTATAACCTTTAATATAAACTATATTATACAAATGGCGAGTTTATTTTATGCTATACGCAATTTTTGTAAACCAACTAGAGAGAGTTTGGAGATTAGTTCCAATCACTGAATGTAAGCATATATTTTTTTCAAAAATAAAAAAAAAACTAGGTAACTCGGTCTATGATTTCCGAGTCTAACAACATGGATAGTAAAAGGGTTCATAATCAGGATGAATAAACATTTTTTCTACGTTTGCCAATACTGTTTATTTTTCGGATTTACATTTAGACCAAATATGTTAAGATATAGTTTGACGCTTCGCTTAGCGACACACCATTGTGATATTGACTTTTTGTACAACAGTCGACTAAAGTTTGGTTTTCATATTGACAATGTGTGCATAAGCATTTAAAGTTCTAGGTTTAGAGGGTCTCGAGATTATTTGGGGGGGAGCATTTTTATGTGATCTCTCTTCAATGTATTTGTTCACAGCAAGTTTGAGTGTTACTCAACGGGAATTGAACCTGAAATTTTCAGGTTGAATTCGTGTGTTTTATCAACTTGCTCACAGTGGCAGCCAATAGGTAGAAAGAAAATGGAATTTTAATAAGAAGTTGTTTAAATACCTATTTATTTCACTCATTAATATATTTATTTATTATTACCCTATCAAGAACACAGACATACACCCGACACTTTATATCCGAACAAGCTATAAGGCGATTTCTGATTATTTAAATCAATTATTTTTAGATCATTTAACATAGCCTAAAGACATGGGGAAACCCATAAGGACGTCTCATTATTGAGTCCTATTTTTGAATATCTGCCTCTTACATACTACTAAAAAAGCTACCTTAAAATATAGGGGGGTAGTCTACTTACCTCACAATCCCACGGGGATAATACAATTCAAGTATTCAACAAATAGTATTGAAATAAATTTTTGTAAGAAGATATTCATTGTTTTGTATAAAATTTTGAAAAGTCCCTGTGAAGAATAAATCCGATACTGTAAATAGACAGCTATCTACGCTCTAGAGAAGAGCGCCCTTTTTCTAGGCTACAGGTTTCCCAGCAAAATGTAGGTGGGTCTGTGAAAGCTTGCGGCTCTGGATGTTTGTGTACACTGAATATGGATACAGTGTAGCGAGCACGAGTCTACTCGTACTTGCAAGGCTGGCATCGCTAAAATACACATACTTGTACGAGTACGTATCAGTTGTGCCGGTCCCGAAAGCTGCTGTAAACATTATTTTAGGAATGAGCAAACGTTTTGAGTAAATGAAAATTTTGTTAACTTTTATTTATTCTTATTTATTTATTTAACACTTCATTGGAAATCCAATATGGCTGGCTTATTACCAGGCGGCCATCTCTTCCAACCAACCAAACTTCAATAAAGCAAGTTCGATGATCGTAAAAAATATTCAAAAGATAACTCATATTTATGAAATTTATGAACTTATAGATATTAAAGTAAAAGTGAAATATCATCAATCAAAAGAAAAGGAAAGGATATTGGAGAGGAAATAAAAATCAGAAATGAAATGCGTTATATTACTGACTATAAATTAAGAGTTCTTTCGGTCGCTTCTTAAATTATGCCAAGGACGTAGCGAGTCTAACATTGGTTTGTAACTGGTTCCAGAGCCTCGCAGCACGGACAATAAAGGACGACATAAAAAAGAAGAACGGTGAACTGGAAAAAAAGGCCAATAAACAATCTTTGTCTGAGCATAGAACACGTCCATGATCGAATAAACACTGTAAATTTTCGACGATATAAGAGGGGGTGGCGGGACAGTTAAGAATGTTAAACAATGGGGATGGTATGTGAATTTGGCATATATTTCTCACAATCAACCAGGCAGTGCTTATGGCACCCATCGATACATAATTGATTTTGCGTACATGTTGAAGGATTGACATATCTTCGGCCCTAGAAATTGAGTCGTCGGGTTGAGAACAACAAGAAAGACAAGTAATTATCATTTTAAAAAATAAATCTGTATTTTAAATACAGGTTTTATAACAACAAACTGCTTCACAGTTTTTTGGCAATTGTTCGCCAATGTACGAGTATGTGTTGGAAATACCACAGCACATGGACATATACGAGTAACATCACTCACTCATGTATAACGTATCTTACTAGATAAACTTTTTAACCAGACTAGAACCCCTTGTTTTTTTTTTTCGTTTTTTTTGGTACCATCTAGAATTGAGCCCGAAGCCCCCAGGGGGAAGAGGTCACGAAGTTCGTATTTATATTTATATGGTACGAGTATATTGCTTATTTTTAGAAAAAATATAGCTTTCATCTTAAGTTACAATTTTTGAGTACCGAAATAAAAAGATATTAAGTTTCAGTTTTTCATATGTTTTGTTTTATATCAGCTATCTTGTTTTGGCTTTGATTGAAATCCCTTTGTCAGGGGTAATTTGGATTCGGGACATTTATTTCAATTTATTGGACATTTATTTATACATATATTGTAGTATATAACTATGTTATATAACTCAATAATTGCGGAAGATTTTATGTTAATAACAATAAATTAGAGTTCAGATTTTATTTTTAAGATCGTGACCACAATCTTTGCCTTGACAATAATTTATTTTTTAATATCTTATTTTGATACATTAATCAAAACGTATCTCTATTCAGATTTAATTTTCTTGATAGAAGTAACTGAAGGAATGACCCAAAATATGTTATATATAAAAACCGTGATGGTTGTCGAAAATACTCATTCTTTGACTATTTTCTATGTATATGGGAACAACGAGAGAAAACAGCAAATTGAGGATTTTTGGTATCTGAGAAGGCATTTCTTCGATAGATGATTAGACAAGTAAATCATGTTGCTGCCGGAAACATGCTTAACGACGCACTTATTACTGTGTTTGTTAATAAATCGAATGAAAAATCTTTGAAAATGATAGCGTATAATGGGGAGCAAGATACTATATTCTATTGAAATGACGTTCGAATCTAACTGCAGTAATCTTTTTCTTTTTAATTGCAGAAAGGAAATCGCACATTAAAGAAACTTTGGAACACTTAAGTCAATTACAATAAAAATAATAAAAGAACAATTAATATAGCACATTTAGAGACTAGACTCTCCTCAAGGGCGTTCTTACACGGGATTCGAACGCATCATTATTGACAGATTAAAAATACAAAAAAAAGCATTTTGAGTGCAAGGATAGGAAGGTGGTGGCTGCAGCCATTAGAAGAGGAACTTCTTCACATCTGTATATATTTAGTGACACATACTTGGTAATACAACTGCAGAAAACATGCTAACGTAAGACAAACTACAAAGAAAGTTTTTAAAGATCTTTTGATATGTGATAGTAACACATTTGGTTTGAGGGGAATATATATATGGTATATGTAGTGCGATATACGGGGTGCGATAGACCAACTGGTACCAACTTGATTCTATACAAAACCCTAAACCGCGCGATGACAGCGCTATCATTTTTGCTTAAACATCGGTGTTGTTTACTAGTCATCGGAATTAATTCTTTCTGAGTTGAAAATAAAAAAAAACATATTAACAGTAGAATTTAAATTCCGCAGTGTGATTTCCATATATTCGCTCGGGAATTCGGTACCCACTATTATTCACCAGCAGCAATATCTTCTTCATCAACGTCCCGGAAAATGGTTCGGAAGGCAAAGACCCGAATTGAGCGAAATCCGAAAATTTGCAAGAGCTGTGAACGTTTCGGACTGGACGTTTAATCATAAACCCTGATAAGACCTCCCAAACAGGATTGTCTCCATGTGCTTCCCAAAATTGCACACACACACGACAAAGATCGATGCAATTGAAATACTACTCGAGAAAACGAACGATTTCTAAAAATAAAGATAATTCATTTATTGAATACTACGATACAATAATATGACAGTTCGATAGCAAAATAAACATATCAATAAAACGTTAAAAACACTGTAATCGACAAAACTCAACCATGAAAAAGATACTTAATACACTAATATTGCGCACATTTTGAAAAAATACACAAATAGCCAAAAAAATTATGAATAATAATTTACTTGAGATATTCTAACAAAGAAAAACAAGCCACAACTGGCAGCCACAGAAGCGCCAGAATGTGTTTAAAAAATATTTGGTTTAATCCGATAGATAGCCTTTAGTCACAGGAGAAAAATACAATTTTACTGTCATATTTTATAATTAAAAACCACGTATAACTTTTCTTTCCCAAATTATATTAACATTACTAAAAGCTTAAAACAATACAAGACAAGTGTGTATAACACCAAAGTAAAGTTTACTTTGGTTCGTTTGACCTTGCTCAAGTTGAACAAGAACAAACAGTCAAGTTAAATATAAATTGTGAAGTTCTGTCTCAGGACTCGGGAGTTGGAGCTGTTTGCTTTGTGATCTCAGTCATCGTCTACATGCATGACTTGAATATCAAACACGCGTCAAATATTAAAGGCACCTACGCATGTGAACTGAATTTAAATAAAATTTGATTTCTTGAATAATTCAATCCGTTTTCCATGGAAATCAAGTATTCGATCGTCATTGTTAAGGTCGGAAAATTGTAAGTAGAAAAAAGGAAGATTTTCTACTACGCTTTTATGATTTTCGATATTATATTCTAATTAATGTAACAAAAATGAATTAAAATTTACTGTTACTGGTTTATTCATACAATGTTTTTTTTATTTATTGTTTATTTATTTGGTACTTCACTTTATAAACAATTTGGCGGGCTTATTGTCGGGTGGAAATATTTTCTTACGATTCAGATCGAAGTAAATAAAGGAAGCTACAAGATCGCAAAAAATATTCAAATCATTATTCCCCTATTCGTGGATAATACACATTATAAAAATAAAAGTAAGATATCAATGAAAAAAAAGGAAAGGAAGGGTGGAAAGGAAGGAAAATCGGGAATCCAACGCGTTAAATTCCTGACTTTAAAATCCAGGGGGTTTTCAGCCGCTTATTAAGACATATCAGTGACGGAGGGACTCAAATACTACTTGGAAACTGGTTCCAGAGATCCACTGCATGAACGGTAAAAACTCAAAAAAGAAGAGCGGTGAACTGAGAAAGCCAATAACCAATTTATGTTTGAGTATAGCACAAATCCATGATCGGAATGACGTTGAATATTATCGGCGCGATAAGAGGGGACAGCAGGATAGTTAAGAATATAGTACAATTGTGACAATATGTCCATTTTGTGTGAATTTCTCACGTTACGCAGTTTAGCTCTTTCTGGTATTAAATATGATCGTATTTTCTCTGGTTGAAAACAAATGTCAAAAATTCTAAAGACCCTATAATTTGTTCAGTCGTTCCTCCGTTATATCCAAATAACAGTCGTCCGCGTAGTTCAAAGCTCATACGATCCACAATGTTAACGCCTTAACTATAAATAATATTCTCATGATTTCATTCTTATATTATTACTATAATTTTATATTCTTGTTGTTATTGGGACAAGTTTAATTTTTTTACTTAAGCCTTATTTAACTATTTATTGATTAATTTTAATTTAATGTATTCCTGATTTTTTTTTTAATTTCCGTTTTGTAATGTACTATATTATATTGTGTTAGTATTTTCACGCATCATACGAATATTTTGAAAGATATATGTATCCTGAATTGTAAGTGACGAAAGCCTGTGTAATAAGAGACAATGCTTATGAGGTGCATGGACTAGGCAGAAACGAAATATTTGTATTAGGATATAATGAAATGAGGAATGATCATGGTTATCATGATATTTTAATGAAGATTTTTGAATTTTTACAACTAAATAACGTACGAATTCTGACTGAATCCAGTAATACTGTACTTCCTTGTGTTGCCTCTCCTTGCATGGCAGGATTTGGCTAAAAATTGATCTAATCACTATTTGTGGAAGAGGGGAGGGGGATTTTATCACTGCGTAGTATTTGAATTTTGGGAGTCCACTTTGACATCAAATTGTATTTTGATATGCAAATATTAAGGCTGGTTAATTTTAGATTTCTTGTTCTCAGACCGCTTTCTTGTTCTCAGACAGCTTTCTTGTTTTCAGACAGCTTTCGTTTTAAAGGTTTCATTTTAACTGTCTGGAAATTTCTCTCAAGAATCAGTAATCTTAGGAAAATCTGAGAGAATTTTACAAATCTGCTGAGGAACGACAAAAGTGGATTGAAATGATCCATGGTAAATTTGTGATGAACTCCATTATAGACCCTACTTAAAAAATTACAGCATCCATACATTTGGTTGAGCCACGCCTTCGAAGAAATTGTGTATTAGACTGTGGACCGACCTAGTTTGGCCACGGTTTCGAAGAGGTGTCGGACCGTAGTCCAACCTAGTTTAGCTACGGATTCGAAGAGGTGTCGGGCCGTGGTCCAACTTGATTTGGCCATGGATTCGAAGAGGTGTCAGGCCGTGATTCAACTTAGTTTAGTCACGGCTTTAAAGAGGTGTCGGGCCGTGATCCAATTTGGTTTGGCCACGGTTTCGAAGAGGTGTCGGGCCGTGGTTAAACCTGGTTTGGATACGGCTTTGAAAAGGTTTCGGGCCGCGCTCCTACGTGGTTCGGTCACGGATTCAAAGAAGTGGTGTGTTATGCTTTGGACCGACCTGGATCTAGATTAATTACATCCCTGCGTTGCATTATATTATGTTGGTTTACATTTTCGTTGTACAAACTACAACCTGGCGGGCTTATTGCCATGTGACAATCTATACCCAACAACTAGAAATATGTAAGAGTTACTAAATTTGTAAAAAAATATCTTAACGGTAAGTAAGCGCGCTAATCATCAGTTGGAATATAGTAATTTTACGAATTAAGCCCTGAGATCGTAATGAATCCTGTGTCTCTTATAAAACGTGTCGAGTTATGACGACAGGGAGAAATTAAATTTTACTAAAACACCTTCTGATATGTTTATGGACATTGAAAGGCATAAACTATAGCTTGTTGCTTTTTTTTTAATGAAATCATGGGAAATTACTTGAAAATCAATTGTAAATACCTTATTACACAAATTACATTTAATAATTTTCAAATAAATCTTTAAACATGTGATAACATAAGGTGCGGTTAATATTTAAAAAATAAGCGAAATAAAAAACGGTGTAAATTGAATAAAAATATTATTTACAAAATTCTCTTTTTTTATTTAACATCTTGTTACAATTTATTCCCGCCACAACATATGCTTTCAACGTGAAGCGTCTGTCTGTCTTGTCATTTAATTCTTTAACACATTTTCCGAGTCAACGTTTTATAAAAAAATATCTCTCGAAACAAAAAAAAAGACATTTTCTTTGTTTCGCACCAACTAATTCCATAATGGTCTCCATTCAACAGCGCGGCTGTCGGTAAAGCAGGAAACGCCTAGAGCCGTAATGCTGGGGCGACACCTGTGGACGTGGGGGAATTGTCAAGTAACAATATTGCGCGGGAAACATCGGGGAGCTCCGGTGTGAATACACGATATGGTTATATTATTACACGTAACTCGGAGAAGAAAAAAATGACTTTTTTTGTATTTTGACGTGAATTTGATGGACGATGTTGATTTGAATATTTTTGACGTAGGATATTTTATCAATATACTAGAATATAACTTTTAGGAGAATCAAGCATTCTCACCTTTTATAAAATGCTTTCTCGTTTTAGTATTTTTATTTTACTGTTCAACAGTCAAGTCATCTCTTAAGAATTATGTTATTTTCATAATGTTATTTTATCTATTATATATATATATATATATATATATATATATATATATATATATATATCATACCAAGAAGTGACAGCTGTCAAATAATATTATAAAAATAAACATTTATTAATTTAATGACAATTTATGACATGTTAATAGATCCTTATTGCCAGGTTCGTACTTTTCTCCTTTCATTGAAACGGTTTACTTATTTCTGTAGAACGGCGCATAGTCTTCTGGACGGGAAAACAACCCTTATATGAAAATTTAAAAAATACTTGACAATCGCGCCAGAAAACTACTTCCTGCTTTAACAATAACACTATCCAGTGAGGAGACACAAACGAGGCCTTTATAAAAACAAAAATCAACCACTCAACACGAAAATATATATCTTAAAAGCTCCAATGAAAATGTCATCCGGTCCTATCGATGAGCACTCCGCCAATTGTGAAATAAATATGTTCTGAAACACGTTTTAAATATAAAATTGATTGCACTACCAATCACTTACAAAATTAACTACTGTACCACCAATACTTCAGAAACTTAAAATTATATCAATAAAAATGCAAAAAAATATATTCAGATATCCTATATGACAGCTGTCACTTCTTAATTATTTTTAATGTTTTGTAATCAACGTAAAAACGGCAATAATTATTCATATTAATATTTTAAGATTTATATACGAACATACTCGAACCGAACAATATCTAAAGATTTATATATGAACATACTCGAACCGAACAATATCTTAAGATTTATATACGAACATACTCGAACCGAACAATATCTTAAGATTTATATATGAACATAATCGAACCGAACAATATCTTAAGATTTATATATGAACATACTCGAACCGAACAATATCTTAAGATTTATATATGAACATATTCGAACCGAACAATATCTGAATCTGTTAAGATGATAGTTCACAATAATATTTAAGTACAAACTTTGATGTATGGGAGTCTTAAAAGTAGAAATGCGTGCATAGAGAAGAATGTATAAGTTCAAAATATATTATTGAAAACGGAATGAAGTAATAAGGGATAAATGTGAACTTAAACATGAGGGCATGTACTCGTAAAATGAATTGTTGAAGAAAGACTCAGTGAACAAATGTATAGTATAAATATGAGTAAAATGTGTGGTAGAGAAAGATAAAGGAAAATATGGTTGGATCAATGAATGATATTTTGAGAGGTGGAAATGTTATAAGTCAGAAAAATTTAAGCATTTATATATTTTTTTGGATGTTCAATAGAATATTGCGATGATATCTACGAGTATATATGTATATTGCGAGCTTTTTAATGATTACGTACATATGCGTAGGTGTATAGGTAAAAGTATTCTGATGGTTTAAAAGTATGGAGTTAAGAATTCTTAATAAAATCAAGAATTATTTCTTGAGATGATCAATATGCGTAAATACTCTTGAAAGAAAAAGGGGTAATGAATATTACAACATTTGTAGTAAATATAGTTTTCCGGATAACCAATAAAGGTGTTTCATGTGAGACTCAGTTAGTAAAACTGAATAACAGATTTAAATATTAATATAAATAATGAATGATAAAGTAAAAACACATTCTCATTATTATTTTGCTACTATATATGACTTTAATCATATGCATATTTGTTGATAGAGAATGTGATTTCTAAGCGGTTAATTTTTTTATTTGGATTAAATGTGCCAAAAGCTTCTTAGCTTCATAACTTGAAGATATAGGTATAAAAAAATGAGAATGGTTTCACCATGCAAGCACTCGTATCTTTTTTTCAGAGCATATTCTTATTGTTGGTGTATTTACTTAATTTTTAATACTTCTCAACTCCTTTGCACAATTTCATGTTTCTTTGATTGAGTTATATTGCTCAGAAAAAGAACATTCTAACAATAACGAACACGTGGCGATATCTTTTTATGTTCATTTTTATATTAGAAAATTATAAATTTGTCAACAAAAGGGTGAATTTAATTTATAAAAAGGAGAATTTGATTTGCAAAAAGGTGAATTTGAAGTGCAAAAGGGTGAACTTGAAGTGCATAAAGTTGAATTTGAAATGCAATGCTTTATTATGTATATTTTTTTTATTTTCACAATTCACTAAAACACTATTTACTGCCGGTTGGGTATTTTTCTTAAGAAGTGTTTGTAAGAAAACAGGACTCAAAAGAATGAAAGTTTAAGATTGTAACTAAGAGATATTGTTAATTACTTTTCTTGATAAAAAAAACACCGTAATAATTATCATCAAATTCATTATTAATCACCGAGATAAAAAATGAGTCAAGTTGTAGTTTATCTAACTGAGTAGATCTCCACAAGATTAAAGATCGCAAATAAGAAGAATGCCCGTGCAATCTGGAAGGCTTCTCGAAGCATTTTGATTCGGTATTTCCTCCACGGGATTCCTCTCATCGACCGTAAGAAAGATTAATGAGCAGATTTTAGTCCTGCTCCAGCTCAGATAATCTAAGACGGGCCCGTATTGAGGCTCAGGGACGTATGCCGGCTTAATAATACGTCACATAACGCCGCAGACGGGCCATATTTTTCACAGCACCCTCAGTCAAGTCACTGACTGATTTACAAATACTTTATTCCCACATTAAATCAAAAGAATTTTATTTAAAAAATATACGATATATGTGATTTTCAGTCTCAAGTAAATTTTTTGAAAAAATATTTTGTACTTTTATCAACATGACATTTGTATGTCTCGTATGGTACCCAAAGTGGTGAACAAGACATATTAAAGAGCGTGGCCGTGAGACAAAATTGTCTTCGGCGCTAGTTATCAAGCCTTTGGGATATGAACTACTGAAGTGAATACTTTATTCCCACATTAATTAAAGAATATGTTTATAAAAAGTAAACGAAATATGTGATATTTAGTCATTGCAAGTATTTTTCAATTTATTTGTGATTTTATCAACATAATTTTTTTTCTCTTATGGTACCCAAATTAGGGAAGAAGACGTATTGAAGTGCGTGGCTGGGAGACGGCATTGTATTCGGTGCCAGTAATCAAGCATTCGGGCTGAGAACTACTGGAGTAGGTACATAACTCGCAGTGCGTCATTGCACATGTTGGTAATACTACCGCATACCAATATACAACAAAGAATACGTGACGGATTCTTTAACTATACTAGGATCTTTCAATTTCTTTTTTTCGACTCGAACCCGAAACTCTCGGGTGGAGTTCAAGTGTCTTACCACCTAGACCACGGTTGTCGTTATGGATTTTTTATATTTATTAAGACATTTTATCATCAAATATACAAATGAGGAGTTTATTACCATACGGAATTTTTTTCCAACTAACCAAACAAGAGTTTTGTAGATTCTAGCCAATTGCTTGATGAAAAGTCACAACCTTATTTACAAAAAGAGAAAAAAGACAAATATTATTAAAGCACTAAAAACAAATGAAAAAAAGCACTAAAAAACAAAAGATCAAAATACAATACAATTTAATAATAAATTTGTAACGAGAAGAGCGTGTTATCCATATGCGAACAGCTTTGCTTCACTTAAAGGGAAAAAATCCTGGTCCTAAATGCATGGGCCGCCCTACATACAGATTTCGAACCTTAAAATTTCGTAATATGTAGTCAGTGTCGGACCTTATACGCTCCCAACTACTTTAAATTTGAGCGATGAATTAAGGGATTTCATTATTTAAGGAAACTACGCCAAATTTGTACGAAATTTAACTTCAAATCATAATTTCTTCAGTAAAAAAATAGTATTAACTGTTAAGGTTGAACTATGAATTCGGGAATAGGGTGTATTTTTGTGCAATCGTTGCATCCTGGCGTTTGAATTAGGATCGGAATCACATCCTGATAATCAGATATATTCGTCGATGGAATTTCATAGTAGATATCAATATTTTTTGTATTATTTAATTTCATATGAATACTTACAAATTAAACTGAATAAAATGAAAAGATTTTGCCTAAATTTATAAGAAGTCATAAATACGAAGCCACAAAATCAAGGTAGTCTCATATTTTCAAGAAAAAGTATCTGAAAAATATTTCTTCAAATTTTTTGTCTTAAAAGTTCTCTTTGAAAAATTTGCTTTTAATTTCATGAATACGGATAATTCATTATATTGAAATCATTAATGAAAAGAAAATATTATACTTTTTCTTGCCATAAAAAATACTTGATATGAAAAAATACATAAATAAAGATACATTATTTATTCCTTCCAAACCTTTTAATTTGATAAGCAAAGGTAAAAGAAAAAGAGGAATTATTTCAACGAAATCATCTTCTTAAGGATCTATTGAGACTAGACAAAAATCGTTATATCATTAATTATTTTTATTCCGTTCATTCCAACGCAATAAATCAATTTTTGATGTTAAAACCAGCACGTTTTCAAAGATTGATGGCATATTGAGAGGTGAAAGGGGGGATCGTTAGGAGATAAGAAAGATTTCTGGGGAGGGAGTGGGGGGGGGGGGTGAATCAAGTATTTGTTTTCAGCAAAAATCCCTGAAGAATTTTTTTCACCATCTTGACGGAAGCGTTCGCTAATACATATAGAATTCCGATTTGCTCACGATATCAGGGCTGTCTTTTTGATTTTGTATTTTTATATTTTGAAAAGACTTTTAAAAAATCAATTGAATTTACTAAGTTAAATATTTATTTCACTGTCCAGTCGCTCCCTTTTGATTCAACAAAAATATTCAGCGTCTTTTTGATTATGGGTTTGCGCTACTTTCACTTTGAAATTATTTAAAGGCTTTTCCTGTTCAACGATCCTCTTTTTTTCATCGTCCTTTACTGTTCACGCAGTGAGACTCTGGAACCAGTCATAAACTTATGTTAAATTTACTTTGTCATTGATAACTTTCAAAAAGCGATTGAAAAAAATTTCAAATTCGAGTCAGCAGTATTACATGCTTCATTCCTATATATTCATTTGGTCGTATCTCACTTTTATTGTTATTTAAATTCTTCATAATTTTTGTATAAATTATTATAAATTTGAATAATTTTTGTAACCATGTATCTTTTTATATCTTTTATTTGTTTGGTTGGATGAGATTAACACATGTCAACAAACGACTGGATACTATAGATAGTAAAGTTAATCTATTTAACACGTTTTTGATAAAGCTCTGCGACAAACACGCTCCACTTCAACTTACTTACTTAAAGTGTGGACCTGCCCCGTGGCTGACTGACGACATTAAAAAAAACATGGCAAGACGTGACAAAGCGAAAAAAAACTTCAAGTCTAATCCCAATGATCAACTATGGGAGATTTTTCGACGACTTCGCAATAAATGTACACAGTTATGTCGGAATGCAAAAAGAAAACACTATTTTGACACCCTTCAAAACTGTCAGCCTGCAAAAAGGTGGAAAATCCTGAACTCGATGGGTGTCAAATCCTCGGACACCTCAGGTAACTTCACATTAGATGTTAATACTCTTAACAGACATTTTGCAACACCATCACTCAGTTTAGACACTAACACATGTTATGCCTCGACCCAATGTTCCTGAGCTCCACTTTTCGGAGGTTGATGTAGGTGAGGTTCGTCGTTTTCTTTTGACTACTATATATCCTCAAAAGCGATGGGTGACGACAATATTTCGATCGTATTCATCTCCTTCATTATCGATGCTATTCTTCCTATCATAACACATATTATAATTTTTTCTTTGTCTACTAGCAGCTTTGCTAGTGTATGGAAGAAGGCTCTAAGAAGGCTCGCACCCGCGTCATATAAATATTTTAGGCCCCTATCTATTTTGCCCACATTATCTAAAGTTATTGAAAAAAATGTTCATATACAAATTGACTCCCACCTTAATCAATTTGAATTGTTTAATCCGTTGCAGTCCGGATTTCGTCCCGGACATAGTACCACTACCGCACTGGTCAAGATTACGGATGATGTGAGACGTGGAATGAGCTTTAGGCACCTGACATTGTTATGTCTATTAGATTTTAGCAATGCATTCAATACTGTAGACTTTGATCTGCTTATGGCTCGAATGCGTTCATTACGATTCTCTGAATCGGTCATTGTCTGGTTTTCGAGCTATTTAAATGGAAGACAACAATCCTGTAAATACCAGGAGCGTATATCTTAATGGACTGATCTCTCTGCAGGCGTTCCCAAAGGTGGAATTCTCTCTCCACTCCTTTTTTATATATTCATCAACCCAATAACATCGTCTCTTAAATGTTCTTATCATCTGTATGCGGATGACCTGCAGATATATATTCATTTTGATCCAAATTTCTTTCACGCGGCTTTGAACAATTTAAATGCGGACCTTCAATCGATCTCGGAGTGGACTGGGGAGCATGGCTTACTCATAAAACCTAAGAAGTCTCAAGCGATCCTCACTGGCAGCCCTCAGCTTCTCGGTAAATTCAACACGCACTTACTTCCTCCAATATTACTTGATACCATTACATAAAACTGTTAAAAACCTGGGAGTGCTAATAGATAACACTCTCTCATGGCGAGATCAAATAAATGAGGTAAGCCGAAGGATCTTCTTCAGCCTTCATTCCCTTAAAGTGTTGCAAAGATTCCTTCCAACCAAAACCAAAATTTTACTCGTACAATCTCTGCTCTTTCCGATTCTGGACTGTGCGGACGTTTGTTACTTGGATGTTACAGAGGAACAGCTGGACAAATTACAGCGTCTTCAAAATGTGTGCCTAAGATTCATTTTCAACCTATGTAAATACGATCATATAACTTCATACCAGAAGGCATTGAACTAGTTGAATGTTAGAAATAGACGCCAAATTCACATACAGCCCCTATTGTATAATATCTTTAACTGTCCCGCCACCCCCTCTTATCTCGCCGAGAATTTTCAGCGTCTTTCCAATCATGGATTAGCGCTACGCTCAAACAGAGATTGTTTATTGGCCTTTCCAGTTCATCGCTCCTCTTTTTTTACGTCATCCTTTACTGTCCATGCAGTGAGACTCTGGAATCAGTAACAAGCCAATATAAGACTCGCTCCGTCCTTGGCATGCTTTAAGAAGCGACTGAAAAACCTCTTAATTTCTAGTCAGTAAAATAACGTGTTTTATTCCTGATTTTTCTTTTCCTTTCCTCTCCACCATCCCTTCCTTTCCTTTTGATTGATGATATCTCACTTAATATGAAAAAGAATGTTCGGGTGACTGTCCGTCTTTGTGGGGTTCGTGGGCATGTGCTCACGTATATGTTTGTAGATTTCGTGGGGATGGATAGTCATTTGAATGATTTGTGCGACCACGTAACTTGCTTCATTTACTTTTGTCTGGTTGGCTGGAAGAGATTACCCCCTAACAATAAGCCCGCCAGATTGTATTTGCAACAAAAGTGTTAAATAAATAAACAAACACGGCAGGTTCTACTGTATACAATGAAATTTTAAAACAATAAAATCAGTTTTAGTTAACATTTACACTTAATAATTACATTTATAATTCTCTAATACATTGACACACCACACATTCTTTTCAAAACACGTATTTTCACCACATTCACTCAGCTCTTTGCATTCATTTTTGTCATGCACGTTTCATACCCATGCATCAATGTTAGCACTAATACGCTGTTGTGAACCGTCATTTTGGCAGATCTTGTTTTTACTTGGTTCGAGTATAAGTATTTTGGTGCCTCATTTACTTTGTTTTTTATTGCAACCCTGGTATGATGCATGTCTTCCAGCCGAGACGATGAGAATTAGATTCTTGGTGGTAACTGATTTACAAAAAGGGATTTAAGTCTGGTTTTCATTCAAGGCCACTTTCTGAAAGATCGTTCTGGAGAGATGTTGTTACAGCAAACGATGAATATGTACTAGGATATTGCAAACCGATGCTCTTATGAAAATACGTAAAATGATAACATTGATTTGTAAAATATAGCAGCTCCAGTTCTGGCCAAATTTTCCTGGCTTCTAATGTCGGTCCTGTACTCATCATCTTAAATAAAAGAGGAAAATACATTTTTGAGAAAAGACGTCAAGTTTTGCTTATCGAGATTGTATGGTGTAAGCTCATTTTGATACAATGAAAGCCTGAAACAATACTGAAAGTAGGAATCATTTTGAACTCGGCTGAAATGTGGGCGTTTTTATGTTGCCACTCGAGCGAGCACCGAACTCAACCTTCATTTTTAATACTTCAATGGAGAAAGAGTAACGACAGACAAAGAGCGTATTATACTATAAATTGAGCAAGAAATTTTCTTCGTATCGTAATTTTCAAGTCTTTATTTAGTTTTTAAGAGTATTGACTTATCTATGCATTTAAAAAAAAATCATTTCAACTATCATATGACCGCTTTGACACAATATATTTAAAAAAAACAACAACAAATAAAATTTAACACTGACATAATAGCAGTGTTAAACAATATAAAAAATAGTACAAGATGAACCCAGCATATCAAAATAAACCTTTACAATTGAATCAATTCATTTCGGCAAGAACAACGCCTTAACATTGCTTTTTTAAGTAATCAAACGACGACGACCTCCGTGTTCAAGTTGGTAAAACGCTAATCTCCCAACCTACGAGTTACAGATTCGATTCTTGTTGTAACCCTTTCTTTTAAAAGGATTCTAGTCTAGTTTTTACTCAAGGTCTCGTTAGCATATTGTTGGTTATTTTAAAGAGGTTGCCATATGGCCAAGTTGTACTGTATACAATAAAAGTGTAAGATAATAAAATAAAAAGTAAAATTACATAAAAATAAATACAATGCCCATATTGACAGCCCAACAAGTTCAGTCTTGTTATACAAGAGTTTTACAAATAATAAGCTGCGGCCACTTTACTATGGAATAAAACATTTAGAGCCTTCTAGGAACGATTATGATAACAAGCTAGTTCCGAGACGAGTTAGTTCCGGACTATTCAAATACGAACTGACAATCTAAAATAATGTTGTAAGGTACAACAATGTTCTTCTCACAAGCTTGTAAAACTCGTCATTGTCAACTATATGATAAACCACAGTCCAACACATTTATTCAGATCTGCAGATTAAAATTTAAAAAACTTCCACGTTATGAGTTAATTTTTTCCAACATGGACATCGTAGTGGGGTTACTATGTTACCAAATTGTAATGCAACAATATTCATGGTGTAGAAGTATACAAAATATTATTAAACCTAATATTTTTTTATAGATTTCATTTATATGATAGCAGTTAATTTATTTTTAACCTACGATAGTACGATCACATAACTTCATATCAGAAGGCATTGAACTGGTTGAACATTAGAAATAGACACCAAATTCACATAGTCCCTTTTGTACAATATTCTTAACTGTCCCGCCACTCCCTCTTATATCGCCGAAAATTTTCAGTGTATTTCCGACCATGGACTAGCGCTACACTCAAACACAGATTGTTTATTGGCCTTTCCAGTTCACCGCTCTTCTCTTTTTACGTCGTTCGTTCGTCGTCGTTCATGAAGATACAATATATGTTTTTGAATTCATGAAGATACAATATATGTTTTTGAATTCATGAAGATACTAAATATGTTTTTGAATTCACGAAGATACAATATATGCTTTTTAAATTCAAGAAGATACAATATGTGTTTTTCCCGTTTTGACGTTTTTATTTACTTTTAATAAATATTATTAAAGTGAGCTTCCATGTTTGTGATTTTTATGGCACCCTTTTCTCTTAAATTGAGGATAGTATGGTCTTTAAACAGCTCTTTATAAATTGTGCTTTTATTATTACAGTAGAATGACAGTTATCCTGCGATCAGTTATCCGTGAGTTGGACTAACCGTGGTGCTCTGTAGCTCAATGTTTGTAAGTCCTCCAGAAAAATACTTTTTATCTAAAATTTGAACCCAAAAAATGTTTAACTCAATAAAAACCTTATTTGTATTAACCGTATTTTTCTACTATCCAAGCTCGAGTGTCCCCCAATTACCACGGATAATCGGGACTATACTGTATTCTCAATGGTGTGATACTATGGACTTGGTAGGACAAATAAGTGAAAATACAAAAATTTTATCGAAAGTAAAATAAAAGAGTTATTTTAATCTTTTAAAAATATTAAATAAAGTGTTTTAAAAATCAGACACATCTTATATAAACCTAAACGTGACTTAAATATTTTCCGCTTCTCATCCTTTTGCTTTAGTCTTGTTAACCTACTTACTTAAAAAAAGTCTTGAAAATATAGAATTTCTCTCTAGGATGATATAAAGCAATCCTCTAAAACACACCTTCCAGAAGCCACTTTTCGGGGATGATACATGTTCTGTCACGAGGTTCCGTGATACATCGCACCTCCTTGTACATCTTTATAAGGAAGGGAGAAACCAAAATTACAGAAAGTTAACTTTTTTCTTTACTATATTTTATAATAATTAAATAATATTTTGATTAAATGATGAACAAACTTCAACGATTCAAAATAAATATATATATTTTTATGAAGGCTTTGTTTTGATTTGAAGTATAATGTTACAAAAACTCTACAGGATTAAAATTGAAATCTACTTAACCTCACTTCAATTATTGACTATTAGTTAAGTAGAAACTTCAGCAAATTCATTTATTATTATATGACTGAAGTTCAACAGGCTCTTAAATTTAAAATGAATTCAAAGAAAACACTTTAAAAATCCCTGTTAGTATGTTCTCGATAAAAATTTTATGAATTAAAAACAGTGATAAAAAAATGTTAACTAATTTTTAAAGATATAGTTTTCCTTTTACTTTTAAGTGGCTTTTTGTATGCAATATAAGAATTTTACTTTATTTTTTTGCACATACCGATATCCAGAAAGAAAATACAATTCGCAAATTCGCATTTTCTCCGTATAGCTTTTGACTGTCTTTGTGTGATTTGTCGTACTATTCGATTTTTTTTAAATTGTTTGCTTTTATACTTGAAACGAATCAAGCTTGTTTGACAGTCGATTGATAAATATCATAAAAAGAGTTTGAATCAATGTTGGCAATAAATTTATTGATGTTTAATGTTATCAGAATTACGGTAAAAAAATATTGAAATAAAATATGTTCATTTCTTCAAGCAATCGTTGTCAACACAATAGATGAGCTATGATACATTGTCAAAAATGGACATAGCTTTTGTTATCAAGTATTGTATTTTATCCGAATTAATCATCGATAAGTTTTATAATTGAACGGTAGACGGTATGTAACATAAACATTGTTTAATTTTAACCAGGCTATTCCCTTATGTTCAAATTAACTTGATAACCGCGCGATTTTAAATTATATAACTAAACAACACGTCTCATATCAACTCTAGTTGAAGTATTACTAAGAGTAGAAATAACAAATTTTCACTGTAACATCGCCTAACTGTGGTTTACGATGAGTGTGGCCGGTATGGTATCTATAGTATATATATACCCGCTCTATATAGTTCAGGCCGAAAACTTTTGAACAAAATAATAACGCAGGACGAAAATGCCAACGTGGTAAGTTTAGAAACCCTCGATATATTTTGACTCTTGTAAGTGGCATTAAAATTCGAAGGAAAATTTTATATAACGCCTTTTAGAGACAAGTCTCTTCAATAGCGCTCTTATTCGGAACTCGAACCCAGAATTATTAAACCAATCACGTTTGGCAGCTATGGCGGTGCTCGAGTGCATCATGCATAACACTTTCTTAGTGTAAAGTACAACCTTGTGGGAATATTGCCCTGTGGCAATTTCTTTCAATTATAATACCCAGAAATATGTTTTTGAGGCCTTAAATGAAAGTCAGACTGAAAACTTTTTTTTTCATTCCGGGGGTCCAGCGGGAGTCGATCCCACAACCTCCGGGTCAAAAGACAGGCATCATACCAAATAGGCCACGGAGGTCGTCGTAACTTGAGTCACGACGACCTCCATGGCCTACATCTTCGGATTTTTTTAGCTGCTTCCCTCTGATGGGCGATCCAGGGGCTAGATCTATCCAGGTATCTATAGATCCAGGGGTGTAGCGTGGGGAAACATATAAAGTATGCCCCCTTTCGCACAAAGTGTAGTATGGAAAAAATTAGCTTTAGTCCACAAAAACCTGTAAATACATTTTATTCGTGTGTAATAGGTTTTATGACATACATCATCATCATCATCATTGTCAACTAGGGTCGATCCAATGCTGGATGAAGGTCTCCCCAAGCTGACTCAAAATAGTTCGGTTTTTTGCTCGTTGATGCCATGTGATGCTGCCATGCTTCCTGATTTCATCTATCCAGCGTACCTTCGGTCTTCATATAAATACATACATATAAACTATTATATTCGTTCGTTAAACTAAACATATAACACACATGTATTTTATACAAATAAGAAAATTAGCTATACATAGGTCTGTAAATATGAAACCGGATTTTTTTTATAGAAAATACACATTTATTGTATGAAAATGGTAAAAAATATTTTATTCAAAGTATTGCCCATCGCTAGCTACACATTTTACCCATCTCTCTGGCAATTTGTGGATGCCACGCCAAAAAAACTGTTGCTCTTTTGAGGCAAACCAATCATCCAGCCATTTTCGTAAGAAATGAAACGCTGCTCAGCAAGTGCGTGTCCCATCGATGCAAATAAGTAGTAATCGGATGGAGCCAAGTCTGGTGGGTAAGCCGTATGTGAAAGTATTTGCCAACTAAACGCCTTAATCATTTCCTTGACTGGTTTTGCTGTGTTCGATGGTGCATTATCATGAAGCAAAATTACTTTGTGTTACATATTTTGATATTCTGATCGTTTTTCACGCAATGCTTGGTTCAAATCCATCATTGTAGCGTTCAGTATTAACGGTTTCGCCAGGTTTTAGCAGCTCATAATAGATAACACCCTTCTGATCCCACCAAACACAGATCATTGTCTTCCGTCCATAGCGATTTGGCCTTGCAGTCGATGTTGCTGGTTTGCTTGGAGTTACCCATAATCTTGTACGCTTAGGATTCTCGAAATATATCCATTTTTCATCGCCAGTCACAATTCGGTGGAGAAATGGTTTTCTTTTGTATCTGGCGAGCAGCATTTCACAAGTGGTTTTTCGGTTTTCCTGCTGTATTTCATTCAGTTCATGTGGAACTCATTTTCCCATCTTCTGGGTCTTTTCTATGGCTTTCAAATGTATGGAGATGGCTTCTCGTGTCACATTTAATTGATCCGCGAGTTTTTGTTGCGTTTGACTGTCATCCTCATCCAACAATTCTTGCAATTTGGCGTCTTCAAACTTTCTCGGTGGTCTTCCACATTTTTCGTTTCTCACGTCAAAATCGCCCCTTTTGAATTTTTTAAACCACTCAAAGCACTGTGATTTACCAAAAGCATGCTCACCGTAAGCTTCGACAAGCATTTGATGCGATTATGCAGCAGTTTTCTTCAAATGGTAACGGAAAATCTATACTGTCCGCAAATCGTAGTTTTCAGGCACAAAAACAGACATGTTCAACGCTATGAAAGCATATGTAGTTGTATTAAACTTGTATCGTTGTGAGTTAAAAGTCTTTGACAAATGTAAATATACGAAAAAGGCGCCAATGACGTGATTTGACAGTCACTACATTGACAACTAGAGTCATCTATGAGCAAATTCCGGTTTCATATTTACAGACCTGGTAAATGCGTTAAAAAAATAAATAAACTGAAAACACATTTGAATATTTTGTTTAAAAAATGTAGTATTCTAGAAAAGTTAAGTATTCGAAAAAGTATCTTTGTTTTAAATTTTAAGTCGTTTTCATGAAACTGCACTGATTTCATTTACTTGCAGCTACGGCAATCTACTCCCATTTACTTCCTGCTACTTTATGACTGAATCAAGATTATTAAAAATATGTTGAAAGGCGATTGATTCATATGTTTCATTTTATTTTTTTCTATATAACTAGATGGTAATGAACCCGCCAGACGGTAATAAACCCACCAGACGGTAATAAACCCACCAGACGGTAATGAACCCACCAGATGGTAATGAACCCGCCAGACGGTAATGAATCCACCAGATGGTAATGAACCCACCAGACGGTAATGAACCCACCGAGACGGTAATTAGTCAACCAGACGGTAATGAACCCACCAGACGACAATGAACACACCAGACTGCAATGAACCCACTAGACCTGTGATGTATACAACGAAAGTATAATACAAAACAACTTCTTTGTTTTATTTTGTCTCTTATTAAGCAATACATAAAAATCATTTTATAAAAATCTGCCTCACGAAAGACTACAGTAGATTAAATCTGGCTACGGTCTTGAAAGTTTAATATCAATGTCATCGTTACCTTAAATTTGATCTGCCGAGATTTCGCAAGTTGAAGGGCAGCCGATTTTACACAATAAACCAATACGTTTTCTGGCGTTTTCCATCCACAAATGACTGGCAATTATATTCGATCACGAGGGATAGTTTATCGTCATTAAATTTCGTCTGGCTTGTTTCCGGCTATCTAGCAATAAGCCCGCCAGATTGTTATAAATGAAATGCCAAACCGAACATCTTCACATTGAAAAATAACACGTTCATGTTTCTATATTATAATTGATTGTTAGTATTCAAATGTTAAATAAGAGTGGCAAAAATTCAACAAAATGAAATGAATGCGGACACAACGTTCTTCTTTTATTAGTTAAATAACAACGTTTGTAGTCTCAAGACTGTTTTTAGTATTTAGATAAGGAAGGGGGGAGGAGGCGACCCGAAATACAAACCTGTTATTATGTTTTAATTATAATATGTTTCTGGTTCGGGCAACTCGTTATCATTTTATGGCCAGTACTTTGATCACCCAAAATAAAAAGTAAAAGAATATTTCTTTTAGTAAAAAAAAAGTTCAGTTATTTAAACTATTTTTCAAATCGGGATATCTAACTATCTTTGTCAGTTTGCACTCGAAACGTTTTTACTAACAATTCAGAATTACATGCTAAAAATCACCCAAAAGCGAGAAAAAAATACTGTACAGCAAATATTGAAGTTTCAAACAATGATTAAAAGACGAGTTGGGATGTCACCGGTACAGAAAGAAAAAAGAATACTACAGTCAACATCAATGGCGCGACAAAATCACTGACGCAAGAAGTACGAAAAATTGGCTTTGGCATAAATTCATATTTCCCCACTTTATGAAATAATTTGTCACGTAATATAATTAATAAGATCAAAAAAGCATTTGAACAGTCTTTGAATGATTTAATCCTTCTTTTTATAATAACACCCCAGTATACATTTTATCTAAAAACAACGTCGAAACATATTTTTTTATCTACTATAAATATACTTAAGGCAAATAATGCAGGACCTACTTACAGTACCCGGCGGTAAGTAATACACATCGTTTGTAGAGCGTCGTCTCTGTCATTCATACACGTGTTCCGTCGCGATTTGTCAGTCGTTACCGGACCGGCCTGTTAGGTCATTGTGCGACAGAGACGACGCTCTACAAACGATGTGTATTACTTACCGCCGGGTATTGTAGATCATATCTACGTTGTTTAAATAAAGTGAACAATTTATAGCACTGCCATTAAAATATATTATTAATTGAAGCTTTACAACGGATAGTTTCTCAACTGCTTCAAAGCCTTCATATACTCGTATTGCACTATAAATATAAGGGAAGCTCAATGTATGATATAAAAACATAATGTCTCGTATATTTATTCTCTCAAAAAATATTGAAAATATAATGATGGACTGATAAATAAGGTTTTTGAATGTACATAAATAACATTATCTCTGAAACAATTTGGGTTACGAAAAAATTTGGGAAAAGAAACGGATTTATTTAATAGTTTCCCCACCGTTTTAAAGAACAAGAGAGCATGTTTGGCATTTTTCGGACCTTGTAAAAGCATTTGCTACTGTGTCTCACCCAATATATGTAACATAGAAATGGGTGTACGAGTATGAGGACGCTCTTTTAGTGGGCTCTTTTGTTACTTACCATATATGACAGAATTCGGAGAGTCAAATTGGATAATGGTTTATTTGTTATAAGTCTTCCTGTGAAATATGGAGTTCCTCAGGGTAGTATTCTAGAACCAATATTATTTTTAATATATATTAATCAGCAATGTAATATTTCTGTCGGAGGTAAGATTTACTTTGTGCATGATATATTTCTTCTGCTCGAGAACAGAACATGGGAGGATGTATTTTCAAAGGCGAACAAAGAATTTAATCAAGTAAAAACAATGAATGCTAGAAATTGGTTGACTGAAATCTAAAAACTAAGTGTATCTCATTTAGCATCTCTACAAAAACAGTTTGTGTATCTGTTTTTTTCACTGAGAAGTCCACATTAACGTTATGAAAACAAAAATCAGATAACTTTGGTGGATCTCCAAATAATTCGAAAAAGGTTCAGTAAAAATATTTCGAATTATTCCAGTTGCACTTTCCTACGGTATAGTGGTTTGGGGGAGTTGCAATTTAACACAAGAAGCACATTCAGGTTTTACCAAAAATCAATAATAAATTAAAAAAAAAAAAACTCCCTGCCGGCTATCGCATAGCGAATCCTAAACGTAGTCAACTTACATTTCAAATCCACCCTGACACATTCATTAAAAAAATGCAAACTCACCATTCCTAGAGTTAGTAGAACATATTTTGCCCAAAAGCGATATGTCCATCTGACCAGCATGACATACATGAAAATATCGAATTTAATAAAAGCAAAAGGGTTCGAAAACTTCAGGCAGAGGATCCGAGCGTAGTTGTTATTGCTACAGGAGTTTGAGTATTTGAAGTTGCAAGAGGGGGTTGAAGTACAAACTTTTGTGAACACTTAAATGTGGTGTGTTTTGATGATTGTATGCCAAATATTACGACAATATTAATCTAAAATGATAAAGTAAACTAAAGATTGACTCAAGTGGTACATACTTAAATGTTCGAGTAGGTCTCACACCTTATAAATTTGGCGAGAATTTATGCCGAAGGTAATCAATAATATAATTAATCAATAACCGGTTAAAAGCATCAACTTATTTTTCCATATTTATATACCTTCAGTAAGATACAGGCTTGAAAACATTAGTTTACTGAGGACATGAAAAACGAAAGACCGAAAACCCAGATCAATATTAATTGAGTATCCACGTTAAATTACCTGTTTTTATTCTGTTTTTCTTGTTCTTCATAAACTATGTATTCATATAATATAATAACTTGTCATGTAAATGATAAATAAAATAAATGTTGCTCTTCTTTCTACGAAAAATTACGATAAGAAAAAAAAAGTTAATTCAAAATACACATTCCTTATGAAAATTAGTCTCCATCTGTCGACTGAAACTCAACTCATTTCCTTCCGTGCTGTTGGAAACTTTGTTGGTAGATATAATCCCTGTTTGGCAATTCCCCTAATTCACGTTTTTATTACCCATCAAAAATCTCAGATTCGTTTATTTTTTTATGTGACTTTGAAGGTTATAACGAAGTTTGATGTCGCGAAGGTAGAATTTTGAAGAATGTCAGTTTTATTCTAAACCGTTTTTGTGATTTTCAAAATACTCGTAATTGTAATATTTTTTCACAAAACAAATACCTTTTGTGTGAAATTCGTCATAGATTGCGTATATATTATAAATAGAATTTTTAGAGTACTATATTTATGTCAAATTGTATAAGAATGAAAGAATTCAAAATAATTTTATGTTGTTTGTCATTGCATTACGTAATAAATAATATACTTAGTTTTTACATACAAATGCGAACAAAATACTGAAGAGTCAATGGCATTTTAAGAAAGTATTTGAAGCCCTGTGAAAATTTATGATCCTACAAAACACTTCACCTAAAGCCGAATTAATTACAAACACATTTAGAAATTTTTCCCAGCGGATCGGTAGTTTTTTTTATCCTGTCATCGTAAATAGAAGTGGATTGTGTCAGCAGCCAATTGCGCACAAACCCTTATTCTCCATCGGCGTCGTTCAATAGTTGGACTCCCAGAGCTTCTTTCAGTAGCCCAAAGAGATGAAAATGGCAGGGCAATAGATCAGGACTTTACGGAGGGTGCTCAACTCATGCCCAACTCATTTTCTCTTATTGTTCGCATGTTACAGCCGCAGTATGGGGCCTTGCGTTGTCATGGAGAAGAATTACTTCTCGTATCGGTTGGTCACGCCTTTTGCATCGATAAGCAAATTTAACTTCATTCAAAAGCTCGCAATAATGCGCTGCATTAATGGTGCGATGATCGTGCAAAAAATCTATGTGCTAAATGCCACGCTGGTTCTAAAAACGGTCGCAAGCACCTTACCAGCTGACAGCCGAGTCTTGGCTTTTACATGAGCTGCCTCATCTTTCTTTCTCCACTCTATGCTGGCTTGTTTTGACTCGGGCGTGTAGTGGGGTACCCAAGTTTTATTGCAGGTAACGATGTGACTCAAATAGCGAACCGCGCCAAGAGTCGCTCACAGACGTGCAAACATGTCAACTTTTGTTCTGCAGTCAAAACACGTGAGACACATCGAGCAGATACTTTACGGAATTCTATGTTAGGTCCTTTGTGATTATGGATTGAGTGCTCCCATAACGGAAACCGTCAAACGTCGGTCGCTTTCCAGAAGATCACGAATGGCGTTAATGTTCTGTTCGGTAATGCTCGTCCGTGGATGACGATCTTGGCTCTCGTTTTCGATCCTTTCACGGCATTTCATGAACTCTCTATGCCAGGCAAACACACGAAGCTTTAGCAATGTTTGATCCTCGAACTGTGCCGCCAATCTCCGCAGAATGTCGGCTGGTTTTACGTCCTCACGAGTGAGAAACTTGATAATTATGAGTTGCGCAATCGACGGGTGCACCTCTTTCTCAGACATCGTGTACCATACTTATGACAGAATCTGCCGAGGCCGGCCGACCGCTCTCCTCACTCCTAATATCCCACCCAACATTCCTCGAGGCGGCCGCGCACTCTGTTTAAAATTACGCGCCCTTAAACAAAAGTCTCGTATATATTTGATCCATCATCGTAGTTATCTTCCCTTAACAAGGGTTTTTCTTTCTGTGATTTTTTTATCATATATGTTTTTTTAAAATGCATACAGATTCAGAAAACTTCCTAATTTAAAGACCCTGCTACTTTCTTGCTACACTCCACTTTTAATTTTTTTTTAATGTTTTTTTATCTTTCGATGAAAATGGGTTCCGAGCTAGAGCACCCTTGAAAGGGTTCTCTAAACAACGTTTTTTAACCCATGTTATATAAAGTGTCATTTGATTATTATTATGAGGATCAAAAACCTATTTTTTGAGCATATAGGAAGTATCGAAAATTGATCAAACAAATGTACAACCTTACAGCGAGGGAAGGACGCGTGGTAGGAGAAGACCTGGCAAAATAGGATTAGAAGAAGGCTTAAAATTTAACGCTATCGATTTTTTGCGCTCTGCCCTCATGGAAATACAAATGACGCAATAGTAAGCACCGAATTGTAAAACTCATGAGGTTTTATTATGTATTTTACTCAATTGATACATAAAAAGATAATTTAATGTATATAACATACATGTTAAATTCTGTTAATATGAACTCTATTACATACTAGAGTTATCTGGATTTATTTCACTTCAGAACATTTTCATCCCAAATTGAAATTTATTGCTTTGTAATCTGTGATGTAAAAATCAATAAGATTCTCAATGAATATTTATTTAGATATTTGATAGTGGAACACACACCAAGCGAGCTTATTGTCAAACGGCAATGTTTTCTAATAAACCAAACAAAAGTTACGCAAATTAGTGCCAATCGCAGGGTGAAAGGTTACGAAGTTTTTTAAAAAAACAAAAAAATAATCAAACACACTTCAGTCATTGAAACATGAAAAAAACAGTTTGTCAACAAATACTGAGATAAGGGAAGAAATGTGGAAAAGGGGCTAAAAATAAGAACTATGGAGAAACACATTTCGTCATTAAAGGAAGATGTAATTTTAATTCATAATTTCCATTAACATCCAGTTATTTATATCATTGGCTATTGATTACAAAGAACATGATTATTGATGCCATGAAAACGTTTTGAAAAAAAAAACCTTAGGGGATAATCCATCAATACAATATTTTTCTAATCAGGAACCGCCATCTTCCGGACAATTTTTCAACCAACGCAACACAAATATGTATTCATATTTGTCAGATAGATGGCGTTTGCCACAAAGATACACAATAATGTGATATCTTATAAATGGATCCACCAAATTGTTTTTCAATGGCGTTATCCAAGTGAAGTATTCACCAGAAATAGTCAAACTTTTTTTAAGTACAAGGAATTTCTTTAGAATTTTCATTTTAATACAGCAACCGTCGATCTATACATTCTGGTTGGTACAATGCTTGTCTTCTACTCTGGGAGTTGCGGGTTCGATTCCTGTTGGAAAAAAATATTTTCACAATAAAATTTCGGTCTTGTTTTCCCGAAATGCTTCTTTGACATCTTAAGAAGAAATTTCTACATAACAATAGTTCAACATCTTATGTCTGTACTTAATATAATATATGTTTTAAGGAGGTGTTTCCTTCGTAGAATAGTATTCAGAAGAAATTTAACACCTATTTTATTTTGCTGAATAATTTTCCATCCAACCCCATTCTGAATTTTGGTGTACTCCTGAATTAATGTAATGAATATCGGTCCTGGACAGCTCGTCGCTAGTACATAGCTCATTTTGAATACTAATGTGTTCCTGTAGACCTTATACCACACCACAATCTTTTCCTGCCAACTTGCAAGCGGTTTTTTTTTAACATTTCCCCATTATTTAAAAATCGAATTTAACGCGTCCAACCATACTTTTCTCTACCAGGGTTACCACTTATGTTCACATTCACAGTTTTCGTTTTCATTTGACCGCTTGTTTTGAACTATGATATTTTCACTTTCATATTGCCGTTTGCTTTCATATTGTGTTTGTCATCTTACCTTTTCATTGCAAATGCTTGTGTAAAAAGGTCTTCCATCAAAAGTCAACTATGAATATACTGCATTTATTGACTTAAAGAAAACATAAGATAATGTATGATAAGCAACAAGCTGTGGAACGTGTTGAAAGATTATCTAATTATTTGGGAGAAGTGTATTGGTGGTGTTACGTCATTTTATGATGAAAATATTTTCAATTAGTGATGTGAAATGTACTACGTCTCCCTGGTTATTAAATATCTAAATAAAAAATTAACAAACAAATGAAAAGTTTATTGATTGCAACATACTATGTAAATATGTATCCCAAAATCACATATGTTTATATATGTTAAATCAATTGAAAACAAAAGTAACTACAGAAAGAAGCTATCAAGTTGTATGGACTCATCTCATAACATCATCTCAATCGAGATACACTCCCACCAATAGGAGGACGAGTTTGGATGTGAGCAGCTTTCACTCACGTATCTCACGCAGCTTGTACACATGAATTAAAATTTAAAAAATTACAATAAATAAACAGTTTATACAACTATAAACACAATAAATATGTACGAAAATTATTACAAATATAAATGTACACACTCACACTATATACACACAATCCCAAATTTATTTCATATTTGACAAAATAGGGAACTAAACCAAAATACATATTTTTGCTGAGAGTTGTCAAATCACACGAACGACTACAACTCAAATCTATTTTACTATGTATATTTGTTTGTATGAGAATTTCGTAGGACTAATTCATTCATCATTGCCGGGCCTCGCAGTCGAGGATCCGTTCGCCACTCCAACGTCACTCTGTTGGAAAGCGAAGCCGTGCCATGGAGTTTGTTTTAAGTGAGTGAGCCGTCGTACACCAGCAAACTCACCGGCCACACCGCTGCACTGAATCCGATGGCACAGCGAGGTGAGACGATCGGAGCCCACCGGCATGTTGGGTGCCATTATGGATAGGGATGGAGCAATAATAAAATGAGCAAGTAGAGGATTGAAGGTGGGAGGTAAATTTATAGGGAGGTGAAGGACATTATGAAAGAAGCCCCTCCTCCTTTATCCGGGCTTGGAACCGGCTCCGTCCGTAGGACTAATAAACTATTTGTGAAGGACGTTTGAAGGTCTGTAGATGGTATGAAAATGATGAATGGTAATATATACGGACTGCAGATGCTGTTGACACGGTTATTGTGATAGATAACTACACCCGCTGTTATGATGATAGATGACTACACCCGCTGTTATGGTGATAGATAACTACACCCGCTGTTATGATGATAGATGACTACACCAGCTGTTATGGTGATAGATAACTACACCCGCTGTTATGATGATAGATTACTACACCAGCTGTTATGATGATAGATGACTACACCCGCTGGTATGATGAACTACAACCGCTGGACGAATGCAAACATTTTTTGTCTGTCTCCACGATGTTGATGACCTTTGTTTGACAGCGACCCCACTTAATTTGTTTGCGATATCATTCGCGTGTCTTACAATCTCACTATATTTTTTTGAGTCGCTCAACAAAACGTAGTGAGATCCTATTTCTGTGTGACTGGATAGTAATGTCCACGTATACGACTTGCAAGATAGCACTTGAACTTTATTTATATGGATTAAAAAAATTACATCACACATAAAATATTTATAAATGTTTGAGTTGACCAAAAATATTCCTAACCGACTAGGTTCTTATTTATTTATTGAAAGATATACGATACTTAAGTATTCTTTACAAACTATAAAATATCAACAACTTTATAAATCACTTTAGGTCGAAACATCAATGTATAGTACAATACAATAACACCAACATGAAAAATAATGATGAAATACAATAAATCAAATTAAATTAACAAAAATACAATATTATTAAGTTGAAAAAGACAACGTCGTAAAAGAAAATTAAATACAGTCTTCCAGGCAAGACCTCACTTTAAAGAATTATCGAAAAAGGACCAACCTGAATTCAACAACACATAAAGCAAAGTTTTTCACCAATCTAGACATGGAGTTATCCAATTGATGTATTTTCTGAATTACAACCAACGTACGAGTATAACTGTCTTTGGTAAATTTTAAATTTTGTTATTTTTACCTCATAATCTTTTAATATCATCTGTATTATATTGTATTCCAAAGATACGCGGAACTCTTGTAGAGAATCTTTGGAAAAACGGAATGCATGATGGATCGGCCCTCTCAATGTGGCTGCTCTGACAGGCTGAGTGATGGCGGGCAGGGATTCGGCCTCGGTAAACATTTCTCGCAAGGACATCTCGCTTCTTCAGATCAAAGGGTGTTTACACTGCCTAGTGACTCTGAGTGTAGGCCAAATTGTGCTCAGGCAACCAGTGCTGAATGGAGGTCGATTGGAGAATTGAGTGTTATTGAAAAGGTAACATTAAAGGTTTGGAATATCCTTTTAGTACGAAATATTTCAAGACCTTAGTGTCCTTAAGTTAAGTTCGGCTAGAATTCCAAGAACATTTATTTATTTAAATGATTTACTCTATAATATATAATTTGGCTGGTCAAATATTTATATTAGAGTTTATGCAAAGAAAGTAAAATTATAAGAGACATAATTTTGAGACCAAACGATGCCGGGATGTATTTGACGATTTAAACAGGAGAAATCAGTGTTGTGGGGTTGGCAACAATATTTCCGACTCCAACTTCGACTCCAAAAATTTTAAATGTTTAATCCAACTCAAAGTAAAGTTCGTATATTGTTTACCATACTTAATTTTTTTATATAACTACGTAAATATAGGTTTTTTGAAAATAATTTCTACGAGGATTCCTCATATGGTACATGATATTTGTACTAAATGACACATAATTCATAATTTCATAATGTAATTTATGTAGCCGATAAGTTTTAAAAAATGTAAGTAATTTGAAGTTGACGTCGATTTTTTAAAAAATATTTCCCTACTCAAACTCTGATTCCGAATCTATAAAAAAATAAATGACTCCACGACTACAGCTCCTAGCTCCAATTTCGACTCAACATCCCTGGGATAAATATACCAATGTCATCTGCACCTAGAAGATAGAAGGGGATATTGGGAAGATGTATAATGGAGAATCCAGGAATCTTGCTTTATCACTGAATGAAAATATAATGCTTTTTGAATCGATGTTTGATACGCGTGACCGACGGAACTAGTCTTATATTAGTTGATAGCTAGTCCCATGGACAGTAAAGAACAATGTAAAAAATTAACGAACAAGCGATGAAACATTTATGCCAATATATTGGGGGAAGGGGGGTGGGGTATAAGAATGTTATACAGAAGTAAAAATACGTCATACATGTCTTACTATATATTCAATCAGTTAAGTTTCTTGTGGAAAGACATGATTCTGTTGTACATGCTAAGGTTTAATATGTATCGCAAAAAATATTTTATATTCGTCGAAGTTTGTTCAGCTATTTTTCTATCACATCTAGGTAACTTTCTGAATAACGTTTAAGATAGAGATAACCTGATCCTGCAGTGTTCATACATATGCATTATTTAGCATATCAAAACTTCATTAAAGCTGCTAGATACGATTATTAAAAGGATGCAAAATTGAACACTGTTAAATCAATAGTTTGTCTCGATCAAACTCTTATTTCATTCTTTTTTCATTTGCGATTAATTAATAAATTTGAAGCTGTCAAAAAACACCGGCCGTAGATTGGTTCTTACTTATACTATAAAGTAAGTCAAAACTAACGTCCAAATAACTAATGATGAATAGATACTGTCAAAATATTTAGAATGACAATACACATGATACAGATACAAAACAACAGTCAAACATTTTTACTTTGGCGTTTATAACTAGTTTAGATTTGCATCACCTAAATGATGTGTTTTCACAGACGGTATGTACGTACTTTCAAAATGTAAGATAATTCTCTTGAAATATATTCAAGGAGAGAAAGAAAAAAAATCTAAGCTCACTCACAAGCGCTCTGTGGGGTTCTTGCCAAACAAAGATTCTTGTTTATTAAAAAATAATATTAGCTGATTTTGACATTTACAATTTTAGTTTAAATATGAAATATTTTAGTCATAAATAATATTGAATGCTTTTATTTAAGCTTGCAAGAGTTAGCGCGATTTAACAGTAGTCACCTAACTTTTTTTTTAAAACTTAACCCGAAAATTTTACATATTATTTAAAGTATCTTTTTATTCTTACTTTGCAAAATGGCTAAATAACAAATTGCTAAATAATTAATATAAATAGGTATATGACCTATCGAAACATTCATTAGCGCACGCTTTTGTTCGTGATGTGATAACTTTCGACGAAGTTTAAGGCCTGTACTCGTATTTGTTCATACAACAGCACATTATTGTATGCATACAATTTCGCGTTATTAGTTGTATTTTTCAGATTGTTTTGTCTATTTAATTTTCTTTGTTCTGTCTTGTGACCAAGCGCATTAATACAATATTTTATATGCCAAACAAGATACTTGTGTGTGTAGAAAATATCGTATTAATGACAATTTCATGACGAGATTTTTTTATAATACAATAAAAAAATGTACTCAAAAACTATCTGTCATAATATATAAATTTATCGACCGGTATACTGATGATAAATTTATGCTTATTTTTATGATTTACAACAAATTCATCGAAAATATTATAAACAAAACATACAACGTTTTTTCGGAGTTGTTAACCTGGTGGCAAACAGTGCAAACGTTATACTGTTTGCCACCGAGTAAGTGACATAAGGGGTATTATGACGTCACAATGCCATGAAATAATCACTGCGCGTTTTCACAATATTTTTTGTTTCATACCACGTTAAAAATAATTTATTTAAAAGTAAAAAATATAAAAAAAAAATCGAAATAATATCCAAACCATGCGTATACCATTTCAGATTTGCTATAAATTGTATTTAAACCTATTGACCCGACTACAGATACCTTTTTCTCAACAGAAAAATAACTCATCCAAAATTACACCGAACTCCTCCATACAGTCCATAAAAGTTATCAAAGAAAATTAATGTTCAATATTCAAAGACTGATCACGCAGTGTTTGAATATAAAACCGTATGAATTATTTATTTAGTTTTCCTCTTTAAAAACAGTGGGGGTGGGGGGGGGGGGGGGGGGGTTCCTTAAAAATATAAATCTAACAGTACATACATAATTTTTTTTCCTGTAAAATTTTGAAAGTTATTATTTTATTAGAAAACTCTTTAATGTTTTACAAAATCAATAATCACGTTTATAAGTAATTCCTTTTTAAAGTTTGTTCAAAATTTTACTTTTCTTTCATAAATACTTCAAAAATAAATTAGCGATGAAATATTTATTTTCCCTCTTCAATATATTTTCAATGTAACATCTCTTTCTATCTTCGATGATATTTTTATACGGTATTTTGCTCACCTTGTAAGTAGATCTGTGGGTCATCGAATGAGACTTCAATCAAAACAACGTCCCTTGGGTATTGTTGTGACAAGTGGCTGCGAGGAGCGTGTGATTGATCGTGTCCTTTGCCACGGCCCTCACCCCCGGTGACATGGATGAGTGATGCGGTGTGAGAAGGATGACCGGGAAGTTCATTTTTAAAACGGAAGTGTGGTATTTTGGTTTAGATCTGTCGAAAGTTACTATTGAAAAAAAAAACTCAATTATATTTTATAATTGGATACCGATATGACTTTTCAGACCACAAAGTGACATATTTTTGTGGTATAAAGAACACAACGTGGTTTTTTGACATCTTCAGTAACTAAACGTGCTTTACCTGACTTTCTTTAAACTTCCGTTTATCTTTATTTCCTTCCGTTTCCCAGCCAATACGATATTGTATTAAGTTACATTTTCAATACAATGTCAACATGTGCCAATCTCTTCCTACTATCAGAGATATGTTAAATAGACCATAAGTGAAAAGCAGATTGGAACCCTTAAAAACATCGGGTAACCCGATTCGAAAGTAAGCCCTCTTATCAACTAGGTAATGAAGGTGGTTTTTTAATATATGACTTTTGTCTCGTAAATTTTGATCATTTTTTGTTGTTTTTCTGTATATGTATATATTTATTTTGGATGTAATCTTCCTAACTATTTTCCGGTTGATTGGAAAATATCGTCACTAGAATACTTCCGTAGTCTAGTTGGTAAGGCACCTGTTTTCTAACCAGGGGGCAGCGCGTTCACTTCTCGTTGGTAACAAAATAAAAAAAAAGGATTTATGTCTGGTTTTCACTAAATGCCTTTATAACATCTCTTTGGTCGGTTTGAAGAGATTACCACATGTCAGTAAAATCCGCTGAGTTACTGTATAGAATGCAATAAAAATCTCACTTGATCGAACAGTGGTAATACCAGGTAAATAAATAAATACACTGCAGTTGTATTTAGACTATGTTAATATGTTTACATAATTTATAGGTGGATCAGATACAACCTTGTGGAGACATTGAATTGAGCTTTGCCATCGAAATACATTTTATTGATTGGGACTAAATAACAAAATATGTCAATTCGTGCTAATCATTTAAGATTTAAAAATAGGCGTATTAAAAATGTCATGAACAATCATCACGCATATATCAAACTAATTATGCACGATAAGCCAAGAATATAAAGGATAAAATATAGTAGTGTTTTTCTACATATTTCTGTTTGCTTGAAAGAACTATCCACATTCGAGTATTAATAATTCTACTGAATATATGTCATATACTCGTATAAGTTAAAATACAACATGAGGAAATTAATAACATATTATATCTTATTATGATCAAGATGTGTTGGTGTTGGTGGTGATGAATATTATTATGATCAAGAGTTGTTGGTGGTGATGAATATTATTATGATCAAGATGTGTTGGTGGTGATGAATATTATTATGATCAAGAGTTGTTGGTGGTGATGAATATTATTATGATCAAGATGTGTTGGTGGTGATGAATATTTTTATGATCAAGAGTTGTTGGTGGTGATGAATATTATTATGATCAAGATGTGTTGGTGGTGATGAATATTATTATGATCAAGAGTTGTTGGTGGTGATGAATATTATTATGATCAAGATGTGTTGGTGGTGATGAATATTATTATGATCAAGAGTTGTTGGTGGTGATGAATATTATTATGATCAAGATGTGTTGGTGGTGATGAATATTTTTAACGATTCGATGACACTTTATTCCCTTTCATTCATTCGTATAATACTCTTCAACATATACGGATATATTAAAGAGAGTGACTGGGAGACAACATTGTCTTCGGACTAAGAACCACTGGAGTAATTGTGGAACTCGCTGTTTATTATCGCAGGTGTTAACAATACTACCGCACGTGAAGCTGCAACAAAACTCACACTCGAGGAAGCTTGCTCTCACCAAACAAAAACCCACTTTTTTCGAATACCATATAAAATCGAACCTAAAATCCCCAGATTTAAGTCATGCGTCATACCAGATGGGCCACGGGGATCGCCTTTCCTTCAGTTAACCTTATTTTAACTGAAGTAACAAATACTACGTTTTTAGATATTTACTACCTCATTATTATGTGATTTTAATATTTTAAAGTCTCACAGTTCACTCGAATGAATAATTCCCTGTCATGGCCAAGACATGGTTGAGAGACGTTGGAAGAAATGTAACATAATTGGTAATATGTTGATATTCGTTTTTCGTTTCAGTGTTGTTTTTTTTTCTTTTGATTATATTTCGAAATATTCATTGTTACTTTTTCGCTTAAGCTATAATTTAATACTTGTAAAGAATAACAAGAACCGGAAAACAATGAGACAACGTATGCCACGTGTTTTATAAAGTATAATTTTTGAATAATTGAAATTTTGTATTCATATTTTGTATTATGATTGACAGAATGTTTTTACCTTAGTGAGATCATCATCGCGAAAGAAACGCTGTTCTTTTTATTTTTTTTGCTGAAATAAATACAGTATTATTATTGCATTCTCTTAAATGAGGTACACTTATATTTATTTTTCATAATTTAAAAAGTAAAATAATTTGAGGGATTTTTTTTCATGGTGATAAAATCACTCATTTTCATACAAAACTAAGGAGATTTTCTTTGATTTTTGCTCACGTATCGTACCGGACAAATACGTGCCAATAGCTATTCTCGTTCAGTGATGATATATTAAAAAAATTGAATACTTACAAGTAAATCAAGAATATTTTTCAGGTGATAATTAGAGACACTATTGATGAAACAATAAGAATACAACTAAAATCAACTTAAATCATATAAATGCTCATCTTGTGACAAATCGGGTGAGGAAGCCGGGGAGGAGGGAGAGGAAAAAGAAGGGTAATAGAAATATACTCTTTTTACAAGTTTCACATCAGTCAAATTTATATGTTTCAAATCGCATTTCGGAACTAACGACTGAGAGAAAAGAAATTTGAAAAAAATAACTCAAAAAACGATTGTACAATTTGACCATCAAGATTAGTTCAAAACATATATACAGAATTTTATTCAATTTGTGTGAAAAACATCGATGTGTCTACACTCTTCATTATAATTTCTACAGACACGTGGTATTGAGAGTTCTGGGTATACGAGGCTTTATGTTTCGGGAAATAAAATAAATTAGATTACAATTGGTTTCTTTTGATTTACACTATTATAATTTTAATCTTTTTTCAATTCAGAATAGCTGACGTAATTTTACCTTACCTTATATCATATTCTGAATCAAAAATGAGGTCTGTTTACTTGTGTTTTTAATTCATCTGTGAAATAAATAATTAAGTTAAAAATTATTCCAGCAATAACATAGAAATGGAATAAAAAACGGAAACGGAAGTTAGTTTGCGTGTTATGCTTACACGATTGTCATCATTAGTTAAATTACTCACACTTTCCAACTTTTAAACTAATTATAATTGGGTCAGTTATAAGTGTATACATGTGGAACTCCCTTAAGGATTAAAAAAAATATATTGTCAAGCAAAGCATGAACTAGTGTATTTCATTATGATTTTAAAGACAGACATTTATTTTTTTCTGTTTATTCAAATAAATGTTTTAGATTATCTCGAAAAAGATTTTCTCTATTTTGGATATTGATAGCCTAAATTTTTTTTTATTTCTACGAGCATTTACGATTAAAAAAAGGAATGATATGAATGAATTATTAGCCTTTACAATAAGAAGTTATGCATGACGATATATGGACATGGCAAAAGTGAAAGGTTTCTCAAGATATGATCATGTGGAGTATTTATGATCTCTGTCTACTCCAAAAGAGAAATGGAGTGATTGATGGTAATAATAAGTGTATTGAGGCACATTTTAATTTTGTTAGTGAGGTACCTAACAGTTTTTTTAAAACGCACGTGAATTAGAATAATAATAATTTCACAAAGGTTATTATTAAAATTTATTTTTAAATAATGTAACACTTAGTTGCCACAAAAAAATTGTGACCTAGTTTGAATAATACTATATACGACAATATACAATACAATACTGTTGAATCTAAGCGAAATAAATGAGAACTTTTAAACAAAAATAAATCCAGTAATTACTTAGCCTTGTAGATTATTATTTGCAAAAATATTAACCCAGAAAATCAGGATAGTTTACAGGTTTAAAAATACGAAGTACTTAGAAACTTGTGTTCATTGTAAAATAAGGTGTGTATTTTATATTGTTCGAAAATAATTTTTCTTAATTATATTTCAAGAATTCAAAAAATTCTTATTAATATACAATTATTTTTTATTCTAGAATAAGTTCCTTCGTATAATATAACAAATATTTTTTTATAATGCTTTAGACTTAAATAAAATAAAAAAGCGACACAATGAGAAAAATTAGTTCTGAAAAGATTTTGTTTTTTTTTTGCAAACCACTTCCATGGCCAAATTGGTAAGACAACTTCCAGATTGGGGACGCGAGATCGAATACCGTTGATACGCATTTTTTTAGATTGAACTACAGTCTAGCTTTTCCATTCTTCACATATTTCTAATTGGCTGGAAGAGATTACAACTTGGCAATAAACCTGCTAGGCGCACTTTATACAACAAAAGTGAAATAAAATACCTTGACAGAAATTTACCAAATGTGATATTTAATTGTCTACTTTTAGTAGAAAGTTATTTTAAGAAAAGCCTCGGTAAAGTAATGAGGCAGTACGAGTATAGGACTTACGAGTATACTGCTTCATTACTGGAAATAATTAGGATAACAACTCGTGGAGAATTTATGAACATTATCATATTCGTGTTTTTTTATGATAACAGTTTTGATTTTAATTTCAAATGTAGGTTTTCCGAATTCTTTTAGGACATATTATAAATACACTATACATAAACGTAAAACAAGCCACTCGATGTGAAACATACAAATGGAACTTTTTTTGAGCTGTTTATTAATATGAATGAATTAAAAAGCGCTCATAGCGTCCGCATCAAAAACTTTTAAGAACCAAAATATCAATGTTTTATTTTCTATTTATTTTAACTCAAGTTTTCTTTCCTTTTATTCTCAATTTTTTTCTTTATGTTTCGTTTTAATAATATAATTTTTATTGTTTTATGCCCTACTGTAAATTTTTATGCGTAATTTTTTTATGAAAACTTCACTGTTCTAGATCAATACATACATGACATGAATTATGTACTAAAGAGACAATATTTTTTTTTAGTAAAACGTACATAACAAAAAAAAAATTATTATTGTTTTGAAAATACTACCAAGAATAAAACTTCCCCAGAACCTGCCTATAATTAAGACCGGTTCCACATACTTGATAGTAAACGACTCAACCATTGGATTCCTCATCCCGACATACTTTTAACCCATCAATTAGTATAGAAACAAAGTAAAATTAGGTCAGCTAATGATAATACCTTGAATCCCCCCTTGAGGGCCAAATTATAAAATATCACACGGTACCTTCGTAACAACTTTGTATTACGAGGAAGCGTAAGATTCATTATTAATGCGTGAAATAAATTTCATGTTGTTTTCATAGAACTTATTTCAAATTAGGAATTTGATTTACGTGCAGCAGCAGTTTATATTATATAATATTTCAAAAACATATACCTATACGCTTTTTAAGCTTCCTCCTAACTTTTAAGCATTAACAGTTAAATGTGTGGCAAAAAGGGAATGTCTCAATACTTGTGAGTTTTTTATTTATTTCTCTGATTCAATAAGTGTTTTTCAGGTAATTGTTTAAGTATCTCATATAAAGAAATTATTTATTGAATTAAAACCATTTTGTTCCAACTGATGTTAAGAAATATATGAATATATCTAGCTTGTCGTTGGTTATGGATGTGTCGATTCTTTGGCCAAAAGAAATAATGTTGAAATGAAACCTGTCGACCCCTATTACATTTTTCTCAGTCAGTTACTATTTTTTTTAAATATAATTAAACACAATGTTTTTCACTGATGGACTTTAGATTAGGACAAAACGGGTATAAATAATGTGTCTTGATGTACTCGTATATAATCCAACAATTAATTCCTTTGAAATCGTGATTAAGTATAATAAGAATGAGCAGGCTGGAAATCGTGATTAAGTATAATAAGAATGAGCAGGCTGGAAATCGTGATTAAGTATAATAAGAATGAGCAGGCTGGAAATCGTGATTAAGTATAATAAGAATGAGCAGGCTGGAAATCGTGATTAAGTATAATAAGAATGAGCAGGCTGGAAATGTCAATTTTGTGTCACTGAGGATGAGCCACTTGTATATAAAGTTTGCTAATCATCTTTGCTTAATGCGTACTGTAGACCATCCAGGGTGAGTGAAATCATGTGTTTTTCAGATGTAGTCGGTCTGCCATTCAACCCGGTGCTAACGGGTTTGATTCTCGTTTTTTTTTTCAATTTAATTAACAACGGTTTTAGTCTGGTTTTCACTTTAGGTCTCATAAACATCTTTCTGGTTGGTTGAAAGAGATAGACACGGAGTATACAAGAACAGTGTAGTTTATACAAGATATATTTCATTTTCTTCACTTGTACTATATGTACATTACTTTTTATGACTTATAATTCTATTTTCACACAAATTCTTGTCCAGTTCTAACTGGGTAAGAATTGACCACATTTTAGTATATTCGAGTGCAAATCGGGAATGGTTGCTTTATCGTCGGTACTGCATTTAGTTTGCAATCGTAAATCAAGTAACGACCGTAGCGGGATATAAAAATATCCACGGAATCTGAGGATATTTCAGCTCTTTTTGCCAAGGGCTGTTGGAATGAATCATCCCCTTAGGACCCTAGCCCGAGTTTTCGCTCGTAATTCTGCCCCATGTGTCCCAAAGGAGCAGATAAGGTGGGACTGGATTGCATTCAGATACGGACCAGCTTGACCATTGCCAACGTTGCTTTTTTGAAATCCATGGGATGTAATTTGAAAAGGTTGGCTTCCTCACATAACCTCAATTTAGTTCACTGCGTTTTAAAATTATGTTCGCTTTTATGAAATGTATTTTTTATTTGTGAATAATTCATTTATTTTATATCTTTGGCATTTCATTGCATAAAGGTAGGTTTATTGCCCTTCGGCAATTTCTTTAAACTAACATACAGGTGTTATACATGTTGTGCTAATTTCTGGTTGAGACAAAATCGTAAGGCTACACATAAATGAGACGACCTCCGTGGCCTGGTGGTAAGACAGTCGTGGCCGATCCGGAGGTTGCGGGTTCGATCCCTGCTGGAACCAAGATTTTTTTAAATAGGATTCCAGCCCTGTTAACACTTAGGGCCTATAAAAACGTATTTCTGGTTGGTTGGAAGAGATTGCCACATGGCAATAAACTCTTCCAGGTTAAAAAAAATGTAAAAAAAAGGTAACAAATACTCGTAGAAATAAAAAAAACATTTGCAAAAGTCAAAACTAAAATTATTAATTAAACGTAGAGTATTAAAATATAGTACAATCACAAATTTAAGATAGAAAATAAGGAAAATTGAACAGCGACATAAGGAGTTTTAAGTACCTAAATAATTATACAAATCTAAAAAAAATCCATCTTGTGTTTTCAAATGGGGATTGAAACCTCAAATGGAATATAAAACGATGACTTCATGATCTAGATGTTAAAACTATATCTCAACCTGTAGGTTGGTACCCAAAATGTTTAAAATGGGGTATTTGGTTTTTACTAAAACCTTTTGGTTGGTAGGAAGAGATTATCAAATGGTAATAAACCCATTACACTTGACAGATTATAATATTGTAATAAAAAACAATTCAAATCAAGTCTAGAATTTGATTTTGGAGCATTTCAGACCTGTATACAACCAGTACGGTAGCTCGCTAGACATGATTCTATTTTCCATAGATATGTGTGTGTTAGACATTTTGTATTAAATATCCGTTATTTGTTATTATTGTTGTTGATTTTTAAACAACGTGTTTGTTTTATATTGTTCCCGAATAATTTGAAATTAAGTTTCAATAATTAAAAAAAAAATCTTATTATATACAATTGTTTTTTTTTGTTTCTAGGATAAGATACTTCGTATATATAGAATATAACAAATATTTATTTTAATGCTTTATGCTTAAATTTGTCATAAAGTTTCAATAATTCAAAACAATCTTTTAAATACAATTATTTTTGTGTCTAGAATAAGGTCCTTGGTAGAATATAAGAAATATTTATTTTAATGCTTTAGGCTTAAATAAAATAAAAATGCTACATTATAAGAAAAAAATTAAAACTCAGTAGAAAAATTGGTAAGACAGTTTCCCGACCGGGGATTCAAGTTCGAATACCATCGATTACATTTTTTTTTTAATTTAGCTACATTCTAGTTTTCCCTTTAGATCTTTTTTTTACATATTTCTAATTGGCTGGAAGAGATTGCAATATAACAGAAAACCCGCTAGGTGTTATTTATACAACAAAAGTGTAATGAAATACGTGCCAGAAATTTACCAAATATAGTGTCAATTATTTCAAGTTCACATCAACTATTCATAAAATAAATAAATATTACAATTTTTTTTATTTGATTTTTGGGTCGACTTGAGCAGCCATTAACGTTTCTAAGTATTGTTTCAATGTTAAAAAGAAACACATTGTGAAATGCCTATATTTAGTGAATAATGCAAAGAATGAATCATTATATTGATTGAGTAATTCAACAATTTACATATTATCAATTTACTTATAAAAGGTAATCTAAAATGTTTTGAAAAATTATAAGAAGACGAAGACATGAAATAAAACAAGTGGATTTTTTCAGTTGGGAAATAACCTTTCATCTTTCATACGTTTCTGATGATTCGGCTTCTTCTTTTGACGTATATTTTTGGATCTGTGGTTCAAAAACTATTTTCTGGCATGCGATGTCCTGAATGATTGTCGTGTGTCGCTATGTATAGGGTTTTTTTCTCTGCCCATCATATCCACATAGTCGCGCCAGTATCCATCTCTTCTCGTTCCATCTGACGATATCTCCTGTGTTGCGGTATGTCGAGTGTGAGAGTTTCTGACCCTATCTCTGAGAGATTTTCCTACTTTTGTTCATTTATCTGATGAATCAAAACTTGAAATGGAAGTTTAAATTTTGAAATATTTTGTAAATTGAATTATCCTGAACAAAATTAATTGTATTAAGTTTTCTAAATAAGTTTTCTAAATGTTGTTTCATTCATGCGTATAGTATTATTCAAAATATCTAAACTAGCGTTGCTGGCATATTGAAGAGTGTAGCCAGGAGACGACTTTATCTCCGACTATAATGTATATACTACACTCGTACACGTCTAGCGCACACAAGTTTTGTTACCAGGCGAATTATTATCAGACTAAGAACTATAATAATATTATTTTTTAGGTGCAATCGGTAATTGAACCGAAACCACCGGGGTGTAAGTCTAGCGTCTCATCAACTAGACCAGGATGGTCGTCGACGTGTTGTATTTTACCTGTTGAAAAAATATATTAAAAAACGTGATATGTGATGTATTTTTTTTCTTCTCATATAAACATCAATTAACGTATTTTATTGATTATATTTCACTATTTGGCGGTAAAACTTGATCATGATTTATTTCCGAAGGCAAATGAAACCTCAGGATCTTTTTGTAGAGTGAAAAAAAAATACGAACCAATATGTCAAAGGACGCGATCACATACGTTAATTAAAAGTTACCGAGTATCGGCCGAATATCCGTCTCAGTGTGACACCGATTCTTCAACTTTCCCATTTATAATTTTATTTTCATATTGTTTTTTCCTGAAAACGAAGCCTGAGCGTGGTAAAAAGGTGACAAAAGTAATATAAATGTTGCTTCGAATTCGTTGTTAAATAATAGTATAAAAAAGAGCAAATAAGAAAAAGTTGCCAAAAGTGAAGAAATAATCGCTGAAATATTTTGATCACGTAGAAAAAAATATAATTTTCTTGTATCGAAGATGCCGTGATCAGATGAACTAATTTCAGAAAAATTATATTAAAGTATATTGTTTAACTTTACAGGATGACGTAAAGGTAATTTTTTATTTGAAAAATTCCATACTTTTGTTGATTATTATTTTTTATTTTACAGGTCTAAAGTAATATGAAACGATACACATTAACACTTTGTTATAAACATTTTATATGAAGCGATACGCATTAACACTTTGTTATAAACATTTTATATGGAGCGATAAACATTAACGAAAATGGCTTTATTGTTTTTCAAAATACTCTCCATGAAAATCAATACACTTTAGCGTATATTTTTGTATACTTTTGCACGCGTTTGAACTAATTTTCGAAGCACTTTTTCCACTCCGAATGAGGTAACTTCAAAACATGCGTTTTGAACGCATCAACCGCTTCTCCAGGCGTCGAAAAACGTTGATCTCGCTTGATTTATTTTTGATGTTCGGGAATAAAAAGAAGTCATTGGGTGCCAAATCAGGGCTGTAAGGCGGATGACCCATCAATTCAATGTTTTGAGTGCTCAAAAAGTCACTTGTTTGAGTCGACTGATGTTTAGTTTTTGGCTCATATGCAAAGATCCATGATTCGTCGCTTGTCACGATCTTAGACGTCTTTTGGAGCACCGCGATTGAATTTTTTCAACATTTCTTTGGACCAATCGATACTAGTCTTTTTTTTAGTGATTGTCAAATTATGCGGTATCCAACGCAAACAGATCTTTTTAACGGCCAAATGTTCATGCAATATTGAATGTATGCAAGTGGAAATAATGCCCAAACATGCCTCAATATCACGATAAGTCACATGATGATCTTGCAATATCAGTTCACGCACTGCATCGATGTTTTCTGGCACAACAACCGATTTTGGACGACCTTCACGAAATTCGTCCTGGAGCAAACTACGACCGCGATTGAATTAGGAAAACTAGCGAAACACAGTGGTCTGGGATGGTGCTTCATCACCAAAAGTCGAAGCGAGTTGATCGGCACACTGTTGTTGAGTTAGTCCACGTCGAAAATCATAAAAAATATCGCACGAAAATGTTCACGATTTAATTCCATTTTTGGCCGAGATGAATTTTTCAAGTCACTGTAAACAATACAAATAGCACTCGTATGACAAAACATTCTGAGCACGTATACCGTTAAAAATGTCAAACTTTACGATGCTGATGTCAGATTGGACGTATGGTGTTGCCATATCTCAACACTTATGTAGCAACCTATGTACATACTTTTTTTCCTATGGGACACCTTTATCCTATGTAACTACTAAAAAAAAGTGTACATGAACAAGCCACGAACCATTGCGAGTACAAAATATAAAAAAAAACGGAATTTATTAGGAAAACACATAGAAAAGTTACTTTTACGCTATCACGCTTTTTTGTACGCAATACAACCTGGTGAGTTTATTACCATGTATCAAATAAAAGTTAAAAATTAGTTTTTTTACCTTCCTTTCTTCAAAGTGTGCCTGCCCTCAACCGTCAAAGTTGAAGAAGCCCTGAAGCAATATGGGAGAGTAGGTACGTAGTCCAGCCTTTGATGTTGCTACTCTCGTCATTAGATTTTCCGCTCTTTTCAAATAGGAAAATCTCTTGGGAAATGTGACGGCGTCGATATCTATATTGCTTTGAATGCATTTAATTAAAACTCGTCCATAACGAACGGTAGCCGGAACTTGTCTACTTGAATGAGAGAAGCTTGAATCTCTTATCCTGAATATTGGAGCGAATTTCCTTTGACATAGAGAAACTCTATTTCCGTGGTGCTGGTTTAACCGATTCTATGAAACACAGTGTACGAATCTCATAAATTTTATAGTCGGGATATAAATGATTCAGGTTAATAAGATGCAATAAATATAATATATTTATTTTTAATTAATGGCGGTATTCCATTTCTAATACATAACGTGAATGAAAACTGTGCCTTAATAAGGGATGATAGATGTCCCAGTAAACATTAAAATGCAAGGTTTTTGCCGTATGGAAATAAACTCGTCAGTTACATATTTTAAAATAACATGTTAACCGTCTTACTTTTATAATTGCTTGTAAAATAATGATTTAACATTTATTCGTTAATGTCAACATTTCAAAAGTTAATTTTGTTATATTTATTTATGGCTATATAATGCCGAACAACACTCTTGATAAACGAACAGGAAAAAAACAGAGAAGAATTGTCTAAATATATTGTGAAATTGATCAACCATAAAAATATTAAGTGTTAAAATATTCCTTCTTACTTAAAAAAAGTTCTGATTAGATGTCTTGACAAATACTTAGGAATAATTTTTTTTTGTTAATTCTTTGTGCAAATTTTCTGCTATTATTGTTTTTTTGCGGTTTTCAACTAAGGGCTTATAAAACATCATTCTACAATAGTAGGATTAACGTGTTTACCATATGGCAATAAGTCCGCTTGGTTATATTTTATACAAAAAAAATGTTATACATTACAATCAATCTCATAATATAAAAATATACAGAAAGTACCCTTATTAGGGTTGAAAAAAATATACCATAAGAAATATTTTTTTGCATAAAATATGTCACGTCACGGGTATATTAAACTGAATTACAAATATCCGGCTTAAGCGAAGACAAGTCACGAAGGGACTTAATAAAATAATGGCAATAAAGGTGAAGGGACGAGTTTAAAATGCGAGTGCCATACGACCAAATATACTGTATGGTTCGAAATTATAAGTGCACACTAATGCACAGAAACAGAAGTATCATGCAGTATACATGAGGATGCTGAGGGAGATGGTGGGTATCATTCATGGAGACGTATAAGTCTTAAATTAGCAGTCATAAATGACAAACTGATTGAGATCAGATTATGGTGGTAAGGGCACATCGTTAAAAGACTTGAATAGTATGTTGGGCGATTGTTGTTAGGGTTTGTATTGTATTACATTTTCGTTGTATATATAATAGTACAACCTGGCGGATTTAATTTCATGTGGAAATCTCTTTCACCCAACGATAAAGGATGGAGGTTGACACGAGAAGATGACAGAGATCGTCCACAGAAAAAGTAGATGGATGATGTTCAGGAGAATATTCAAACGCTAGAAGTGCCAAAAGATCTAGTCCACAACAGGTGACTCTAGAGAGAGGATTCGAAATGTTGACCCTGCGTAATAGGATGGAGCTAGGAAGAAGAAGAAACAAATATAAACACATGAAATGTTTCAAATGCTAGATAGCTATCCGGTTAACAATAATTTATGACAATGAGCGTTAGACAGCATTCAAATGCTAATGTTGAGATGGATCGGTAGTGTTTTCAGAGCTGATCTTATTTATAGTAAATACGAGTATGTCTGGAGAAGCTTCAGGGTGATCTTATAACGGAGAACAGACATACTCGTACATAAAGGGTCTTTTAAATTGAGCGTTGTTTTTTATCCTAATTTTTTTAATTCTTGAATAAAACACATAATTTGCTTCGATTTCAAATTTTTTTTATTGGTCATTGAAGTATAATGCATGACATTTACAAACAAAAAAAAATATCCGCCAAATGTTCACCTCTTGCAGCTCCACAGATATCCACACTTTTGTCAAAAATTTCGATGACATTTTGACATAATTGCAGTTCGAACTCACCAATAATGCGAATAATTTCGTCTTTCAGTTCAGGAATTGATTGGGGGTCATTCTTATAGACCTGGTTTTTCACATATCTCCAGAGAAAATAGTCTAACGGTGTCAGATCCATGATCTTGTTTACCAATTAACATCACCGCTTCCGGAGATTACAATACATAAAATAATTCTCAATTTGAACGCGTTGTTGTATTGTATACGACTCCATTTTTATAAATGTCATACATTACACTTCACAAATATCACAAGACCCAGGCAAGTTCGCGACGTTATCTGTGTTTTATCCAAGAATAAAAAAAAACGCTCAACCTGAAAGACCCTTTATATATCATTATGCAATTTTCTTGTCAGACTTTCTTGACCTTTGTCTCTTCTACATTTATATACCTTTTCATATAACTCCCTGCAATTTATACTTTTAACGTTACTTTCTTTGATCCAACCATGCTTCCCTTGGTCTTCATTAACCACTCATTTTCACTATATATGTGTTTTGTTAGTCTTTCTTCATTCATTCATTCTACATGCCCAAACCATCTCAGAGGGTTTTTCTTTATCTTAATCAACACATCACCCTTAAGTTCATATTCATCTTTAAAAACTTTATTCCATATTCTGTCAAACATGTCTCCCCATGTATTCTTCTTAGAGCACGCATTTAATTATGCATTCGACTTTTTTGTCATTTTATACGTTCACGTTTCACTTTTCCAGATCAAAGTTGATTCTAAAATACTATTTTGAACTATATTTAGCAGATTTTTATACGGTCCAATTCAAGTAAATATTTAGGGGGCCGATTGACTTTGTTTCCTATCGCTACACTTCTTTTATTATCTCTCATAATTGTTCCATTATCTTAAAAAATGCAACCCTCTCATACAGAATTCCTCAATATGCTCCAATTTTTCTTTGTTCACACATCTATTACATTTACTTTCCTTTCACACTTTTCTTACATCATGACTTTGAATTTTACAACATTAATTTATAGATTTAAAAAAAAAACTGCATGATGGAGTCTGACCATGTGATTAGTTGGTAGGATAATCATATGATCAAATCTACTCGGGAAATGGATAGTAGTACGAAGATAAGAAAGAGGATACTACCATCTACCATCTACCAAGCCATGAGCAGTCAAAAGCGTCATTAGACACAAACTACCTATAATCGGAACTAATGGTGGACCAGACGAATCGAACCCTTGTGGGTGAGGCAGAACTAGACGAAAGAAAAAAACGTGAAAAGCTTAAAATTAGAAGCATTCTTGCAAAAAAAAATGTTAAGTACATAATCTCTAAACACAAAAGAAACCATATGAATTGAAAAAGAAAGTAAAACCCTTAACTCCGTTTTAATGGGATCCCCTCTTCTGATTGAAATTATCTCTAAAATTGTGATGAAGTATGTTTTCCATTATCTCGTTCTATGTATTTTATAACGGTAATTTGTTATTCATGTAGACAGAAATGTCAATAACTTTTTTTCTACCCATGTCATGTATCTGCTTATTTTGGAAATGAAAAATATCATAAAGATGCTCGGTCGCCGGAAGAATGAGCTATCGTTCCTTAAAAAAAAAGTATGAAAAATTTGAAAGGAAACAGTATTTTATAGGTCAACTTTTTATACTTAAATTTAATTTGCGAGAAACACCATATTACGCATTCTTTACATGCACTTAATTTTTAAAATATAAAGTTACTTCCACATCCTAGTTGATAAGACGCTTCACTTCTCTTCTGGGGTTTCGAGTTCAATTCGCGATGGTATCCGAAAAAAAGAGTATCTGCTTGGTAAAAAAAGATCGTGTGATAACAATACTCACAAGTGCTGGACGTGTGTTAATGTTGTAGCCTCTCTACGCGCGGGGTAGTATTACCAACACAGGCAATAACAAACTGATGGTTTTGAGCCCACTCAAGTGGTTCTAAGCCTGACAGCTACATGAAAGGGCCCGAAGACAACGCTTTCACCCGGGCACGCTCTTCAGCACGTCCGAATCACAAATTCGGATGAATTAAAGGATACTAATAAATGTATAAAATAGATAACGTGTAGGAATTAATGTTAAGTATGCCTGACAAAAAACTCAACAACGGAGCTCGAAACTCGAGTCGCGACTATAGCATTACGTAAAATTTACAAAGTAACTGGAATTTTGAAAATGCACCACCATAAATATAAGCATGGTCGCCTCTGAGTTTATGCTCACATAGAACGAAAGAACTATAGTTTGTTAGATTGAAAGAGAGTTTGAAATTATCGCCGTCGGGGAATAGTTCTTGTGCTTCGTGCAAACGTTTTAGTTTATACTCGTAACTGTGAAATGTGTTCAAACTTGTAATTGCGAAATGAAAATTTAAAATTTGTGAGACAGATGAATTTGATTTATTTATATGTGTTTAGTCGTGACGTAGGGAAAATTGCACTTATTTAAAAAAAATCCGAAAGACTTAGTTTGATGTAAATAGACCCAGTTTTTTTCTCTTTCAATGAAATCTGGCCAATATGTTTTTTGGCTGTCACATCTCACGAATGGCTGAAACTCGGACTTGTTAGATTGTTTTCATGGGAATTTTATTTATGTAAGTCAGGTATATTGTTTATAGTTAAGGCATTAACGTTGTGGAGGTTTAAAGAAATTGTAATTTGTTTTATCAAACACTGTTTATTCCACTTTTTGTAACTGTATAACCCTACCGGTTTCAAGGCTTTCACATCATCTTCAGTCTTGTTTGTGCTTCCCTGAAGATGAGGTAAAAACCTTGAAACCGGTAGGGTTATGCCGTTACAAAAAGTAGAATAAACAGTGTTTGATAAGTCAGATATCTCAAACAGACAATAAACTTAGTAAGACGACTTTTATATGAATATATAATTTTATACGTATGGAATTTTCTGTGTGTAAGTCAGATGTCTCAGACAGGCAATACACCTAGTGAGACGACTTTCATATGAATGTATAATTTTGGACGTATAGAATTTTGTGTGTGTAATTCAGATATCTCAGACAGGCAATAAACCTAGTGAGGCGACTTTTATTTGAATATATAATTTTATACGTATAGAATTGTACAAATCTTTAAATAAATAAAACCATCTTTATGCAGTGCAACTAAGTAAGCATCGAAAAATTTCAAATTGTAAATTGTAATTATATGTTTGTCCATACCAATTATTAGGAAACTTTATACATCCTTCATCTTTTGGTGTATTCGACCTGTGGACGTTGGCGACTATTGCTTATTTTACAGCTACTCTAAAGAGGTACATTGTTGATTTTCCAAAATCCCTCAGTTTTTTTAGCCATAAAGTTCTGCTTCTGCCAGTTCGTTATTTTTATTAGATACACGTTAATTACATATTTTACCAGAATAATAAGATATAAAGTTGTGTACCTCTCATGACCCCAAATGTTATGTATTGTACGGGCGTTTTATGACATTTTTGTTTTCTCCATGCAGTGAAAAAGGTGTTGATGATGAAATACACATGATCCATGTACGATTCCCGTTTTTTCAAACAGGGTTTTGGACTGGTTTTCACTTGTTTATATTATTTTCTTGATGAGAAGAGATAAGCACAAGGCAAAAATCTAACGGGTTACATTGTATACAATGAAAATATAAAATAATACAATCATGTATAACAGAGATTAAATGAAGTATGAACACATTGTAAGTATTTTATTTTTAAAATGTTCTCTGATACTTACTTTTAATGACCATTTAAATCACCAAGAGTTTAAATCTCATCTAAAATGTATCTCAAAATCGCTGTTTTTTTACGACATTCTACCTAGACTGCCAGCAAATTGACAAGAAAACGCTATCTTGATTCTACATAGTGGTCTGTTCCGTGATGACTTTGTCTATTAAATTTTAAACGTTATGGTCTGCTAATTTTATGGTGCTCGACATTGCTATTTAGAAGGAATTATGAGTAAATGAAACCATTTTTAATCTTTTTGAACTGTAAATTAATAATTGATTGATATAAAATTGGTAATCGTGAGATTGTTTGAATTGCTGTAAAATGAAGTGAAACTACGCCTTTGTATATTTGATTAATCTGTTCTTAGAATTTCCCAAGTTTTGTTTGATAAATTAAAAGAGATAAAACATGAAGAAAATAATTCAGTACGCTTAAGATATCATCCGGACGAAGTGTTCTTTTCACGAGTTTTTTATTGCCTTACTTTCTTAAGTTTACTATCATTGAGATAAGTGTAGAACTCCTGAAGTCTAATATTCGAAAAATAAAAAAAAGGTTGTCAGTTTGTTCGAGAGATTAATTTTTACCTCACATTTAATTTTTACCACATGTCGTATTGTAGTATTATTATGACATATGACAATGTACAGCAAGTTGAATAGCTATTTCATATTATTAATGTGAATAAGTTGAGACGTATAATAAGAATGAATGAAAAGGGGCTAATCGATTTTTTGAAAGTTAGATTTCAATATTTTTTTTACGCTAAGATGATTTGTGCCATCACCGTTAATGTTAAAATATAATTATAATAAATAAAATGTATGTGATAAAACGAATATTTAGCTATATCTGATCAAACTTTAATACGTCTTTAAGTGGAATGTTCTCCAAAGAAAAAATAAACGCAACATTTATGAGATGTATCATAACTAAGTAGTGGTATTTATTAAATTCAATCTTTCACATTAAAGACAATAATAAGGCATATGATCTAAAGTCTCACTATCCAGTCAATATTCGGAGCCTGAACAATTTTCGTCAAATGAATTAAAGAAGTCAAGAGGTCGTACGTGTTAATGAATTAGCGTCAAATGAATTAAATAAGTCAAGAGGTCGCAAGATGCGTACACTGAGAAGGATATCGACATGCTTTTCCCCTTTTTTTAAGAATAGATATAGTCGAAGTCGTAGGTATCCTTAGACCTTCGATTACTACATAGCAAAAATGCCTATGTGATTCGAAGGGAGTAGTATAGCGCGGAGTTTGAACAAGTGACCTTCCGCACTGAAGTGCAGTGCGTTACCGCGCGGCTAATCGGCTGCCAGCAGGCTTCTTCGAAATACGATGCAGCTGATTCTTGTTTATTTTCTTGCCGACATTAAGATGTCTTTAGTTTGAATTTGAACCTGATATCTAAAGTCCAGTGCGTTACCACGCGGCTACACATCTTGAAGAATATGTATTGTGTCAATGTATGACAGAACAAGAAACGTAATTGTTAAGAATGAGTATAAGCAAAAGTGATATATTAAGGATGAAAAAAAAACTTGTCGAGGGGGTTTAGACGTATTGAATTGATGAGTGAAGAAAGACTGACTAAACATGTTTATAATGCAAGCGTGAGTAGAAATTGTGGTAGAAGATGGTCGATAAAAGTATGGTTGGACCGAGTGAATAGAATTTTCTAAAACGGAAAGGTAAGAAATAAGAGAAATTATCTGGAGGAGCCGAAGGAAGTATGTTGTGATAACACAATTTTGTGTTCTGTTTTCTCTGCCTAACCCAACAGGAATATGGTGTGATGGCATATGTATAGATATATTTTGAATAATACCGAATTTCTGATAAGTTACATAGGAAGATGAATGTTTCAAAAATAATTAGTTACCCTATTGTCCTTTTTATATTATATAATCATGTTAAAATTAAAAAGTCAAGCTTATAATTAAATTATGGGTGAGAGTGAGAGTGGTAGAAGACAAAACGGTAAAGTATGGTTGTACCATGTTAATAAAATTTTGTTAATAGGAAAGGTAAGGAGTTAGGTAAACTACATGAAGAAGGGGAAGTAAATATATCGTGATGAGATGTTGGCCTCCTCCATATTGTTTATTTAATTTAATCAAGATTTATGTTATCTCTGCCTATCCCAACAGAGATATAGCGTGGTGGCATTTACAAGGTATATTTTCAAAAATACCAAACTACTCAAGAGTTACATAGGCAGATGAATTAAAATACCAAACTACTCAAGAGTTACACAGGCAGATGAATTAAAATACCAAACTACTCAAGAGTTACATAGGCAGATTAATTAAAATACCAAACTACTCAAGAGTTACATAGGCAGATGAATTAAAATACCAAACTACTCAAGACAGGCAGATGAATTAAAAAAATCATTAACTCGATTGTTCCTGTAATATTATTTATTTACGTTAGGATTAAATAAATAGTCAAAAATAAACTGAATTTAATTTTCCAATCACGTCAAGTTGAAGTAGAAAATGTACCAGAATGTAGGTTGTTGATTATTATAATCCAACCCTTATTCCTAAGCTAGACTAAGAAACTTTCTAATTATTTTCTAGAAAGTGTGTATAAAGGAACCCAAAAATAATTTGGGCTACTTTACTGTGTTGATTAAAGTCTAATTACTTTTAGATCCTTGCAAAGAGAGATCAAGGATATTTTTGCAAAATTTTTATATCTCTTATTTTTTCTCTGGGAAATCTTTTCTGAGCTGAGAATCCATCTAATTAACCAGTTCAAGTCGCTGTATTACCTTTTTTTATTTTCCAGGGTTTAATTAAAAACCTCAAGAAAAACCCTTATGATTTTTGAAGTCGAAAACTTTTTGGTTGCGAAAAAAATTAATCTGTTTTAATTCAACTTAATTTCTCAATTTAAAATATTTTATTGTGAATATTTACAGAAAACAAAAAAAAATATTTCAATATTTCTTTTTATAAAATCAATTGACATTTTTTTCTGTATAATACTTATGATCTACGCGTCTTTGATTTTTAAAGTGTGTCTCACGACCGAGATTTTCGAGTTCTATTGCCAAGGGTGATAAAAACATGTTTTTTTTCTAGTTTTTTTGTCATCATCCCATCAATAGTATTCTTTGGCTTTATGATATACAGGCACAATATCTAAAACAAAAAGAACTTTTGATAAATTAATCCTTAAAAATACAGTACCTAATTAATTATTTTCATGTGTTAGATGGAATTATGAAAATTATAGATCAAACATGTGTACAAAACATAAAGGGATTAAATTAAAATTAAATTATAGCTCAATTTAGTGTTACAACAAATTTAACTGAAATGTTAAAATCAAGTATATTTTATCTTAGAATTTTTTTATGGATTTGGTTTGTATGATCTTAAAAAAATATAAGTTTATGAAATGTTTAATCGCCTTAAAAAAGTGGAAATATTATCTGACATTGGAATATCAAAACTTTAAAATGATAAATGAAAACATTGCTCATCCTGTGGCGTGGAATGATTTACCTCTTAGTGTGGAAGATATGGGTGACATGTGTAGCTTTAAGAAGCACTTGAAGGCAACTCTTTTTGGGAGGTCTTATGATCAAAATGTATGATTTAAGACTAAGTGCATACACTACACTTCACCACCTATAACCGATTGTGTTACTATTTCATATTGAAATATCTACAAAGGTACATTTGTAATTCGTTTTCCCTTGATAAGCTTTTTGCGGTTTTCTTAGCGAGAGTTTATTTTTAAACATATACAGATGCGGGAAAGTACTTTATCTAATGTTCATAGTCACTTAACTCATATATTTATGTTGAAATATATTTTATTAGTCAATTATAGTGGATTCGAATCCCGTTAGAGCACTCTTGAAGAGAGTCTACTCTCTAAATGATGATTTATACATTGTTCTTATTATTATCATTAAACTTTAAAAAAGGAGTCGTTATAAAAATATTCAACTTTTTCACGAGAACATATTCACATAAACAGAAATTCAAATCATACATTTTGGATCAGAAAGATATTTTACAAAAGTGACCGAAATGCATACAAAACGATGAAACTATTGAAACAATTTCCACGGTAAAATTATAAATCCAAGCTTTTTTTTTAAAGATGTTTGAAAATTAAAACAAAATTTTCCTTCGAATTTCGGAAAAACTTATCTCCCATTCCTTGGATTTGTTAGAAAACATGATGTCTTTAGAAAGGGAAAAAAAGATCAGATGAAGTGATTAAATAATCTGCGAGTGTTTCACACTCTGAACAATCCAGTTGGGTTTTACTACTTGATGGTTGACTGTCACATTAAATTAATCCAGCCAGATTGTATTCTAAATTACAGGCTATATTGTAAATATCAATATAATTATTTTAAAATATATTAAATTAATATATAAGATCATATTTATCCGTTAAAATTAGCATCGAATATTTAATCACACACAGCATATGTCAGATTTTATATACAATGTTCACTTTTTTATCTAGACATGTTATGACAAACAAGAGCTTTCTTTGAAATTTTATGTGGATTATAAATTAACATAATCCCCACCTTAAACGTTTCATTCTGATGTGGATCTTGTTTTCCTTCAGAATAAGAGAAGTTATCTCTAGTTATAAAGTATCTTTATCTATCCACGAAGACAAAGAGCCTCCGCACTATCTTTTTAAGTCCAGGTAGACTTTGTGACATCAACCAAAACAAAAAGACAGGCTTACGGATCTTCAAGAAGTTAAGGGCACATTTGGTAGACGACTCTAAAATAAATTAACCTACAACATCATTTTCAGTATTTTTTCTAACGAAAAGGTCATGTTAGTTTTGCTCCATCAATAGGGGTTTGCTGAATCTTCTTTCTGCGGTTATGGAGATATTCAGATAACAGATCACGTCAAATAGTCATGTAATCTATATGACTTTTCCTATAGGATGAGAGAGAATCATATTTTTTATAAAATTACAGGACATGACTGAAAGGCTTCCTTTACTCTCATCCCTTTAATATCCTGCTCTACGTTATTTAAATGCCTCTGTTTCAGTCTGCCAAGTGGCTTTCTATTTTGTTGATGCGTTTGCTTAAGATCTGCTTAAATTACCTGTCTATGCTAACCATCGCAAACATGTCGCTAATAATTAGTGGTTGTCTTGTCAATATTCAAGTTTCTTAATTAGATTTATGTTTTCTTCCTGTTTTGGATTAATTGTCTGTCTTTTCATACGGTATCCGGAACATTCTTCGACAGCATTTTTTCAAGCCACAATCCTTCGCGGTCACAATTTTTATCTTACAATTCTTCACCGCATGTATTGATTTTTATAATTTTGATAAATGTGTACATTTTTTTATAATAAATAATTCTATAACTTCATATAAATTAATAAAAAAGGTGGCACGATAGTAAATTATAGATAATTAATCAACTATTAAAAACAAAAACTTGATCATTTTATTTTAAAAAGTTTTACACATAGGCAATATATCAATTGAGTTTGGGAAAAATATAACAAGCAAACTCATAACATATGTTGAATAATTAATTATTGCAAAACACAGTTTGTAACAATTTATAAAATAACAACATCACATGAAAAGACTTAGTAAAAATGTATATGAAACAGCTTTGGACATACTATATGTTAAACAATACAATCCGTTAAGACGCCATTTCAAATTTAAACAGTCACAAAATAAAAAAATAAAACGTTTTTCAATATATTTGCAGCCGAAGAGTTCTGAGATAAGAATTGTGGGCGAAGAATGATCCTAAACTTTTTTCGTAGTAGTCAGTTTTTCATTTTAATGGATGTCTATGAAAAAACTATATTTGAAAACAAGAAAAACAACGTTCACACAGTTATATAGTTAATGTTCTGTGGCAAATATTTAGTGAAAAAGATTTTTTTTAATCATTTGTATAATAAATAACTCAATTTTTGTGTCGAATGTGTACTGGGAATAAAAGATTAAAGGCAAATTTAACGAACAGAAATAATTAACTCACTAAATAAAAGAATATAATGAATTCAAGTAACTTAAAATGCTTCTTTTTTCAAGATATCTTTTTCTTTTGTTGTTTACCACGTGAAATTTTAATTGTCTGCTTTGGAATTTGCAGACGGTTGCCAAAATGGAAATGGCATTCGGTTCCGTGATAGATTTATTGCCTCTTCAGATTACACAATGATTCCCCTTATTGGAGGTTAAGGTAATGAATGTTCAATTCAATGTTTGAGTACAATAAAATTTGAATTCTATGGGGGAATAATGGCATCGCCATTCGAACAGGTGTTTCATTGAAAATCACAAGACCTTCTTCTTTTTTAAATTGGATAATTAGGGGGTTTTTAGCGAGGAAATGATATTTGTATTCAAATTCGTTGTGAAATTCAATTCGCTTTTTTAATCCATCATTGGCTTTTTTTTCATGGAATTATTGATTGTATTAAAAACAAATTGAAATGAAAACAGTTAAATTTGTTTACAATAGAAAACCACTGCTAAACACAAATCACCAACAACTTTTGTAAATTGATTTTTTCTGATATTCATGATCTTCGTGATTTAATAACTATGGGATTTAATTTATATTTTATTAAGCTGATTTAATTAATATTTTGTTTTATTTTTATTACTGTTTTGTAAATCCTTCTTTAATTTTTGTTTGTTTTATAAAATATTTCTGCCTTTGGACGAGCATGCGCCTAGATAGACAAGGAATTGCTTTGTATATTTCATTATAAAGAATATAAGTTTAAGTACTTAAAAACAAAACTTATTGATATTGTATTCAATACAACCTGGCAGATTTATTCCTATATGACAATCTTTATAATCAAGCAGAAATATAACAAGGATGTTTTAAGTAAAAAATACTGGAACTATTTTTAAAATAAATTGGGTTCTTACGATAATCGAACCCATAACCTCTGGTTCGGAAGATAAGTATCTTATCAACTAGACCACGGAAGTCGTCTTTATTCAAATATGATTTAAATTATATTTATAATTTCTTTTCTAAATATATAAAGACTAATAACAAGTGGATGTAAGTAGTTTAGTAGAAAACATTTGTTTAAAGAATTTGATATAAAAAGTTTGTTTTCCCGAATAAACAGACTGATTTAAGTTCCAGAATTTTTGTAATAGTATACTACGTTACTGAAATGTTTAAAGTACTTACAGAGAACGATTTATTTCTTAAAGCTGGTTGTCACATGGTTGCATGTTCATTCTTTGTTCTGTTGTGTCAAGTTCGAATTTCAATAGATGTTTTTTTAATATTTTTTTTATGTTTACGTACCAATGATCTGACATGTATTCCTCGTGATATGAATACCGGAAGAGCAATTTTAAATATGATAAACCATCCATCCATTCCATCTGAAGAGAGATAGCTTCAGGGTACAAGCTATTTTGTTTCTCATACTTTCTACCTTTCCATTAATTAATTTATCTCCTTTTCGCTCTCCATTAATTTCAAATAAATATACTGGATGGCCCACCAGTCTCGCTCTAGTTTCAAACATTCGTATTTTTTTATATATATAATCTAGATGGCTCGAGTTTTATTGTGAAGAATTAACAACAGAGAAACGAACAAAAGTGATCGAATATTATTTCGCAAATCAAAATTCGATTTGTCGGACACAACTCGTATATATCAATATGGCGTAATTTTACTGACAAATTGTCCAGAAAGATCGACGATTATGGGACTGATTGTACGTTTTAGACAGCAGGGATCAGTAGAAGTAGAGAAAATCGCGTACAATCCGCACTAAATAGAAAATTCAGAGGATATGAGGGAGTGCTGTTGAAGCTCAAACAACTTCTACCAGACGAAGTTCACGATAGCTCCAGCTCCAGTGATACTGCAACGAATTTGAAGTTGGGGGTTTCACCTTTTTCTGTATAAAATTTAATTGGTCCAAGAAAAGAACCTGTAATATCATCAGGACTTTCTTCGGACAGAAGTATTCGAAGAACTTCGAGGTTGATTTTGTCTTCATTGCATAAATTGATCATTCACAATCAATCAAATAAGGCGGGGTATTATGACAACAAGGCTTTTGCCGTTACTAGTCGTGTGAGCTGAAAAAGATCTGATGTCCTCGCGGCCAGGCTTGCCTTAATTGGTGGTGGTGTATCTCGACCAGGGGGATGTCATGAAATGAGCCCAGACCTTTTAATAGCTTCCCTCTTTAATGAATTTTCTGCTATTTATCTTGAGATATATGTGCGATTTAGAAATATATTTATATACTCGTATGTACATGTTATGTTGTTATCAATAAATCTATATTTATTTAAATGGTCTGCCTTTTAAGTGTTCGGTATATAGGTGGCGTGTGCTGTTTTGGAAGCATTTAAAGACATCCCTTTTTGGTTGAGCATATGAAAATTTGTGATTGTATGTGCATCACACATACACTATATCTAAAGCCGAATGAGTAACTATCACATATCGGAAGATCTACGTATATTTCATTGTTTTTCATATTTCCTCGATAAGTTTTCTGAAGTTCCTAATAGAAGTTCCTAATATCCTTCCTATCCTTACACTCAACTTACATTTTTTTGTAATGTTTTTAATTTGTCAATAATAGTGAGTACAAATCTTGAGTTTGAACGCTCCTGAGAAGATTCTGCTCTTTGAATGGCGCTTTGTAAATTGTCATTTAATTATTCTTATTACTAACAATGCTTTAAATAAGATCATAGAAGCGTGACTTAAAAGGCTTCTTGCATTAATTTTTTTACTTATTATCTCAATAAGGCTAAACAATCTCAAGATTATTGACTCACTTCAACTAGAAACATCTGTTTCATGCAAACAGTTTTTCTCCATAGTTTTTTCCGTCTTAAGAAATTAACGTGTATTCGAGATTTTTTTATTAAGTTTGCAAATTATATCGATTTATGTTTTTTTTTCAGCTGGTGAACAACATTTTGAGTGCAATAAAATTGACTACTTTCCTAAAGAAGAATATGCACCGGATCCAAACGATTCAACTTTGGCAATACCATGTGAGTTGACTTAGTTGTTTTTATATTTCTTGAATCAATATTATTTTTATCTATTTATTATTCAATATATAGTGCAAGTATGAGTAGAAGGTGGGGTAGTGAAAAATCAAAGAGAGTGTGATTGGAGCAAATAATTGATATTTTGAAATAAGGAAACGTAGAAACTCGAAGATGAATGAATCTACAGAGTCGATGTATTTGTGTTGAGATAGAAAAGTCTGGCACTATGTTCTCTCTTCCTGTCTTGGTAAGATAATGACGTTACGGCATATATCTTTGTGGGTAATATTAATTTTAAAGAATCATATTTCGTATCTTAAAAATAGAACAAATGCAAATATCTCATATTGAAGATGTTAAATCAATTTTAAAAACAATGACTCAAATTATAAAAAAATGGTCTAAATTATGACGAATTCAGTATATTGATCAATCAAACTAAAATTGAAATAAATATTCACCGAACGCTGGATACTGATGAAATTTAACATGATAATTGTAAATGGATATATGTGCTATTATATCAAAAATAATAAAATTTAAAATGGTGAAGTGATTGTTTACATGAAAAAAAACCTTAGATATTCAAACTGCATGAGAATCGACATAAATAGTGAATAAATAAGTGTTTGCTCTGTGCCGCTCACCATTCATTTCAAATATTAAACCATTTCTTGAATTATTGGACTCAACACTTTAAGGAGAACATATTTATTCAAGTATATATGAATATAAATGTAATCCTGATTGGACATCCTTAGCAGAATAATTATGAAAACATGCTACTGAGTCATAGAATGCAAATATTGTTTACAGAACGAACTAGAGTTTCAAATATGAATACAGGCTCAAGCATTGACCACGTGGTAATAAAGTCTAAAAACAAAACAAAAGCATTGGTATATGAATCAACGATAACATACCACTATATCACCATAATGGAAATAGATAATTTTAAGAAAAATGAGAAAATACCAGTGTAATCATCAAGAATAAAATTAAAATGAATTAAAGAAGGGATGATATTGCCGGGAACAATGCACCAAAAATCTTCATTTGTATACATTACAAAAAATAATAACATCAAAACAAGCATTTACGAAACAATAAGAAGACAAGTGTAAGAAAAATTTCATAAATGCGAAGGACCTCTGGACAAAAAGATTTCGTCTTCTTGATTCCTAAATTATACAATGCAATAACTAAATCAATTAGATATATTCAAAGGAACTTTCATAATAGAACAGTTAGTATTTGGTTTCAGAAATCAGCCTGTCGTTTAATTCAAGTTTATCGAGGAGGATTTATTCACATTTAGATGAAAACCATTCCAAGAGTTTTTGTATATTTTATCAATGGTAACCAGACACGATTCAAAAAATGTTTGCTATTTCTCCGAATTATGAACATTTTTTTGTAAAACGAGCTTATCATATGTGGTTTTATTTCATTCATTATATTTTTAATGCAATCAACGAATGTAATTTAAACTGTCAAATATAAATTCATAGTTTGGAATACAGCATTACTTGTTGCGAGAATGTGTAGCCTGGCACGATTTATTTTTTATAACATAGTTTACGATTAATTATTGTGAATTTTTTTCCCATACCTAATATCCATATCATCATACTGTTTCTCTTACGGGGTTAGCAAAAAGGTCGGAATTTCACACCTTTATATCAACGCACACAGTTTTGTTGAAATCAATATATTTACTTTTTTTTGGTTTTTGCGTCTCATAATTGTATTATCTCGTACAACCACTCAGAAAGTTGTTGATCTTAAATAAAAACTGGAACCCTTTTAAAAATATGGGAACTTTGAAGGAAAACAACTAGATCATGGAGGTTGTTTTACTTCAACGCTTAAATATAATTTTGAAATCATCAGAAAAAATCGGTTATAGACCAAATATCTTCGTTTATGCTTTCATTGATTTATGAATTCCTCGCTCTCATTTAATATCAGGCATAAATATGTTTGTAACACATTCCCTCAATATGCTCATAACATCCTGAGGGCTTTGTTTAAGTAAGGAGCCTTCGTTTTTAACCCTTCCCTTACGGTGTTAAAATTGAAACGCGTGCTCCGGTGTTGGGTAGTTAATACGTGATAAAAAATTAGCGATTTTAAAATAAGAACATTCATAGATAATTCCCTTAATTAATTATAATTGAAGTTAAAAATTATAATAATTGAGATTTATTTGCTGAAAACATTAAAAAAACATCTGGCAACGCTCACGGAACGGGCGTACGTGTAACCTATTTGCAAGCCTAGAAGCTACTGTGGCGCGGAACGTCAGTCGCATACCCCGGCGCTTACGCTTATGCTTGCGACGTTGAGACAATTCAGCTCCTCGCAATTCAGTGGAGTATGCAAGAGTGAGATGCGAATATAGTGTCGCGCTTGCCGCATACTATTCACCTATCGTCAAGACACAAGGTCGAGGCACTCACAGCGTTTAAATGCGAATTTGTTTCCAATATCTTCACAAAATACCCACGATGTAGTCGATAAATTCTGATTAATATAAATATTATTTTTTGAATCAATGCGTAAATATATTATGGAGGAACACCTAAAATCTTAACTTTGTATTTATTATATTTATAGAGATATTGATGGTTATTAGAAGCAACGTGTAGAAGATACCCAACACAGGGAAGGAAAGGTTAAGGACATGTATTAACTGAAGAAGCCCTACATTAACGTTCAATAAGTTATTATTGTATTATATAATATAAAAAAAACATTCAATTTATTTTGTTTTTACCACTTTTTTAAATGTACAGAGTTCATTTATTTTTTCAAATATTCTTTAATACATTCTCTAGGCTAGACTTTCCCCTACAACTTTCCCATAACTACTTGTTGTATATGTTGAATATTTTTTTTGCAGTGCAGTTAACAGTGTGTATTTGTGACACCAAGTTGTAGATCACTGAGTTTTTAGATATATAGGCCTTGAAACACGACGACCTTATATCGAGATTAAAAATGCAATTGAATATTTTTGATAACATTTACTTAAAAAAAATCACCAAACGAAAATGTCTTTAAATTTAAGCTTAAAATACCCTTTCAGAACAATTTAAATAATTGAAGTTTATAAAGTATTTCAAAACATAAACACAACATTTAAGCCTAACGGCATCATATTATGTCAACTCAACGTAATTTTCTCAACAGCGAGATGTATTTTCTTAGTATTTATCTCAATTATTCATAATTACAAACAAATATAGATGAGCTCTAAAACTTGATGAAGGAACTTTCTTCGCTAAGTTTTCTTTGAAACATGAAACTAATAAATTTATGTTAAATCCACCATATGCAGAACAAAAATTTCTTCACAAAATAGTGTACCTAAGGGATTTGTTTTATTCACCATTATATCAAGCGTTATTTTTGGCTACACACCAAAAATTTCGCCAAATGGTTCAATACAAAGCAACTCGAAAAATATTATGTGATTTTTGAACTGTGTGGAATTACATTTAAATTAATTTTAATTCATTATTCATAACAAATACTCCTGTTCTGCGAACCAACTTTTAAATTTAAAATATTTTTAAATGAAATTCTTTTAATTTATCAAAGGTTTCGGCTTAAACTTTGTGGTTGTTCATATTTTAATATTTAACAATAAATTACTTTATTATTCCCTCCAAAAAGAGGCTCGGGGTAGGGGGTACAAATACATGTAGCAATTTATTAAAATAAAAATGTCACAGACAATCTCTATTTTCATCGATATCTGTCATCACTTTTTCTTTTATTCTATAGTACTCATATCTGCACTTCGAGTTTCCTTGGTGATTCGAAATTTCTGGCGTTGCATTGTGAGATTTCTGGAGTCTACGAAAATAAGTAGAATATATACCTTATCACCGTGTTATATATTGTGGTGAATCAATGACGACAATATGGAGAATCCGCTTGAACCCATCGAATAGCTTTCCCCTCAATAACAATGCGAATTAAAGCATTTGTCGAAAACATTGACTGTGATGTATCCGCGTGTGTAGCTAACGACTTCGCCTTCTGTCGACATTATTGGCAAAGGCATTTCATATCACCATTAATGTTGAATAAAACTTACCTTTATACTTATTGATTGTTAAATTATTAAAATCAACATAATCAGAAAAGAGATTGATTATTTTTTATGTTCCATTAGATCGGTAGTTTCGTGAATTCTTCCATATTTTTGGTATACGAAAGATTCATCTCTTGTAAAATTCTGAGTTCGGGATGAAAACTTATTTAACTGATTTTGATAGGAGTTCGAATTTAATAAATTTATACTCCTAAAAGAGTTTTAGAAAAATCAAAACAAATAATTATCAGAAGATGCAAGGGAAAATGACTATATGGAGAATGCACACAATTATCCCAACTAAGTTGCAATAATTTTTATCGAGTGACCATATAAACTTATGATCTGGCTTTCTCATGCTGGAACGCAACACCTTTTCCATTGGCCAACTCCGGCCTTTACTTGTCGATTGCTTGCTTCAATTGTGAGCAGTACTAATTGAAATCATTAGTTTGGTTTGTAGCAACAGCTCATAGTACATGATACCCTTCCAATTCCTCCAGATATACAGCATGATTTTCTTTGAGTGTATTTCAAATTCTCTGATGGTCTATTCTGGCTCCCCCTCGCTATCTTTTGAATAAAGGATATATATTATATATAATATTTAATTTAATATTCATACAAAATTGTAAATACACAATTTTGAGTAGCATTGTTTATTTTGATAAATGGATAATTAAGAATAAATATACATATATTATACAATTCATGCAAAATTAATTTAATTTTACAAGCAATATAAATATCCAAATAACAAGTGTTTCTATTTCTTACACAGAACTAACAATTCATCATTTCAATGAAAATATTTACATACCATTAAGCTGTTTCCTATTAAAATAGGTGGAAAGGAGAGAACACCAGACTTTCATAACGTGGCCTAAATCTTTTGCATCTTCTACATCTGTACACCTTATACAACTACTACAATTTATCTCACTTATTATGTACCATTCTTTTAAAATATCAGTCACTCGTAAGATGGGCCTAGATCTTTTGATAACTTCGCTTTTAAATGTATTTTCTGCTATTTATTATGAGATATATGTGCGATTTTGGAATGTATTTAAATGTGTACTTACTTTGTTGCTATCAATAAATCTTTATTTAATTATTTATTTCATCTTTGCCGAATGAAAATCAAATATGTTAAAACTTGTTAAGGGCAAGTGCACTTTCGGTTGCAATGTTGTATATTTCATTCTCTTTATTCTCGATTCAGAGAAAATTTTGTTGAATTTGGTTTATATACGTAGTTTATACAAAACCGCAGGGAATCAAATTTCTATTTTATTTAACAGCAATTAAACTCAACCACAAAACCAAATTTCCTCCTCTGTTATATGGAAATTAGGTAAAAATTGAGTTCAAATTTATCATTATTCTAATATTAAACAATAATATTTTTGATACAATGTGAGTTATTCATTCATTAAAATTCAATTCGTGGTTATTTTGATTATCATTTTGAAATAAATTATTATTTCTTATTTAACGAAATTTCATCACCAATTGACAACTTTGTACTGCAGTGGGACAACGAGAGGGGATGGAGAAAATCGTTGTGTCCAGATGCAAGGCAAAGAGGGGGTGCAAGAGTGGGACTAAATTAATATGTTTGAAACTTTTCCTTAATTTTTCGCTCCTGTCGGCGTCAGACTTTATTTCATATCTACAGTCGCAAGCAATGTGTATTGTTTTTTTTCGCTCACACTTCGGATATAAAAACCACATTGAAAACTACTTTAAAGTACTAAATTTGAAACTGGTACGGGTACTGATTTTTTTTAAAGAAAATAATAGATTTTTGAACGAAATACTGTTTTTATTATATTTTATAATTGAGCGTATTCAAATATACTTTTATACGCATACAATATATGATTTATGATGCATGAAACAATAATATGAAAACTATGAAATGCGTGTACTGGCTTTGCCTTGGACCATTGGGTTTCCACCTTATTCCGATATGAAACTTAGCTTATATTTTGTGAAAGATGCATAAATTTTGTGTATTGTCTCCAGGTACATAATACTTTGCGCCAGAGAGCATGACAAAATATATGCCCCTTTCACAAAATATTAGCTAAGTTTCATAAAACAATCAAAATAAGAGGAATTCAAGAAGTGAAAATTGAAAAATAAATGATTCGCATATTTTTTTATTAAAATTTCATTTGGTATAGGCAAAATTCAATTATTATAAGTCTGAATATAATGTAATAATAAAAGGAGCAATGATACTCATGCTGCAGTATGAAGTGGCTCAGTTATGGCTATAAAGTTTATGAAGGGGTTCAATATTTAATATTTCTGTAAATAACGACCTCCGTGGTGTAGTTGGTAAGCCACCTGTCTTCTAGCCTGGAGGAAACAGGTTCGATTCCCGTTAGACACCAGATTATTTTTAAATTGGTTTTTTGTCTAGTTTTCGCTAAAGGCCTCATAAATATATTTTTGGTTGATTGGAGGAGATCGTCGCATTTCAATAATCCCATAAGGTTGTACTGTATACAACGAAAGTAAAATATATGATTCGCTCAGGTGTTGTTGTAGTTGCCAGACGTGATTTGTTTAGAAAAAAATAGGTTCGATTCCCGAGTTGGAGCGCCCTTGAGGAGAGTGGTTTGTCTTAATGGCATTATATAAAATTCTTTAAAATTTAAATTAAAAAATATCTACCAAGACATGGAAATATTGATATCGGAAAATGTATTTAATAGGACCATTACGTGTGCGAGTGGTGATGCTCTTAACAAGAAAGTTCGTTAATACGGCACCGAAAATAATCTGAACCCACTGAGAGTTTGCCAACCATATTGAATCGTACATTAATAGTAATAACAGAAACAAAAGCTTACTTCTTTTATGAATGCCTTTTTAGGGAGATATTTTGTACTTCAATAAATAGTAATGATGACTTTCGTGGCCCAGTTAGTAAGATGTTTGACTGTCATTCCATTCTCGATGAAACCCAAAAATAAAAATGCTAAAGGGTTCCTGACTACATAGCTCACCACCGCTAGAATTTCACTATTGTTGTTACCTCATATACGGGGTAGTATTGTCAACACGCGGTATGATGACCTGCGAGCTTCATGCCCTCTCAACTGGTTCAAAACCCGAAGCCTCGATTAATGGGCCGAACACTATGTTGTCTTCCGGCCGCCGAAATAAGAATTTGGATGTGTTGAAGGGTTCTTTGCGAATATACTCGTATAAATAAATTAATGTATCATTATCATGAACTCCTTTATATGCAGTTTTTTCTTCTGTATGATATATTCTCATACAAAATTTCCCTTCAACATAATTGAATTGAGGATTTGGACATATTGAAGATAGACAATATTATTTTCAGTCCCGGTAATCGAGTTTTCGGATTAAGAACCACTGGGACAGGCACGGACCTTTATATGGCACTGTCATTGTACGTGTTTGTAAGACTACCGTAAAAAGACAAAAATAATCGAATATATACTCGGCACGTGCGAATATTGTTACCTGACGAAGTATTTTCGAAGACTGGGGCCTTTTTCTTAATGGTAATTAACTGAAAGTCAAACCCAAAATCTACGGGTTTAAGTCAAACGCCGTACTATCTAGGCCACATAAGTTTATTTGTTGTTTATATTATTGTCAAATTCTTTCGACTTCATAGGATTTCTTTATGCTGGTTATCACATTGACTGCTGATTCGTTTAATTTAAAATTACAGTGGTGCTAAAAAATCAACACTTAAACAATTTAAAAGTGAGTACAAATTAAGATCAGGTATAATTCCTTGTCATATACCCTTACAAGCTATATCAGTACCTGTTAGCCCCTCCGGGCTTACTTGATTTTGAATCAATTCAAAGAAATTTGGAATAGAACCATATGGGCATTTTGAGCATCTAGCCAAAGTTTAAATGAACGCCTACGAGAATTTTTAACATTAAACGTGTTAGTGTTGTTGGTTTGATTGAAGAGGCATAATTCATACAAATTTAAACCATTTGATAAGCTTATTTTTGTAAGGCGTATTTGAGAACGCAAAACATCCTTTATGGCAAGAATCATATTGCTATGCTAGATAGTTGTCGCCTTCTAGGACTATAAAAGGCAACCATCTTTCATGTTTTTCATTTTTACTATCGATCCGTAGAACTGGTAAAATAACAATTTACCTCATACTTAAGATAATATATTAAATGTTTCTTTATTCTGTTCGTTTCTCCAGAAGAAGACTTTTCCATGACATAAGACCAAATAAAAACTAAAAAATATATAAATAGCACAATTTTGTTACAAATGTCTTTGTATGAAAGGGTTCTAAATATTCATATTTGATGACAACGGTCATTAAGTTTCCGGTGCTTTAAAGTTACTGGACCATTCCAAGGACGTCTCAATAAGTTTCTAATATTATTTTGAAACAATAATAAATCTTATTGATTCAAAATGATGAAAATTTCCGTGTTGAAATTTTTTTAGGTTGGACAGATACCACACCAGCCACGCCCCACTCCATAGCCGGGTAATTTTACAGTTAACATGGAACAACTCTTTCCTTAGGTATATGTCAACGATAGTTGACGTGATAGTTGACGAGTACGTGTTGTTTCGTTCTTTAAAAAAATGTTTAAACATTTAAAATCACACCATTATCAGGTTTTTTCAAAATAAAATATTGAGATGCTGTATACGGAGATTACAGTCAAAACGTCGTTTACTTTCTGCCGAGGTTTTTTTTTTCTTTTAAAATAAGACTTGATAACCGTACGATATTCAATTTTTAACATTTCAGAATAAAACGAAAAAAAAACACGTTTCCTATCGGCTTTAGTTGGCATACTTACGAGGGCCAAGGTATCACATTTGAAATGTAACATGCCTTACAGGCTCAGGCATTGTTTGGCCCAGAAACCCAATTTGACGCGGATATGACGGATCGTAATGGTCGACCAAGTTAAGAAGGAGAATATTTAACATTCACCATTTTCTTGAGACTTCTGAAGACAGTTATAAAAGTGTCAGTAAAAATTACGATGAAGAAGGCCTAAAATTAAAATTAAATCGATCGAACCCCGTACGTCCGAGTGATACCATAGGTAAGGCAAGATTATTTATTTATTTAATTAATTTACGACACAATAGGGTATTTTACAAACAAATGCACACATGCCAACTTAATACAAATACTTTAAAATATTGACATAATTATTCAACATTATCTTAAACTTATATACATTACATGTATCTTACGATATAAAAAAGTAGTATTAGTTATTATAATAAAGTAATTGTTTAGATTTGTTTTATGTTTATGTGTATAATAGTTTATCTTCTGTTTGAGTCTTTAAAACATTCTTTTCACTGGTTAATATGAAATATAGGGTTCAATTATGTTTAATTATGTTAACTTGATTGATTCCTTAAAAGTCTGCCATATCTTATTTAATTTTAGTATTATATTTTGTAATATTGTGTCAATTATATTTTCATCCCACATTATACACGCTTGATAATAATAGCTGATTACATTTGTGTTTTTTTATGTGAGTTTGTTGAGAATGTACTAGTTATTTTAATATATTCAGGAAATTTAAATAATTCTATTGATTTTTGTATACTGTTTTACGATTGTGGGAATCGAGTTAACGTATTCGACGACAAGCCCTGATTCGCAATTGCTTAATCTGTCATTGAGTGATTCACGGATGTCCCTTAGACGTTTGAGTTGCAATGAAGTTAGGTCATTGTAGATTTTTGTACCATATTTCATTGACAGATAAAACTCAAAGTTCCAATTGCGAGGAAATCAAGACGATCGGCTGGTTTAATAACCTACCGCCTTAAGTTTGGCAGATTTTTTTACATTGCTTAGTACTATTATTCGAATTTAGGATAAACTGCATTTAAGCAACAGAAAAACATAAATTTTGATTTTAAACAATCTTTTATGATTTTAAACGGTCCGGAAGTGAATCTACTAAGAATCGAATCTGAGGTGCCCCACTGCTGTGAATTCTTACTGTTAGACCACGGATGTCGAGCGGAACGATAATCAAGCACATTTTTCCCTTCGTCAAAGCGCCAAAAATATCAAATACGTCACAAAGAGTAATTCACAGATAAACGTTTTATATCTGGAAATCTTAAAAAAATGTGACCATACTTAATACATTTCTATCCACAAAAACTGTAATTATTCAAAGCGATGAATATTAAAACACCCAAATTGACAAGTGTATTTGTAAAGACTGAGACAATTTATTTTTCAGAAAAAGAGATTGAAAAATCTTTCCCTACTAAAATGAAGACGTTATAAGAAGAAGGGGGCATTATATTTATTACTTGTCCTTATGTAATGGGCCTTTCTTTTATAAATACAGTTCGAGTCGAAAGTCGTTCCTTTAGTCGTTAATTTTTTTTTCGGCAATTCCTCGGTATTTTCAAGAATGTGAGAGAAGAGAAAATCAGAGTGAGAGAAAGAAGCTCTTTGTCTGGAAGAGATGGGAGAGAGTTAGTGGCAGCCAGACTTCAGTCTGGCCTCTTCAGACACTTACAAAAGCCTTTATTTCGAATCCAAAAATGAACCAATGACAATTTGTCCCAGATTCTCGATATACTCTTGGATTGTTGCAATATATTTTAAATCAATTTTCAAAAATATGTTCCTTAATTAATGTTTACATACCTATCTGTTTCAAAATTGAAATAATACTTTGATCAAAGCATTTTGTTTCAAAGTCTAGTTGGAAAGATGCTTCCGAATTCGGGAGTTGCGGGCTCGATTCTCGTTGGTATCCAAATTTAATAAATAATAATTTGAGAGTGGTTTTCTGTAACATTATTATCGATGATAAAAAGAGATTGTCTTATGGCAATAAATCTGCCAGGTAGAACTATATAGAACGTAAGTGTAATAGGAATAAAACATAAATGTGGATTAAGTCCATTTTGCATATAAAGTCATAAAGTCTAGTAACTCATTAAGTTCTAATGTTTTTAAACGGTTTTAAGAAATGTTACTTAAAATAGATTTTTTTTCAGTAAATTTGACTGTGACACGCTGCCCTCGTTTAACACATTCACTGCGATATGTATTTATAGAATAGTGTAAAGGTACTGAAAAAAATCATATTTTCGAAACCTTAAAATCTTACGGTATTTTCGAAACCTTAAAATCTTACGGAAACCTTAAAATATTCGGTACCATACAAACAAAGAGAATCGAATGACGCGCAACGGGCGTCATCAGCGTCTCTACAAAATATATGTTGACGCCCCAGGGGCGTCTTTAGCAGCGAACGTGTTAAGAAGGATGAGTCTTTGGGATAGATTTAATATATGTTAGAAGAAAATACTCGTGCATTTCTATCGAAATATACGAGTATTTTTTTAGGTTGCAACACAAAAGTATACCTACATGAGTTTGTAATACTTTTTTGTATGATTTTTTAAAATATTTTAACATAATGCTACGTCGTACTTTGAATAGAATATTCTACATTTTCCAGATCATCCTTATTGTCAGCATCTGTTTTTTTTTTCAGAATATGTTGTGTTTCATCATACCTGATTCCAGACAAAACCTTCAATAGCGAAGAACATGGTGTTGATGACAACTTTGCACGAGACATCCTTAAATATTTTCTATGTTTCAAACAGGTTCTCGACTAAAATCTTTGATTGAAATACAAGAATTTTCATTTGTCTTTTTGAAAAGGCCTTCTCTACTCCTATGTCAATTATTCTAATGAATAAACACCACGGGAATCTTTCCGCGTATCGCAATAGTATACTTTTCTAGAATCCAATTATGGTGATCCTCTCTACTCATGTAAATTTTATATGTATTGATTGCGAGCTGTTGATTTACGCTCACTTGATCCTTTTTAGGAGAACTCCAGCCTCGAATTTGTGCAAAGGGCTCGCTCTACTTTTAAGAAGTTTGATTCTAAAGTATTAATTATCGTACCATTTGACAACAATACTTCATCGTTTTATACAAATTTATTTTCAAAGCAACCTTTTATCTTTGTCAAACATGAGTGGATATTTTTTTCTTTTCATACTTACAGCTCTCAAACTCTTTCCTTTTGGTTAGACGAGAAAACTCTGGGAAAATATTTACTGCATTGTTACCACTTAACTATTTTCTAGTTTTATTGAAATTTCTCGTATTTTCATCCCAACTTGGAGAAAAATCATATGTAAAATCACGTTTTGCCCATTTGTTTGGAGTTTTACGAGATCATTTAGTGCTACTGGATTCTGGATATGACTGAATATCGTCTTACATTTTCATCAACATCAGTAACAACAGATTCTACAAAATATCTTAATTAGTGTTCTCTTCAGATAGCCCATTATTTCACCTAAAGTTCTAAATGTATGATATTGTTTTAATTATAGGTTGAACTTTAAATCTTGATAAGAAACCAATAATGTTGAATAAGATATTCAAATACTATTCTAAATAAAAATCTGTATAAACTCTTTATTCTTAGCGTCCTCAAAAATGTACTATTCCATATAATAAAATGTTTTAAAATTAATTTTAACCAGGCTTTTTTAGTAAAATAAAAAGTAGCTTTTATATCCTCAAATGACGATGCCGGTAACTAATGAGTTAATTACTTAGAAAATGTATTCTCTGTTAACAATACAAGTAGTTTTTCTGTAAAACAATATTATTGTTTTTAATTTGTTTAGTCAAACACTGTTTAATCCACTTTATATAACGTAATAACCCTACCGGTTTCAAGGTTTTCGCCTTATCATCAAGAGAGCACAAACAATACTCATCTCAAGTTTTGTTTGTGCTCCCCTGATGAAGAGGCAAAAACCTTGAAACCGGTTGGGTTTTATTGTTATATAATGTGGAATAAACTGTGTTTGATTTAATAATTAGCTTTTTTTAACCTCCTCAGCATCAATGCCTTAACTATAAATAATACGATATTTATGTAGTTCTTTAGCACTATTTGATAATCAAAAATACTTCCAAGATATCCGTTATTATGGAGAGTAAAATTTCTTAAAGGCTTCCATTTCTTTAACCCTATTAGATTTCATCATTCCTATGTAGGATGTAGCTCTGTAATGTGTCTCCAATTGGGCATATCCTGCGCCAATCGTATATTCTGTAGTAGCGTAATATATTTTATATCATCTGAACATTGTGTCTTTGGTCTGCCAACATGTCTTTATCCAGTCCTGGGTCACTATCAGTGGTTATCTTCACATATCTTGACTTGGACTACTCAGTTCCATTTAAGTTGTTCTTCAAATACATTTAAAAATTAAAACACTGTTTTATTAAAAGACGCTATACAAATTGCCATTTTATTATTATTATAATTATAATCGTGTTGGCTGGAAGAATTTTTCAATAAAATATAAAACTTACCAGATTGTACTATGAACAAGAATAGTGGAATACAATACAATATATACAAAATTCATTACAACCATTTTGCATATATATTTTTCATAAAATTAGAAAATTTTAACAAGGAATAATGAGTCCCAAACTAGAATTGAACTTCCGTGCCTGGATGTCTAAAGACTCTGCTAGAAATCCAGCGAGTGGTCATTATTTATTTTGTGTCCTCCTTATTTATGACGAGGCATTTCTGGGTAGTGGGCACCTCGAGCCCCATCCTATACATCCCTTTCATGTGGGAGATTTACTCATAGGATGTTCTGAAAATATGCTCTTTCAATAAACGTGTAATTACAATATAAGGTCGCATTGACATTAAGATATAAGAAAAAAAATTTGTTTGATTTTATTTAAAATAATAGCTGATGATTTCATGTAATATATACGGGCAAGTATCCAAAAATAACCACTTATAGTCGCAGATACCACTTTCCTATCCTTACACTCAATGATTTTTAGTTATATTTAGAATCTGTTAATAAAATCGGATTCGTATTTCGAGTAACAGAGACCTTAAAAAGTGTCGGCTCTCTACACAGCGCTATATAAGTTGACCTTTTATTATACTTACATGATTTTTGGAAGTGAAACGTGGATGAAGAAAAATATTGAAAGGAGCCAAATAAATGCGGTAGAAATACATGCACTGAGAAATATACATGGGATGACAATGTATCACGGAAGACGAAAAAAGTTATTAGAGATGAATGCAAACTTTACTCTGATGTGTTAAGTAAGATGGAAAAGAGCACTCTGAGATAGTTTCGGTGCGTAGAACGAATGACAAAACAAGTAGACAGTGTGGTAGAGGAAGACCATTGAATATTTGGTCGGATTAAGTGAAAGATATTTTGAAAGAAGGGAAATATAAACTGTTAGAGAAATAATAGGCGCTGTAAATGAAGGTATATGGATTTAGAAAAGGCGAAGAATGTGTGTGCCTACTCCAACAGGGAAAGTGAATAAAATGCATGTGTGTAAAATTAGATTGATCAAATTATCACATTTAACAAAAAAATAGTTTTTGCTCCATAAAAATATAATCCGACTAACTGTTATGTGATGGGATGGGATACTTATCGTTTTGTGGCGATCAGAGAAAATTTTGCTACTTTATAAACTTAAGAGTATATGTTAAATTTGGTTGCATACTTTATTATTATTCTCAGTCTTATGTTTGACTCGTGTCATTATAATTTGGTTGCATACTTTATTATTATTCTCAGTCTTATGTTTGACTCGTGTCATTATAATTTGGTTGCATACTTTATTTATTCTCAGTCTTATGTTTGACTCGTGTCATTATAATTTTCTTAAAAGTATATTCTTTACTTTCTGCGATGGGCTACTTATAGTCTTTGTGGTGACCGGAGAAAGTTTTGCTACTTTACGAACTTACGGGTATGTGTAAAATTTGACTGCATACTTTGTAATTTATTCTATCTTATGCTTGACTCGTGTATTTATATATTTTTTAATAGTATGGTCTTTACTTTTAACTTTGATTTTCATCTGATATTCTGTCTACGCCGCAATCTCTCCCAACACTCCAGTGTGATGCTTTTAAAGGAAAAACTTCTCCCTGGAGACAGTTTTAGAATAACTGTTAAGCTTGAGCTTATTAAAAATGCTAATTAAATTTGCATTTTTAATAAGCTCACGATCACACTGTGTGATAATTCGAGAGGTGCATGGCTGCGCTGTAATGTACTGAACTTACGTGCAGAAGATTCCCGGTTCGAATTTCACGTTATGCTACTCCCCTCGAATGACAGTATTCGCGGGTATAAGGATGCTTATGACTTCGATCATATCTAGTCTTTCCGAAAGTCGGATAAAAACATACCGGTGTACTCCGATTGTCTCACTCTGGTGTTCCGTCGAATCCAGTAAAGTGGTGGAGCCGGTTGGTTTGCTGGTGTGCAATTACTCACTTAAAAATAAATAAAAAAACTCCACGGCACAGCTTCACTTTTCAGCCGAATTGACGATGGGATGGCGAGGAGGTCCATGACTATGAGACGCAACAACGATGATGAGGCCCATAATTCGATTCGACATAATAGAAGGGAAAATTGTCTATCCTTGTAAAAAAATATTAAACTTTGTACATTTATTTGAACAATACATTTATTTGAATAATATTTGATATTAAACAAATATTATTCAAATAAATGTATTGTGTTTAGAAACGGATACTTTTTCAAGAGGAATACATTTATTTTTAAGTATATTTTTCACAGCATCAACGCCCTAGTTAGGATTATCCACCATTGTATTTTTTGTCAAGTATCAACATTTATGTCAAGTGAAAATAACATTCAAACATACGAGTATATAAAGAGTGTATATTTTGAAAATACCCTTATTATTTTGAAAATACCCTTATTATTTTGAAAATACCCTTATTATTTGGAAAATACCCTTATTATTTTGAAAATACCCTTATTACTTTGAAAATACCCTTATTATTTTGAAAATACCCTTATTATTTTCATACCATTTGGACTTGGAACTACTTGATAATTTTTATTAGATTCGGTGACGAATATACTCGTACTTCAAACAGCGATTAAATAAACGTTGAACATCTCTCTTCAGCTATGTTACATATTCTTTTACAAGACTACAAAAAACCCTTACCATTAAGTTACGTAACGAGTTTTTCCCAATAATTACAACTGGAAACTCTTTTCAATTATGTTACACGTTTTTGTCAATACTACATATACTCTTCTCTGTTATGTTACACATTTTGTTTTTCAATACCTACAACCTTAGATCAGTTTTCTTTGTTTTCATCTCAGATCATAGGGTGTTATAAGTGAATTGAAAAAATAATTTATTGTCAAATATTCTAATATGGAGTTCCACAAAGTTAAAGTCGAAACCTTTAATAAATATATTTATAAAAGGTATAAGTGTTTTTTTTTTCAATACAAAAATATTACAACAAACTGTTTCTTTAAGCTATTCGAAATATGTTGAAGAATTTCATAGGAAATAATCAATCAACTCCTGAAGATAAAAGAAAAAAAACTTAATGATTTTTTTGGCTTAGTAATTGGCTGATTTTTTGGCTCAATAATTAATTGATGAAAATTATAAAAGATGAATTAATAGTGGACAGACCTGTATCGCTCACACTATGATTGAGTTTTCGAAATTTCTTTTATAATATATTGTAAAGCAATAGGCTCGTCCTTTTATAAGTTTATCGTGTAGATTTTTTTCCGAGTTTAGTTGAAAATCATCGAGTCAAAAATACATTTGTACAACATTTACACCAATTGAATAAATCAAATACATTACTTTTTTATTATGCGCCCCCTTGACATATAAAAGCATGGACAATTAGGAAGAGTGATAGAAGTCGGATAGGAAAAGGAAGACATTGAATTTCGTGCTGGTGAAAGAAACAAGGTCAACAACGCGCGTTTTACTGCATTGGACAGTAAACCAACCCCTAAATTTTCAAAAATGTTGTAACCTTGATGCATAAAAGAGCAATCTGGAGACTGAAAGGGGTGATAACAGCAGAATAAAATCGATAAAAATGCGTGATTTGTGAAAAATATCCGGTATTACAATAATGACACAGTTCAAATAATAAGAGATATGTTAAATGTTTGTAAGAGTCGATTGTTATATGTAGAATATTTGTATGGTTTGGACATATAGAGAGAATGGATTATGAATAACTTTAAAAACAAATATATAATATTTGTCTAAAATTAATAACATGCGAGGACGAGGTAGGCAGGCTGAGGGAAGAATAAAAGGATACAGTTGGTATTTTTTGCTAATGGAAAGATAACAAGTATGAGAAATACAAAAGCACGTAAAGACAGTGGTTGTGTATCTGGGAAGGAAGCTGTAGAAACCTTTACCTACCTACCCTAAAGGGAACATATTGAAATAGTACATATGTTTGTATTAATATGCGTTTTGTCACATATTAAGACATTTTTCTTTTATTAAATGTTACCCTTGTCAAACAAATGAGATTTTTTTAGTTATATTCTCTAATTTCGTATCAAATAAAACAATATGGTGATAAAAACACCTTCATATTTTTTTCTAATTTCGACGGGAGACTGAAATAAAAATGGTAATAATTTTCTTTCCCATTAAAAAATAAGCTGAAAATTGATTTTTTTGGAGTACCGCTCATGAATATTCTATTTCAATTCTAGATAATTTGCTTTAGAACAAACAAAATTTTCAAATATATTACGAGTACAAAGGAATTTCATAGTTTCTCGTTTGATTTCAGCGAATTTTGTCTTGAAACATCAGTCATAATTTATATTCGTCTCGTTTTCTACTTTGATGCGTTTTAAATATTAATATCTTTAAACTTCTAGTTTGGTAGATTTACGTAGATCAAAGAAAATAATTTTACACACATAGTCTAGTAAAATATTCAGAGAAACTTATTTTTTTAATTTTCTCAAAAACTTTATTATTAAATCACGCCAGAATACTTTTGGGGTGAGCGAAAAAGATATTTCACTTCTTTATCTAATACTAATAAGATCCAACAGTTTTCGGCATCAGAACAAATCAGAGCGTGTATGGACAGATGATGTTAAAATTAAAATTGGATGCGTCTTCTCTCACTAGAAATTATCACATTCAGCGTAACATATAGATATTTGCCGACTGTGATAATTTAATAATGACGGTAATAACTGGAAACACAGGAAAATCATTTGAAAAGAGATTAAGTGAACATAAATCCACCTTAATAAATCCTTTAATTTATTCTGAAATGCCGTATCATTGTCGTCGTGAAAATCATACATTTTCTGTGGATGATGTCAAATTCTTACATATTAGTAGAAACGGAAACAAATCAGACAAATTACAGGTTCTAGAAATATTCAAGTCAGTACATCGGGATGAACATCTGGCAAACACACAAATTCGCTGACATTATCTCCTGCCTCCCTCCACCCACAATCCCTTACCTGACTTTTTGCCGTTAGAGATGTGTGTGTCGGTACCAGATCGAACAGAACTCAGTCTTGTTTGTGCTTCTTGATGATGAGGTGAAAACCTTGAGACAAGTAGGTTTACACCGTTATATAAATAAACAGTGTTTGATAAAACAAATTACGATGAGTTTAAACTCACATAATATACAATAATTTTACATCAGTACCGAATGTTAGTCATTTTAGGTACTTGGACTCGGTGATGTTAACACTTGGACATTGGAGTTAACATAAACATATCGCGTGGAAACAGCATTGACGAAGGAAAGACTTCGTTAATGCTATTTTCATGTTATTTTTCCAATTTTACTGTCAGACGTTCTTTGTGAGAAACTATGTCTATTAAACTTAAGAAAAAATTTAACAAAACACCTATACGACCAGCTATGGTGTTCATCTCTGGATGCTGGACCATAAAAAAAGAAACAAGCACAAAAGTTACACATCTCAGGAACGAAGGTGCTTTCATATTTTAGAAACGATGCTTAGACGGGCAGTGGGGCCTGCTATGTTTGACAAAGATCAAGTTCAGAACAGATTTATTAAGAGAGCTTCAAAGTAGCATATTAATAAGGAGAGATAATCGGAGGTAGAGAAAGAGGAAGAGGGAGGACAGAAAGAGATTAAGTCAATCAAATATGAGTAAAGGCTAGGATATTTATTTTAAAATCTTTCACAACTCATTCCCTTCATAATGTTAAATTTTTTTGTCGTTCACCTATCAAAAGCGTTCTTTTTTATAATGAAAACATATTTATTCATTATTTTTTCTTATAAAATAAATTCAACACTCAAACTTCAATGATTGACGATCTGAGTCATTTTTCAAAACTAATAAATAACACCTTCATTTTACTATAGAAACAATTAAATTAATTTCATGAAATATTAATTAATTTCTTTGTCTCTTTGAATCAAGTTAAAAATAAACGATCCATTATCAAACGATTGTTCCAAATGTTCCAGATATAGAACACTACATCCAGCGAACGACCTATTTTAATATTTATTTGTTTGAAGGATACCCTTCATGGTCGTGATTCTATTTAAATGTTTGAATCCACATTTGATCAGTCAAATAAATAAGTTGGTATTTAAGATATTCTATTCCGAAAGCCAGATTTCTCAAGGTTTTCAAATTATAAATAAGTGAATAAAGGTTTATTGATTGCAGCATAGTAAGTATATATCCTGAAGTTACACATACATATTTTTGGAGGCAATGCAAAATAAAATACATTTAAGAGAGAAACTTTCCACGGGTCTGTGCTCATCCATCTATTCAAGGTGCTCATCCACCTACCAATGGAGGGCAAGCTCAGCCACAAGGACATCGGATGTTTTTCAGTTCACACTGATTTACATGTTAATTATAATACAAAAACAAAAAAGATAGTTAATAAGCAGTTAATACAATTATAAACTCAATAAATATGTACAGACACACATACACAACCCCATATTCACTGCAAGCGTGAGAGGAAGTAAAATTGAGTCCAAATTTTGAGAAACCCAAGAAATGAACAAGGCATTTTTTTGCTGAATATTTGTAAAGTGCTACTTTCTTCTCCTAATTTGAGAAAAAAATTCTGCCATCGACGACATTTCATCAGATTTGAGAAAATGTGAAATTCGATTCAATTCAATTCAGTCTTCTTTTAAAGATCCACAAGGGAGCATAGGGAGGCCACCAGTATTATCCATTCAAAGCGGTTTTGGGCGGTGTTGGTAATCTCCCTCCACGATATTCCTAATGATATGACTTCCTTGTCATAGGAACGGTACACCGTGAGAGATGGTCTTCCAGGCCGTCGGGACCCCAATGGACAAAAAAACAGCGCTCTCCTCGGCCAACTATCGGGCATTCTTAGAACATGTCCCAACCAGGACCATCGCCTCTTCCTAATTGTAGAGACGACAGATCCCTGCCGGGTGCGCCGGCATACAGCGTCGTTTGTTATGTGGTCATGCCACCTGATTCCCAATATCCTCCTGAGACATATGTTTTCAAAACTAAGTATCTTGCGCTCCTGAGCCTTGGTGAGATGCCAAGATTCACAACCGTACAGGAAGGAGGATCGGGATGACACATGCGTTAAACAGGCGGCATTTTGCTGTGACGCTGAATCCAGTCGCCTTCCAAATCCTATCCATGTTGTTGAACGCCCCGCTGGCAGCTCCGATGCGGATGGGCAGCTCCGTCCGGAGATCACCATTGAAGGTGATGATGGCATCCAGGTATCTGAATTTATTCACCTGGGGGATCCGGTTGCCGTTAATCATCATCGGCGCACCTCCATCCGGACATGCATCGTTGCACATGTATTCTGTTTTACCAGCGTTGACTCGAAGACCGAGACGCAAAGAATTTGAAATGTGAAATTAATTCATTGTTATTATTCTTATAGTCTTTTACATTTAAAAGCGTGGCTGGGAGATACAATACTCGACGACTCCAGTAATGGAGCCTTCGGGTTAAGAACCACAGGAGTAGGTAACACTAGCAGACGTGGTTAAAAAGTTTTTAGCTTGGTTAAAAACTTTGTTGTTACCAAACAAAGTTTTTAACCAACCTAAAATCCTCGTTTTATATTCCATCAGGAATCGAATCTGTAACCCCCGGGTAGACGGAGGCGTCTTATTCACTAGACCACGGATTTCGTCAAAACATTATGAATTTTGAATGAGTAAAACGATATTTTACTTTTGTTGTCTTAGTTTATATTCTGTATGTTGAGCAAGTTGAAGAAAAGCACTATGATATAGTTGGGACAAATGGAGCGAATGAATAAAAAAAATTAACAAAACAAATATACAGTGCAAATATGAGCGAAATGCGTGGTAGAGAAAAACCAAGGAAAGTATGGCTGAATCGAGTGTATGATATTTTGAAAGAAGGAATTATAAGAAGTCAGAGGAATTGTAGGAGCTGTATGAGAAAGTGTATGGGTGAAGAAGAGGCGAAATATATATGTCGCGATAGGAAAGTCTGAAACTTTCTCCTTTCTTTCTACCCCGATAGGTTGGCGTAATGGCATGTATGTATGTAGTCAGTTAAGTTACATAAAAATTCGTTGCCAAAGTACGAGTGTATCCGAAAAGGTGTGATGTGAGAGGTAAACTTTCGCTTTTCAAAAACTAAAATTACATAAACTCAAGACAATTTATTCAACCAAGGTTTGACAAGTTTTAACGAAAGGCCAATAAGTATTACATAAGCTCAATGTATCCAAAATTTTCGTTGTCTTTGTGTTTTACATGGAAAATAAAATTTAAGCATTGTATAACTGAAAAAAAAGTGCAATTATGTAGGCTAGTTATCTATACATCAGTTTATAGTTTTCTTTCTAAATAGCGCTATTTAAATTGTCCCTTTGTTATAATCACGAATCTCATCGTGCAAAATATTAGACCTCATAGTTTCCATGTATGGTTTGTAGGCTGCTTACGTATCACGTTAACTGGAGCTCAATTTATTCTAAAATGCTCGTGGTTCATCTGAATCCAAGATTTTAGCATTTTCTGTGATATAAATCTTTAAACTCTAGCTTCTTGTAATTTATTCAGTGAACTACCTCGAAATGCACTATCTTCAAAAATGTACAATTTTGCCGGAGACACAATCACGTTCAAATATTTAATTTCATACAAATAACTCCAATTTATACATTTTATTCTCCAGTATAAAAAATAAGATCTCTTGTATCAAAGTATCAGCGTTACGTATCATCTGCGAGATCAAATATCTAGGTAAGCCTTTATCTCGAGTGAGAACTTGAAAGTTTTCTAAAGATAATTCTAGGGCTGGATGATAACTGTCCTTGTCTACCAGGGGGAAGTCACTGTGAAACCCCTTCTTCTCAAAATTACTATAAATTACATATAACCGGTTATTCATTGGGTTGGTGCTCTTGTCAATTTAGGTCAAGTTGTGGAACGAGCAAATGGGGGGTTAATTCGAATTCTTAAACCCCACAAATGCAACATGCATGTATATCGACCGTATCCCAACCTAACAAGGTTTAACCTAGCCTGGTGATTATCACAGATTACCAATCTCTGTAGTTACTTTGATAACTATCGAAACTTGAATTGTAACAACTTATTTTATATGCAATACCACTTGACGAGGTTATTTTTTTATTCTACCAAAGAGTAGAAAAATCCGACTGGATCCCTTTATTGGGAATATCGGGAATCAACCCCGAAATCTCTTGATGAAATACTAGCATCTATCAATTTAGTTGCATGACTTGCGATCATTTAATGTAATTTAAGTTTTTTCATAGTTACTGAATGTTGAATTCTTTCTATTTTATCGTTTCCAGACGCAGTGACCAAATCTTCGGTTTTTCTTCTACTGGCAACAGCAGTGCTCTTCATTGGTTATGTTTGCTGCATGATTGGACACTGCGCCCGTCACCGAAGGATATACACTTTCGCTTCAGGGGTCATGTTTATCGTATCAGGTATTTATTTATTGGTTACCTAAAATTATAAACTAGATTTGTCATCTGGTTTCCTCTTAAATATAAGATGGAGAGAAAAATTGCGAATGCGAAAATTTCAGAAACAATCACAAAATACCCTCAATAGATAGGATTAATTGTCAGAGTTAACCCTGATAACCTTTGAACTAGATTGTGTTGGGTGTTATCATATTTTGTGTTTGCTTTTAGTTTCGGTTGATTTTGAATATGACGATGTCACGAAATAAGCTCAGACCTTTTGGTAGCTTCTCTTTATTAAATGTAATTTTCCATTGCCTTTACATTATGTGCAATTACAGAATACATTTCTGTACTACAGTACTACCAATAAAGTTGTTTATTTAGTTTCAATAAAAATACATGTCAAAAAAGCAAAAGTTGAAAATTAAAAAATGCTATAAAATAAAATTTATTTTGCGCCTAAATATCAATATCGTTCTTTCACTAGCCTATGTTCATCGTGTACTGGCGGCCTTTTTTATCCTAAAATATATAACATATATACAAATATTCATAAGATTTAATTCTTTAAATACCACGAATTGGAAAAACGTTATTTTAGTTCAACGGAAAGTACGAAAATATTTCATTTGTAAGTTTGGATTCAAACCAGAAATTTTAGTGCAACACGTTTTTACGGGAATTTTACAGGAACACAAATATCTTCTGAGAAAAAAAATTTTCATCGAAATTATTTATATGCTAAAGAAAAGGGAAATTTTCAATATCGGACGTTTTTTAAATAATTTTTTCATAGCTGAAATCAGTTTCATTATCAGCAAATTACTTTGCAATTCCATGAAATTTCACCTCTCCTACACAAAGAGAAAGTGCGTGTATGGTTGTAATTTCCCTTAGCCAGAACCGCTGTGAAGTTAAATGTTAGATCATTTTATTTTTCTCAGTTGTCTGCACTTTTTCAAATGTGATTTATTCACATATTAAAAGAACTGTAAACATTTTATTTATATTCCGTCTCCCCCTGATAAATTTTTCGATCAAAGGTTTTTGCGATTTTTTTTAAATAAAGGCCACATTCTAGAAACAAGAATTCATATCTTAGACCTAAAATTGAAATACACAAATAACAAGTTTTATATCTGATTTTTTTTCAATCTTAGATCTGAAATTGAAAAACACAAACAACAATTATCAAATAGATTATAGCACAACTTTTAAAATACAGTGCGAAGAATACTTATGATCCATATTTAGTCAATTTTCTCTTTTTCTACAATATTTTATTTTAGACATTTTCATGACACAGATTTTATCGTTTTCCATGAATTGTGTTTTTTTTTGGCATTTGATCGTTTGGAATAGTTTCTCATTCCTTGATTACTTCCGTGACCTCTTTGATAAGACGCTTGACCCCGGGGTTTTCAGGTTCGATTCCCGATAGTACGCAAAACATATTAAAAGTATCACAGTCTTACAAAATAATTTGTTTTATAACAATACTTGCACGCGCCGAATACGCATATAAGTTTTGTTGTTTTTACACGTATAATGGCGTTACCAACACTTGACAAACCACGAGTTCCCTGCTTACTCCAGTGGTTCTTAACATGGAAGCTCGATTACTGGGACCGAAGACAATATTATCGCCGGTTACGGAAATATTAAACAATACATTGAATTTCCTATTTTTGTAAATCTATCTGTAAATGCGAGTATCATTCCTCGGAGGTAGATTGCCACTTGACTTTCGACGTAATTAAACGAAGATCGTCTTCTCTGCCAGCCCCATCTTAAGATGTCTTTTATGACATTTATTTGAATTCTGTATTTTATTTAATTTGTTGGCATATTCTGTTCTTACAGGCGGCATTTCCTCTTTCGTCAACCCTGTCTCTCATCCTACATTTCTCCTCCCTCCACCCTTCTTCATTCCTCTCATCTCACTTATCTTAATAACCCCCGTACAATTTCACCACGACGCAACTCGCCTTTTTTTTATAGAAACGTTTCGCTATATGAAGATAATCCTAGTTTTTTTTTATGTTGATCAGAGCTTAGTTTCGATTAAAGTGAAAAGTTAGTACAACGGAAGTCAAACTATAATTTGTATAAACAAAGCAACTTTGAATGTGGTAAAAACGAATATTAACGGTTCTTGTAAGTCCACTGACGCAATTTTTTTTCATAACCATGTAGTTGAACCAATTATTTGTACGACTGCTGGAAAATTCGACTACTTAGATCGGGTAATCAGTATTGGCCTCGAATGAACATTCATATGACTTTGACTACTTATAAGAATGAAGAGAAAAAGTTGTTCTTGCCATGATTAATTGAGTAAATTTTATGGTTTTGCTTTGTTCCTGTGTTGGGTTCTACACAGCTTACACATTAATGTTAATTTGAATCGTTATTTTTGTGCAATCGTTTTATTGTTTGTAATATAATTCGGACTTTAACCCTGAGAGATCGGCGCACTGCTATAGCAGTGGAAGAAATTTGTTCTACCCTTGTATTCTAAATGAATATCATTCATTTAGAATACAAGGGTACATATTCTAAAATATATTTATGTTGTAAAAATATTTGTTTTTTGTTTTTTTGTTGTTTAAAATAAATATTTATCACGAACGTCCGAATCGTAAATATATCTCAGCACTAGATAGACAATTATATTTTTTTCTCGTAGCGCTCTCAGGGTTAAAGATTAAAACGCTACTGAGTAAAGTAAATATATAATATATTTAATTATATTCTTGATTCATCTTGCCTAGTTTAATCCAGTACATTAAAAAAATTGACAATAAAAATCACGTTTAATTACGTTGTTTATTATCTTATCTCATTTCATATATTTTATTCATAATATCTGACTTTGTATATAATATAACAAATCTGTAAACTTATTTTTTCAACCACAATAAATAAAACTACTCATTCAACTCCCATTTGAAGAATATTTTTCACTTATATAAGAAACATTTTTCCTAGGATTATTTACTTGTTTCACACAAACTTTATATCCTAATTTATTAATAAATATTTTTTACACTTGTTATGAAATTCCTACAAATAACACTTTTATAAAACTCTTAAATTCTTTTTACATGATCATCTCTAAAATTAATTAAAGAGTTTTATTTATTAAAAAGTAACATTCAATAGATTTTTTTTGTAAAACAACAACATTTCAAAGATTAACTTGTCGGATAGAAGATATTGCTTTATGGCAATAAGTCCGCCAGATGTACCAAGTACAGCCATGAATTATAAATTTAAGTTTAAATAAAATAATATAATTAAAAAATAGTGATGCTTGCTTATTTCTACCAAATTTTAATTATAAACAGGAAATTTTGAATTTATTGTTAGCTGGCCAATATCGCTTCATGCCAATGAACTGTACCGTTAAGCGATAAAATATAAATTTGTAAATAAATATGTGGTTCCGCAAACTAAGATTAAATAAGCAGAGAAAACCGCGTGTTGGCGAAAAGACATCTAATGAAGGTATTTCCACCCTGAGATTCTTATTTGATGTTTTATTTTGGTGTCGAAAAGTGCTAATTTATTTTTCTTTTGTAGATTTAAAATATTTTTCACATAAATCATGAGAAATGGAGAAAGTGTTGACGCGACATTAATACGGTTATACTCGTATTGCTGGCATTTCTAGAAGCTGAGGATCCCTACCGTGTAATGCGGAGTATTCATCCCTTTTTTCTGATGTTTGGGGCTGGATTCTCCAAAGCTTGGGGGGGCTATTTAAAGATTTAAAAAAAAGATATCCTATTGTTTAATTTATTTCATATTAAGTTGCTGTACATTATAAAATCTATTAAGATAAAAAAAAAAAGTCGAATAAATGTATGTACTGAGAAAAAGACACGTGGAAAATGTATGTCAAAATACGGAATAACGTGATTAAGGAGGAATTTACAGATGATGAAAGCGTCATCAGAGATATTGAACGGCGTGTAGCGATAGTAATGTATGGAAGTGAAACTTAAATGAGATAAGTGCCGAATAAATGATAATATATAACAGAATACGGAATAAAGTTATTAGCGATGAATGTATTCTAAATGCTGATGTATTAAGTAAGATCAAGAAGAGCACTCTGAAATGGTTTGAGCATATAGAACAAATGAATGAATAAAGACTAACAAAACAAATACGAGTATACAGTGCAGATGTGAGTTGGATCAAGTGTATGGTATTTTGAAATAAGAAATTGTAAAAAATCGGAGAAATCGTAGGAGTTGTATAAGAAGGTGTATAGATGTAAAAGAGACGCGTAGGAGAGTGGGTGTCGCGGTAGGAAGTCTAGCACTCTCTACTTTCTGCCTACTCTGACAGGAAAATGGCATGGGTATGTATGTATGAATTAATTTATTACCAGATATTTTGTTTATCTGATTCTTTACTTTACTTATTTAGTTAAAATATAATGATAAAATGTGTAATGATGTATTTTTAAACTTACTTGCTAACATTTATCATTTTACGAGTACATCCGAGAGCTTACAGTTACATTCATTGTTTTTTCTTAGGCCTCGGCCACACAGGCAGGAGAATCGCTTGATGCTTAGAGCTACGCTGCGAGCTAGGCGACATATCCTAGCGAACCAACGCACCGCATACTATCGCTATGGCCACACTGCACGCTTCGCGCCACGTTGCATGACGATTAGTCATCGAGTGAATCTCCTAGCGAACAGACGTGTTGTTTAATTTTATTGTGTCACCGTGATTTTACAAGATGGCGGATTTTTAATAACAGCTGTGTATAAAAGGGAGCCTTTGTGGAACCCATCGAGCAAATTATACAAAAATCACTTTGGAATGAAGTTGCACAGGAAGTAAATAAAGATGGTAAGTTGTAATGAAATTGGTTAGTTTTGAGAGTGGCATCGTTTGTTGACTCAACCACTCCCAAATGTCAAATGAATTTGTGCGAAGCACTTTGATGTGGCCAAACATGAAGTCACCTAATACATGAGTCACGTAAAACCTAACTTAGCACCTAACGAAGCACTTTGGTGTGACCTCGGCCTTAAACAATACTTGAAAACCTGCGACTAATCTTGTCTTTTCTAAATATCAAAACACCCAGTTGAAACTTGAACACTTTACTACATTCACATCGTGGCACAAATTGATGTACAATATCTCAACTAATTTGTTTGTTGAATTATTTAGTTAAATAATTATTATAAATGAATTTCAACCTTCTTAACTTTATCTATTTATCAAAATATATTTTTTCTATTTACTTTTACAAAAATATATGCTTAACATAGAAACATAGACAAACAATGGTTCGAGTGCTCTTGACTTCACTCATATTTTATCTATTTATCAAAATATATTTTTTCTATTTACTTATACAAAAAGATATGCTTAACATAGAAACATAGACAAACAATGGTTCGAGTGCTCTTGACTTCACTCATATTTTATCTATTTATCAAAATATATTTTTTCTATTTACTTATACAAAAAGATATGCTTAACATAGAAACATAGACAAACAATGGTTCAAGTGCTCTTGACTTCACTCATATTTTATCTATTTATCAAAATATATTTTTTCTATTTACTTATACAAAAATATATGCTTAACATAGAAACATAGACAAACAATGGTTCGAGTGCTCTTGCCTTCACTCATATTTTTTGGTATTTCTTTAAAAAAATTAAAACCTTTTTGGCTAAATTATTTTTAATTTTTGTTATTTTAGTTTTTGGAAGCCAAAAGTTATTGAAACTTTTCATGTGGTAATTATAAACCACACATATATCAAACCTTTTGGATATACTTTAGCTTAAAATTATTACGTAACTTGTAAATAAATATTGTATATGATATGATAGATTCACACTTTAAGAATTAGATGGTTTTACCGTGCACATTTCTAATTAATGTTTTGAGGCTTTCGTGATTCATAATATACTTATTATATTTAGTATAAGGCCTTATTGAGTTTTGTACCGCTTGTTTTGGCTTCTGATGTGGGCGTTTCGAAAACGTTTCAATATTCATCTTTAGGGCTAGTTTGTAGTCAACCACTAAAAAGGACATGGTGTGATGGTTTATATGTATTTATAAATGGCATACATTTTGGTTTTTGAAATCATTATAAAAATTTAATAAGTGAACGAGTTTTACAAATTTACTTGAACCTTGTGTTTGCTTCCATTGATTTCTTTTAAATTGTAAAATATTGAAATTTTTGAGAATGTAGTTTTATAAAGTTGTAGTTTTATAAAGATATCAAAAAATGTAGTTTTATAAAGTTATTAAGCAATATTTCCTTTCGAAAATCATACAATCATAAAGCTTTCACATTCTATAATTTATAGTACATACTAACTCCAAATTTACAGCAAAAAACGTTAAGAAATAACCTAGGAGAAAACTTCAAAGTTTCATCGTAAAAATCAACAAAAAATCCTCATCGAGTGTTTTATTCCAGCAGTTTTTTTTTGTTACGTGAACTCCCGTAATGTTAATAAAACGGCGTTAACATATAACAAAAGCTTCACCAGTCTGAAATTTTGAGAGCTTTTTAGTGTATTTATAAATTATATCCACACGCGTTCAACGTAGATTATTTCGCAAGGCTTTATTCTGTGTGAAGACATCATTTGCGAAAGTTTTTTGATGAAGATTTCTGGCAGCATCACTTGTTTTCATTAAAGTAGGAAGATTTTCCACGTTGGGCGTGGTGTAACAAACGGTGGAACTTTCATTTTCCACATATTTTTTGATCACACCTCGAGGGGTGGAATATTTCGTATCATCCTTCCTACCCCAAAGCTCGTTTTGTATTCATTTTACCCTCATTTAAAATAATGGCGCCTCGGGGGTGTTTTTGGTATTTTGAACATATTTATATTTATTCTATTTTAGTTCAACTTCTGAATTTTTGGTTAAACCTTTAGTTTTCATTTTAAACGATAATAAAAGTTGTTATAAAAGAGTATTTTATTTAAGTTTAAAATCATTAACTAAATGAAAATTTTCAAAAACAAACCGAGAAATGTAATTTTTCTATTTATTCAAATAAAACATTACACATGTTTAAGTAAAATAACGGCGTAGGTTTAAAAAATAACGAAAGTATCCAATTATTCCTTTTCATTGGAAGTTGTTGGTTTCCTCAACATATATAATAACCCATTGGTTTCCTCAACATATAATAACTGGCATTCAACATATTGAAGAGTGTTGCCAGGCGACAGTTGATTAACAAGTAATCTGGTTAGAGATATTTTTGTCTATGGGTGATTAAAATTAAATATAAACTGACTTAACTGATCGAAATAAAAGGCTGTTTATCTGAGTTAGTGACAATTACAAATGTTTCTGGGTTTTTAAAAAAAAACATCATTGTATTTTTCATCAAACATTATTATTTTATCGTAATCATTTTGATCTGTTCACATGTTGGATACAACCTTGGCAACGCTAGTTATCAGGGGGATAGTAGATTTATAACTTATAATTATTATTTCAAACTAATGTTATTTTTAACTTTTATTCTTACGAATAGTGAAGGATAGAATAACATTTCAAATATCTGATTGGTGAAGAACGGCAAAACCAAATCTACAATATAAATTGAAGACTTGTGAATATTTATCCTTAAACTAGTTTTCAACATAATTTCAGACCTTATCACATCGTTATTTATTTACAATAGTTGAGCTTAGGAGCTTTATTAATTAAAAAAAACTAACCCTCATTGAAGTTATATTCAATTAAATGAATAATAGGTTTATTGTAAGTAAGATGGTATGTAAAAATATACCAAAATTATATAATACATATTTGTTAAAGCAATGGAAAAGAAAATATGTTTGAGAAAAAAGCTATGTAAATGTCTGCGTTCCTCGCAGAACATTCTCGAAAGAGATAAAGATAAAGGGCGAGCCCGAGCCCGAGCCCGTATGTGACAAAACCAGATATTTTTTGAACTATTTGATTTAAAAATAGTGCTGAACATGACCTTTTAACTATTATATTCTTACGACTAAAACTTTATAATTATTGTATTATGTCTAAAAACCCTAAAAAAGTATAAAAACAGAGTTTTAAATGTTTTTGAAAATTGTATCATTTACGTAAGAATTTAATTTCAATTCAAAACAATGTATTCAAATTCTTAAAAAAATATATATTTAATTAAAAAACAAAACCAATGCATTCTTACGTTACTAAAGTAATGTTAATTCCGGTATAATATATGATTAATCATTGGTGTATACAAGTTATAATAAAATATATTTTGTCACATAGAATATAACGAGAAAATATATTTTGTCACATAGAATGTAATGAGAAAATAATATAATTTTCGTCAACAAAGCGAGCATTTTGGAATTATGTAGGCGACACCATCCATACGGCGCGCACATCATCTCGGATTTTGAGCGGAGTTGGGTTCAGTATATCAATTCGTTTCAATTATGAAATCTAAATGTGCTCAAGGGACCCGAAAATTATTCAAGGCTTCTGTCTGAAGTTCGCTTTGTTTCGTAATAACACAATTTACTTACATGTGTTAAAAAATATAGGCTCATTTAACTTAAGGAGCAATGGAAATCAGAGAAATTTCGAAGCCGAGGTGCGTCGCTTCATATTTTATGAAACAGGATGAGAAGTATGCAAATTAATAAGTATTATAAAATTTAAATATATAGCAGGCATAAAGAAAAGTTTGAATTGAAAGTGAACTTTTTTCAATTAGAGTAGAATCTAAAAACGTGAATAAAGAAAACAGTGTTCTTTAAAAAACGGTTTAAGTTTAGTAAGTTATCAAGTAAAATCTTATAACAATTATGTTTAAAGGCTTTCGCGGTTCTTCATATCAGGTGTGTAAGGTCTTTCGGAGTGTTGTACCGCGTGGTTTGGTTTATAATGCTGACGTTTAAAAAAACATTGCTGTTTTCATCTTCAGGGATTATTTGTAAGCACGCCCGATTTATCGCAAGGCAACATAAATGTATAAACGACTAACTAAAATTAATAGAGAACCATATAACCCCTAAAGTAAATCGAAGCGACAACTAAATGAAACTTGACAATAACTTTTCTGTGGAAGTCGTTACGGTTGCGATCCGGGACGAATACATACGCTCACGTTAAGGTTGAGACTACGGTGTAGACCAACGGCGCCCGGCGCATGTTTATTTATGGTGATGTTGACCGCTAACAAGTTCTAAAGATGAAACCTGCAACATTTCCGAAACGTCAGCATCATAAACCATGCGATCATCACTCCAAAAACATTTGGAAAAATGCGTGATATAGATGAAGAAAATAGTTTTTAGATAGTTCCGCTACGTAGAAAGATTGAATTATGTAAGATTTTCAAAATCAATCTTTGTAAGTATAATAATACGAGTATAGAAGGTGTGAGGAATTTTGGGAGGAAAAAAATCGTAGCACGACTAAATTAATCCAATTTTGAAAGAGGAAACAGTGAAAAAAATCGACTCGTATATCTCAATACAATTTTAAATACGACTTTATCAGATAATCATAATAAGGCTTTGTCCCTATTGAGGAATTGAAGAATGTATCTCAGCTTCATTCTACCCTGGAACACATCTTTCTTGATTGCCACATCCATGCACCCCGTCATTTTCTTGAAAGGCTTTTCCCTGTTTAATAGTTAATTTAGTCTTGTCACATTTTTCTAATTTTTTCCCAATTCTTCAGTTTTTCCACACTACTTGTATAGAGAATTTTTGTAAATTTTTCATCATTCATTCTTCTTTCATGGCCCAACCATCTCAATGATCATTTCATCATCTTAAGCACTACATCTCCTTTTAATCTGCATTATTTTAGAATGTCCTCATTATTTCACACATTCTTCGTATTGTTCTCAAGCAATCTTTTCTAATCAGCCAAGATGTTTAATATGCCTTAAATGAAAATATGACTGGCATCCTTTTAAAAAATCGTAGAAATGTATTAGGATATGTTCTCTCTGTGTACGCCGCAAGAGACAACACGATGATATGTATCAGTATAATCTAAACTATAAATAGACAACACATGTCCTCTAATTAAGGATAATAACTAAGATTAAGTTGAATTTAATGAAGGGGAACGAATCGACTTCGTTTCCTTTGGCAACCCTTATTAAGGATCTGAATCAGCAGATTGGCACACAACTAGTGGATTGGAGGTGTCGTTAACACTAGTTAAGTTTGTATACAAAATCCTTAAAAGTAAACTTTTTAATTTATTCAGCAACAGCATTTTTTTTCTTTGAAAAAAGGAACAAACCAATTGTTTTTTATCTTTAATTGAAATTGACGATTACTTAGTTATAAAAACAGGAACAACCTTTCGTAGGCTTTGTCGGTTATGAATATCTATTATATTGTATTACATTATCGCTGTATATGGTACAACTTGGCAAGTTTATGGCTGTATGGTAATCTTTTTTAATTAACCAGAGAAATAGTTACCACACTTTAAGTGAAAAACTAAACTCAAGCTAGGAAACAGGCATCTTACCAACAATATCTGTAATACAAGTAGTAGTTGTGTACAATCTCGATTTAAGAGTGTTGTGACATGTTGGAATAGAACAAATATATTGTTTCACACTTTGGCGTATAAAAAAATATTCCATTTAAGTGTTAAAGAGGCCTTAAATGTAAAATAGACAGGAATCAGTTTTTTTTAAACAAAGCAACAAATCTACTAAGTCCAAGCTGGAAGATACACGTTCTGCCAATTTATGGAGGTTAACACAAGTTTATTGAAATAAATAAATAAGATTGAAATTTCAAAAACTAGTAATCCCTAAAATTAAGTCACTAATCCTTGAAACCGATAGATAAAGTGAGTTGAAAGTGACTGAAAAACAAAACAACTGTAAATATTTAATAACCAATAAATATCAAATGAATGGTTAAACATTCAAACAAACCGAAACTTCCCCAAACTATACAAACAAATTTTCAATAAATACAAAATTGATAGAATCCAAAACCAAAAGCCATATAAATTTTATAAATTATACGACAGAGAACCAAAAATGTTCTCCAGTTTTATTTGCACAAGAGTTGGGTTAGAAGAAATATACGAGAAAAAGTTGCAATTTGTTAGAAAATTTCCCGAATGCCAGTTCAAATTTCCTTTTAAAGAAATTCCAGTTTAATCAGACGAGAAGGAGAAATAAAACGCTCACCCCTAACATAGCTGAGGGCATTCTGCTATTACGAATTTAATATAATCCACAAACATCCCCCGGGCAACTAATATAGACCCTTTTTGTGTTCATATTGATGGTGAAACACAAAATATACACTTAAATGTTGATTTGATACTAAAATTTGAAAAGTTCATTTAAGTTTCTGTGTATTTGCACTTTTACAATATTTCAATAAAATCGTTAGTTTCAATTTCAATAATTTTTCTATAGCCGATATATTTTTTTTACCAAGCCAGTTTTCTCTTTTTTCCTTTATCTCCATACTAAGTAAGCTGTAGCGCATTGAAATTATTGTTCTGATTTTACGTTTCTTGTGAAGTATAATTCTTTTTTAATTAGATTTATAAAGAAATATACGAGTAGTATGGATACCTCGGAGGCATTGACCAAATGTGTGGGAAAACTTTCAAAACTGCAAAGATTTCTTTTTAATTTATTGAAATGTTATCGTAATTTCATACAAAGTAATAACGTTTGTGAGTATCAGCCATTTCCCAAGGTTCATAACCTGTTCTGAGACATATGTTTTGCCTTATACTCATTTCCCAAGGCTCATAACCTGTTCTGAGACATATTTTATGCCTTATACTCATTTTCCAAGGCTCATAACCTGTTCTAAGACATATGTTATGCCTTATACTCACGAAATTCCCAAATAAATAATTCAATAGAGCCAAGCGTGTGATTTGACAACTCTCCGCAAAAAAAAATTCTTGTTTATTTCTCGGTTTTGTCAAAGTTTGGACTCTTTTAGTTTCTCTCTTTACACTGACAGTGAATCAGGAGATGTGTGTGTGAGCAGCGGCGGCTGGTCTCGAGGTGCCTTGGTACGCTGAACCGGAGAAATAAATAATTCGCAATAATTAAATGATATTCATAAACATGACTTCCAAAAATGTTAAATATTTGTATAGATTAAATATGTATAACAATACTGACAAATAGTACGAGTATTTTTATTTAAGTGAAAATTCAAAAAAAAATTAAGTAAAATTTAAAAAAATATATTCCTTTCAAATTGACCGGCCAAGTTGGCCAATACTGCCGGAGCGATCTCCAATACGCACCGGACGGAAACGCAGATTCATATAGGACAGACAGAGACATATGGTACAGTAAACCGTGAGACAGCGATATTTTATATTCGCTCAGCTGGTCTCGAGGTGCGTTGGTGCTCAGCGCACCAACGCACCTCGAGACCAGCTGACGCTGTGTGTGAGTGTATGCGTTTATATTTTCAATGTTTGTACATATTTGTTGTGTTTGTAATTGTATGAACTGTTATTTAACTATAGTTTATTTTTTTATATTTTAGTTTACTTAGCTATAAGGGCATGGGCTCAAAAATATTTATGATAGCTTTCTCGCGACCAGATTCACCATTATATTGGTGGGACTGTATTTCTACTGGAAATATGTAATGAGAAGCGCCATACTATGTTGCTATCAATAAACCTCTTATTAATTGCATTTTATAAAACCTAGTTGTTTTATAAAAGGTATTAATTCATCTATAAAAGTATGGCATGAGTGTATTAAAAATTAAAGTAATGTATTTTAATAAAAAAAATGTAAATAAAAAAACAGGGTATTAACATAAATTTCATTTTTTTATAAAACCACATTTTATGATTAACACTCCAGTGCCTTCACCAAATTTGCCACCGTTAGTGCTCTCGTGCATTACTATTGTAATCCATTTTAGTATAGATTTTTCAACTACAATCGTTGTTTTTTAACATTAAAAAACTGTTTAAAACACTCGTAACAAAAAAGTTTCATAAAAAAATCCTAAAAACAAAAATTATAAAAACTAAAAAAAATTGACACTAATAGTTCATTATTAATGAGACTAAAATTTATTTTATTTGCAATGTTTTAACTATCCAAACAGTTAAGACATACTGATACCATGTTTGCAGGACAAACCCAGGGACAGCATTTTATGGCGTATTCTTTTACTAGAATTATAAATAAATAACACTGACTTCTTTGGGAGTAGTTTTGCTGTATGCGGTTCTTCGAGGCCCTTCGAAACTCAAATCCTCGCATTTCAGTTACCGAGGAAAAACAGCTTAAGCTTATTCTTCTACAAATGTACAGTTTTATCAGTTCCAAATACTGTATAATTGCTTTAGCAAATATGTTTAAACATTCTGTGGTACGTGGCGCTTCTTTCATTATTTTTTTCCAACCAAACATGCGAAGAACATTTTAATCAGCCCGTCTACTTCTAGGAGCTGGACAAGGGAAATTTTTATATATTTTGTAATATCTTTTTCAGTGTATTAATTTTGTCTTTCCGCCTTCGAAAGTGATCACCATCGGTGGAAACTGATTGTTCAGTTTCTGTCTCGTGATAAATGATTTCCAACATCACTACAGTATCAGGGTCATGACATAATCCATATTTAGACTTTTAATGAGTTGATACTTCTCGAGACCATATAAACATCTGCTCAGATTGTCTATCGTCCGTTGTAACTAAATATAGTTAAAAAGTCTAAACAGAACAAAAAAATACTAACTAACCGGCTATAGAAAATAATTAGTTATACTTTTCACCGTTTTTTCTATTTTGTGTGCAATACTACGCAAATTGAAAAAAAGAATTAATAATACTAAAAATTTTGATATGTAAAAAAATATGTGTAACATACTCGTATACACCAGCGTTCGCACGGATTACAATGGTAGTCCACCTAACTTGAACCACTAAATTTGTCACTCATTCACATGCCATGAGCGTCCTATGCTGATTAATGACAATGATGAAATGTCAAAAGAAGGTACAGAGCATGGGATTGTTGTCATTATTTTGTTGTATCAGATACGTAAAAAAAATATAATATCCCTGAATTATAAAAATAAGCCGCGCGCGCACTGGAGTGTTAAATATATTACGTTATATACGAGTATGAAGGAGTATAATGTACTCAATACTAGTTATATACGAGTATGAAGGAGTATAATGTACTCAATACTAGTTATATACGAGTATGAAGGAGTATAATGTACTCAATACTAGTTATATACGAGTATGAAGGAGTATAATGTACTCAATACTAGTTATATACGAGTATGAAGGAGTATAATGTACTCAATACTAGTTATATACGAGTATGAAGGAGTATAATGTACTCAATACTAGTTATATACGAGTATGAAGGAGTATAATGTACTCAATACTAGTTATATACGAGTATGAAGGAGTATAATGTACTCAATACTAGTTATATACGAGTATGAAGGAGTATAATGTACTCAATACTAGTTATATACGAGTATGAAGGAGTATAATGTACTCAATACTAGTTATATACGAGTATGAAGGAGTATAATGTACTCAATACTAGTTATATACGAGTATGAAGGAGTATAATGTACTCAATACTAGTTATATACGAGTATGAAGGAGTATAATGTACTCAATACTAGTTATATACGAGTATGAAGGAGTATAATGTACTCAATACTAGTTATATACGAGTATGAAGGAGTATAATGTACTCAATACTAGTTATATACGAGTATGAAGGAGTATAATGTACTCAATACTAGTTATATACGAGTATGAAGGAGTATAATGTACTCAATACTAGTTATATACGAGTATGAAGGAGTATAATGTACTCAATACTAGTTATATACGAGTATGAAGGAGTATAATGTACTCAATACTAGTTATATACGAGTATGAAGGAGTATAATGTACTCAATACTAGTTTTTTACTTATAATAATTATTATAAAACAATCAGTGCATTTATCGATAAAGGAAGAGTTCCGAGGGATATATCCAATGGCGTCTAGCGATAAGAAAGAAACAAATTCAATAAGATACTTAAACATGCTCGTGTATACTCGAACTAAGATGACAGTTATTAACAGTATTTTAGTTTAAACTTTGACGTGTGGGAGTGAAACGTGGATGTGGAAAAAGCCTGAAAAGAATAGAATAAATTCTGTAGAAATACGTTCACTGAGAAGAATACATGGAGTGACAATGCATGAGAGAATACATAATGAAGGGATTAACGATGAATGTGAACTTGAGTTTGACTTGTTGAGTATATCAAATAAAGCACTTTGAGATCGTGAAGGCACTTGGAACAAATGAATGAAGAAATACTAACAAAAGCAATATACAATGCAAATTTGAGTGGAAGACATGGTAGAGGGAGGCCAAGAAAAGTATGGTTGGATCAAGTGAATAATATTTTGAAAGAAAGAAATGTAAGATCTAAGAGAAATCGAAAGAGCTGTATGAGAAGGTGTATTGATATAGAAGAGGTGAAATATGTGTGTCGAGGAAAGTCTGGCGCTCTGTCCACTCAGCTTTTCCCAGTAGTAAAACAGCGTGATGGTATGTATGTTAAACTTTGGTGATTCAAAATATTACTTTAGATACTTCATGAATTTCGAAACTAGCAGTTTCAACGAAACGGCGTTATAAGGCACTTTAATATTTATTTATTTATTTTATCCCTTCTTATATACTCGTAGTAGTTACTCAAATATCATCTGGTGTAACGTGGAGTTAAACTTTAATCGGAGAAGAAAATTTATTGAGACAGTAATTAGCAAGCTCAACATTTAGTTATGAATACTTTTTATTGACATAAGTAACTGAATATAATTGACCGTCGAAATTTGGCATTATCTTACCTCCTGAACCCTAGAACGAGAAAATAGCACACTGCAATATTTGCAAGCTATGTCAGAATCATCACTCGAAAAAATTATGATCATTATTATTTTCAAGGATTTCACTTGATTTCATTTTATTGACAGGGGATTTTTCAAGGCTTCTGATGCTTTTCAGCGACAATTATTTTACTTTCACGTGTGTTTGGAGTTCTTTTTTAATTCTGTGACATTTTTTTCCCGAATTACTTGCAGGTTTTCCTGATGCAGCTAGTACCAGAGATGGTTTGGGCATGTAGAACGAATACATTAAGAATGAATAACTATAATGTAAATGAGTGGGGAGGTAGAAGACGGAAAGGACGATTTGATCAAGAAAATGATATTTTGAAAGAAATTCATGTAAAAAGTCAGGGAAATTGTGGGAGTTGTATGAGAAGATATACGAGTATATATGGTTCATGATAATGCGAAATATGTGTGTCGCGCTAGGAAAGTCTGGCATTCGGTCCTCTCTGCCTTTTTTGACAGGAAACCGGATTGATGGTGTATTTATGTTCAATGAAAAGTAATTCTAATATAATGTTATTTCCCCCATGCTATTGAATAATAGCACACTACCTATTTTGAAAAAAAAATTATTATTCAGATACACTTTTAAGGTTTGGTTCAGTTTTTCTATTTTAATTGGAATGAAGAAGACATTTTCGCAAAATTCCAGCATATTATTAAAATTCATAGGCTTCCTTGCCAAAATGTTTCGTAGAGATGACTTCAATATAAACTTACTAGCCAGATAATTTGTTAGGTGAAATTGGAGTATTGAATTTTTATTAAATTTTTTTAAATATCAGACAACGACTCTTTTGGGTACATGAGATGATCTTTATTTCTTTCTTTCTATGCACACAGTCTTTGCCTCTTCCCAATCCAAACGTCTCATCGTATATACTTTCTTTTTTCTCTCATTTTTTACCTTTTTCTCAGTAACAAATTCTCAAACTATCTCCTTCCTCGGTGTCACTCTTCCTCGCTCTCCATTCTTTTCAGGCATATACAATATATATTTGTTTCGTAAGTTTTTCTCAATATAAAGAATATTTTTCTAAAATTCTACTTATAACATACATATTTAATAAACATGTATCCTTCATCCGATCATTTCACAATCTATAAAACATTGTAATTTACGATTCGACACGCATTCTATCGCATTCATTCTGCTTTTACCACTCTCTTCAAATGAAGAGGCTTCACTATCACACAGGCCAGTTTATTTCTACAACCATTCACGCTGCTTATGCAGGTAAGGGATAAAATATGTTCCCACCCAGCGCGATGCACATTAAAAGATCGAAACCTTCTTTACTTATTATGAACGCAACATAACTTAGTGACGTCGAAAGAACTACCCAAACGGCTTCCTTTTCCGATGGTGACACATTCCGATGTGTATTCAAACATCTAGCAAGTTGCCAGTATTTTCACAGGAAGCTTGTAATTTCTATGGCCTTTTGGTAAAGAGGTACAAGTAATCAATGACTTATTTGTCAGTTTGAAGTTTTGTAGCACTTGTATTTCTGAAATACAGACCTCGGGTAAATTTTAAAGGTAAACTTTGAATACATAAATAATTTATGTATTCAAAGTTTACCTTTAAAATTTACCTGAGGTCTGTATTTCAGGAATACAAGTGCTGCAAAACTTCAAACTAACAAATAAGTGATTGATGACTTGTACATCTTTACCAAAACGCCATAGATTTTTCACTTTCGTACATCAAAGTTAGCACTAGCACACTGCTGTGCACTTTTTGAAGATTTTGCTTCTTCTCTCTGGCTCCATCCCAACTCACTGTCTGCGAAGACTGTTGGGGTCAGCTCTCCTCGTCCTCAGATTGTATGCTCTTCTGTCCCGGACTACGTCCCCCAGGCCGTGCCTCTGCATCAGGTTATCTTTTTGCACTACCCATGAATTCTTTGGTCTTCCTCTGGTTGTTATTCGAGGAAGATCCATGGAGGTTGCCTGGTTCACAATGCGATCGGGTGCTCTGCGTCCAACGTGCCCATACCATCTCAATCACCTCTCCTCCATCTTACATGCTTACCATGATTTTCATGCTTACCATCGATTTTATATTTGCTTCCATGATAAGTCTTCCGAAACCACAACAAATACTCTCTTTTTACAAAACGAAAAAGGCTCAATCGAATTAAATGGCTTCAATGGTACCATTCATATTGTTTTGACCAATACCAATAGTCAAAACAATATGAATGGTACCATTGAAGCCATTTAATTCGATTGAGCCTTTTTCGTTTTGTAAAAAGACAGTATTTGTTGTGGTTTCGGAAGACTTATCATGGAGGCAAATATAAAATCGATGGTAAGCATGAAACACGGAGAGGGTATTTTTTCAAATAAATTGCATCATCAGAATGTTAATGAATTCCAAGCGGAGGCAGATGTGGTTCGTTCCATAATTTTTTTTAGGCAGGTTGGAAAAAATATATATCTTTCTTTTTCAAATCACAAAAACAATTTTTTTAAAACAATATTGCAAGAAAAAATATCATTGATTATATTATCACCACCTTTTTGGTTACAGAATAAGGTAATTTAGGATGAGTGTATATTTAAGAATATGTAAAGTAGGATGAAGACCACACAGAGATTATTAGGGCATGTACAACGGGTGAATCAAGAAAGACTAATAAATCAAATATCGAATGCAAATGTTACTAAAATGCGTGGAAGAGGCAGACGTGGTAGAAAAAAACTGTTATTTAATAAAATAAATGATATTTTGAAAGACGAATATGTAAAACACCAGAGAAATCATAGGTGCTGTGTGAGAGGTGTATTGAGGGAGAGGATACAAATTCGTGTGTTGCGTCAGGAAAGTATGACGCTTGGTCCCCTCTGCTTACTCTGCCAGGAAAATGTATCTGTGTCAAATAAAGGGTGAATGCTATGAGAGCAATGCGTATAAACTGTTGGGCAGTTTTGCAAACGTCTTAATTAAATTGAGTATTAAAAATGTATAAAAAATAAACAAACCAAAAACGGACTAAGAAATAGTTATCGAACCCTTGGAAGATTTAAACATTTACCTAATCAGTGTATTTCTCGAACCCTTGGAAGATTTACACATTTACCTAATCAGTGTATTTCTCGAACCCTCGGAAGATTTACACATTTACCTAATCAGTGTATTTCTCGAACCCTTGGAAGATTTACACATTTACCTAATCAGTGCATTTCTCGAACCCTTGGAAGATTTACACATATACCTAATCAGTGTATTTTCATGCTTTCAAATTCAAATTTGAGTTGTGTCATATAAATTTTTATTTCAATGTGATACAAATTATATCACTGTAACTTTGGCCTCCGTGGCTTCATTAGTAAGACTTCGAACCCGGATGTTGCGGATTTGATTCCAGATTTTTCAAAAAGGATACCAATGTGGTTTTTTCAGCCCAGATTTTTCAAAAATGATTCCAATGTGGTTTTCTCTCATGGGCTCTTTAACATTTTTCTGTTTGGTTGAAAGAGATAACATTTTTCAGTTTGGTTGAAAGACATATGGAAATAATCATGCCAGGTCGTACTGCATACAACGAAAGTGTAATACAATACACTACAACCTTTTCACTAATGCCCTGTGAATTATTAGTATGCTTGCCATAAAGCATTAGACAAAAGAAAACTGATGTAATATCCACAGCGCTAGTGCCAAAAGATTTCAAAAATTATAATCTCATTTATCACACTTTTATATTTCAGACATTGTTTATATTAAATTAATTAAGAATCCAACATCGGACAAGCTGTGAATCTGCCATTTTTCATGGTCAATTTAGCAAAAAAAAACTTTATCCGAAAGTTATCTGAAATACTTTTACAATTCAATTACAACCTGTCAATCATCGTTAAACAACGCCCCGGGTCGATCTTCTCAGAATTATTTAAGTATTTCATTTTCTTGAAAATCAGTCATTTAAAATTGAAGGAAGAAATACATTTGATTAATATAATTTCAAATGAAATGTGTCAAGGAAGATAATTATTATTTTCAAATATTGAGCGTAGAGAATTCATGAACGTATAAATTATAATTTTTGTGTAACCAATTGATGGGCTGTAAAGTATTGGGTACATTATGTATATTATACATGTTCATATTTAATAATAAACGTGTGTACTTACCTATTAACCTTCATGTTTTTGTTTCATTCGTACTTATCACAATTTTCTGCCCCATTTATCGAACATTTGGGTTAAAAACCACTGCAGCTCGGAACTCTCTGTCGATAATGGTACGTGTTGGCAATAGTACCGTTCAAATATTGTCGATGAATTCTTTTACCAGACAGGGAACATTTTAATTTTTTTTCGGGTTCCATTGGAAATCGAACTCAAAACCTACAGGCGAGTGTGAAGCATCTCACCGATTTTACGACTATTAAATGATTATGTTGTTTATAGTTAAGGCATTAACGTTGTGGAGGTTTAAAGACATTGTAATTTATTTTTATGAAACACTGTTTATTCCACTTTTTGTGACGGTATAACCCTACCGGTTTTAAGGCTTTCACCTCATCTTCAGGGGAGCGCAAATAAGTCGTGTTTGCGCTCCCCTGAAGATGAGGTGAAAGCCTTGAAACCGGTAGGGTTATACCGTCACAAAAAAGTGGAATAAACAGTGTTTCATAAAAATAAATTACAAACTATAAAATGATTATATTTAGTCCATGGTGCATTTATAATTTATGCGACATTATTAAAAAAATATTTTGGAAGTTTTATGAATGCCTCTCTGTCATGATTCAGCCTTCATGTTTGGGGGGAGTCTATTCTGTACTGTAGAGCCAGCTATTCCAAAGACATATTGATAGAACCTTGCCTGTTTCCGGTCTATTATAATCAGACGGTAAACACTTTGAGACAGAGACGATCTCAGGTTAGCATGTATTTACAAAGGGCACTTTGCAAACTGGAAACGTTTATATTTTAATTTTTGAAACTGGTTCGATAAATGATCGTGTAACACAGCAATCATCGATACGGAAGATGAGCAGCCGTGTACCATAACTTATGTTATAGCCTGACCACCTTATCATCAATTTGTTTAGTTGAATAATGTTGACATCGCAATTAACCCGCCAGGTTGTATACTACGCAAGCAATATGTATTTTTATTGTATTTTACAAAGTGGCTTAAAAATAGTAGATATTTTATTTTTATTTATTATTTGGATTATTTTTTATAAATTTTCAGAAGACAATAGAGTTAACTTTGAAATGCTATTAATGAGTGAAATTTTAAATCAACAGTATTAAAGTATCAACAAAATAATTGAACTGTTGTCTAAAAGTTAGTTTGAGGAGTAAAACAAATCTTGATTACAAAAACGAACCTTGATTATGAAAATGTAATGCGAACAACGAAATATTAGAGAAAGTCAATAAGTTTTGTCATCAAGGTAGTACTCGTATTTTCTCTGATGATGGAAGAGTGACGAGAAATACCGAACGGTGGTAGTGATAAGAAACAAACTCATATGCAATAAAACATACGAGTGTATGGTTGAACCGGAGAGTATTTAAGATTATAGTCCTTATCATTATTCTAGTATCAATTTTAATGTACTGGAGTGAAACATGGACATGGATAAATTCTGTAAAAAATGCGTGCACTTAAAATCTGTGGCGTTAAGGTAGAAGTTGATATGTTCGTTTTATCTTAGTTTACAGGAGAAGCAATATTTATTTTGATAAGCTGTTAAAATCAGTATAAATAAGCAGTTTTTAAGTTATTCCAAACAATATATCTTTTGTTTGGATAATGACTGACACACCAAGTTTTGCCACAGCATGCTGAGAAATATTTTCTATAAATTGGCAGAATAAACACAAAATGACAAAAAAACATACATATCAACTTCTGCCATAACGTCACAGAAATAATACGTGGAATGACAACGTTTGATAGAGTACGATAAAGAGTGATTAGAGAAGAATGTAAACTTAAGGCTGTTGTATTATATAAGATGAAGAACATTCTGAGATGGTTTGGTCATGTAGAACAACTGAATAAAGAAAGCCTAGCAAAAAATAAACATTGCACCTGTGAGTGAAAGGCATGGCACAGGTAGCTCAAAAAACGCATGTTTGGATTAAGTGGATATTTTGAAAGAAGGAAATGTAAAAAGTAGGAGAATCGTACGCATCATAAAATGAATGGATGAAGAAGAAGCGAAGATAAGAAGTGTGCTGCAATAACAATATCTGCCCCTTTCATTTTAACCTACTCGTCAGGGGCACGGCGTTATGGTAGGTATGATTTAGAAAAATTGATAGTAAATCTCAATGAAAAATAAAATTCGTACCGTTCGATATTTTGAAACCAATAAACAGACGAATTATTACTTCCTGATAATTTCAACTTCCACGAAATATTTTTGCAAGAGTCACAAATCATGAAGTTTACAATCAACTTCCGGAAACATCTTCCGTAGAACTCATTATTTTTAAACTCGGCGGAGACCTACCCTATCACCTCATTTATATTATTTTAAAATCATATATTTATGCCGATACACCTCGAATACTGAATGAGCAAGTATGATACATACATTATATAAAGGTATTTCCCAGAAGGCTTGGCATACCAAATAACTTCTCATCTAAAACCATAATATTTATAGACGAAAGTCATCCTCCATGTATGGATATAGAGGAAGTTGACGACCTTTAGAATCTTATTGGTAAGATGCTGATTTTCCACCCAGGGGTCTCGAGTTTAATTTTAGATGGTACCACAAAAATATAATAATTAAAGTGGCCCAGTCTGCTAAAAAACTAGTCTGGTAATATTTACAACACGTATTATGGACATATGATAATATTGTCTTCCGGCCACGCTATTAAATATATCATTGATTTGAATATGTTGAAGTGTATCATATGATTGCATAAATATAACATATATGCACCATACGCTCAATCTTGGTCCTCAAATTTCTGTGACTACTTGCGTTCAAAAATTTCAGTCGCTTGGTTCAAGCACATTTTTTGTTTAACTGTATTCACCACTTAAGTTTCGTCACTTTTTCCACTAAGTTTCAAAAGTTTCCGGCATGAATAAGTTAGAGCGTGTATGGACAGATTGCACCACCATCGCATGATCAGGTGATATAACAGTTTAAATTTAATACCTCTCTCCTTAGTAGTATGTCAACTAGACCCAATAAAAGACGTACTATTTCGTTGTATTCTTAAATGTTCAATATTAAATATCTCGTGTTAATCAAGTTTCTTTCAAAACACGGTAAAAGCCTAGCAGAAAATAAACGACGTTAAGATGTCAGGTTCTACGGGAAAAGGTTTAACTAAACAGTTTCACTTAAACAAATAATTAAAAAAGACCCTCGTCAAGGCCGACCAGCAGAAGCACCACCTTCAGAAATTGTTGCATTTGTGCAAAAGTAAGTATTACAAGATAGAAGACACAAATAAAAAAAATATAGCTGCATAGTGTCTTCGAATTCCACATGATTACCTTGGCATGAATATGGTAAACACATGATGGGTGCCAAAACTCCTGAGTGCTGTCAAAAGGCAATGACTGGTGTTTTGAATAATCTGCGATGAAAAAGAAAAATAAATACTTGAGTGGTATGTTACGGGGAAGAAACTATGTTATAATTTTAACTGTACTCAAGGAAAACTAAATACTACACAGCTACTTTAACGAGAGTAAAATTAATTTATAATACTAAATAATTACTTAATATATATCAGGATCAAATCCAATTTTTTTTATTTATTTAAATGAACAGTTTTTTACAACATATTTTACTCGCTTATTGCATGGGATTTGGTCCAAAAAACAATTAAAATAAAATTGCTACAAATCTAATTATGATTTATAGCGTCGTTTCTGTTCCCTAATTGATTATTGAATTAACTGATAAAACGATGGGAAAATCTCAACAAGAAAACTAAAGTTATTTTCCATAAGATGATCTCTTATTTGTATTTTTTCCCATTCATTCGTATCGTACCATTCAATCTATCAGAATTGATAATTATGTTTTATCAAAAAGCGTTGCTAGGAGATAACCTAGCCTTCGGATTTAAAACCACTGAGCTATAATGTAACTCCTAGTTCGTAATCCCACCTGTTAACAATACCACAACTCGTGAAGGGACAACAACATACGCACACGTCTAGCGCGTGTGCGTATAGTTACCAAATAAACTGTCTCACCAGACTGGTATCATTTTTTAAATTCTTTCGAGTGCCTTCGAAAATCGAACCCGGTGGAAGTCAAGTGTCTTATTAACCATGCAACAGAGCTCATAACTTTTTATTGAACAACAACAGGACTAAAAATCCAGATTTTGAATGAGTGACTTATTTCAGATTTAAATCGAAAGATATCGAACGGCGTGTAGCGATAGGAAACCAATTCATTAGGACACTAAAACAAATGTACTCAAACCGGACAGTATCAAAATCTATTAAGATGATAGTCTATAATAGTATTATGGTGCCAACTTTGATTTATGGGAGTGAAATCTTTATCCATGTTTCACTTCACCAATTCTCAAGAATCAAAATGTGGTACATAATATTTAATGTAAGAATTTGAACGTGTATTTTACACTATTAATTAACGATCAATATCTTTATATTTTTTTTAGCTGTATAACACATAAAATAATTATTATATTTGACTTTCTTATCGATTTTTTAAATCTCCATGAACTGTCAATTATAATACAAGTTTTGGCTTCACTCACGGGAAAAATAGTTTGCACCAGAAACTTAAAGTAATAACTAAACAGAATGAAAAAAGAATGCTTTATTAAAACTTTTTCACTAAAGTTATGATTACTGACCGACATCACTCACCGGACATCTTCAGAATGGATCCATCGAACCAGAACACTAAAAATGGCCATCGAGTAAAATCGCACAGTGGTTGAAAAGTCAGTGGAACAAGTTTTAATATGATTGGTTTTTTTTCACATTAAGTAGTTCATTTCAAATATTTTTTCACAACATTAATTCGTGAATCTCTACAGCATTCATCTTACCCTTATTCTTAATCACAAAGTGATACGTAAAATAAATATATAAAAAAACAATGAATTATTTATATCACTCCAGCAAAACAACATTATATATTTTTCAACGCTTTTATTATCAAAAAAGGTTACTCTTTTATTTTTTCTTTTTCACCAAAACACTTAATGAAGAAAACTATGGCTTCTGAAATTTCTTTTTCGTTTTATTATTTTAATAAGGACAATAATCTTTATATTTGATAGGTCATATTGTTCGTTATATTGAATGGGATTTCTCCCCTCGTCGTCGGCCCTAACTCCTTGTCCCAGTACAACAATATGACAAGTCAACTGGCAGAAATGTTGCGACCTCCGTTATACTTTTTACTACCGTCCAATATCGCTGGTATTGTGTTCATACTTCACTTGTTTCATTATTTATTGAAGCTGGAACGTTCCCGTTTTCCTATAACTTTTATTTTTTTATTCCTTGTGCCAAATTTCGCAGAATATAATAGTGAAAGTATTTTATTGTCGTTGCTTTATTCTATCTGCGAAAATCTGTAATAAAGGTGAAATATTTTTAAGGAAAGGGAAAATTTATATACGAAAATTTAATGTTAAAGGTGACATTACTATCAAGTTATCAACGACCCCGGTAGCCGTGATAAAACCACTGTCTTCCACTTAGGATTTTGTATTCAAATGAAGTTCAAATAAAAAATATTATAGTATATATTTATGGTCAAATTGAATTAAATACGACCTGTCCTGAATAAGCTTTTAAACGTAAGTTGAACACAAAGTTAGTCAAAGTGCATTCATTCACTTATAATAATAATAAATACAAAAGGACAACTTTTATAGTGCTATTTAGAGAGCAGACTCGTATATACTCAACATATATACCATCACAACATTCCCTGTCAGGGTAGGCAAAAAAAAACAAAACGCCAACCTTTCCTGTTTCGAAATACATCCTTAGTCTCTTCTACGTCCATCCACCTTCTTATAGAACTTCTACGACTTGTCTGACTCTCTACGTTTACTACTTTCAAAATTCCAGTTAATATTTATTTTTTATCCAACCATACTTTCCTTGGTTATCCTTTCACAAACCTTCCTCTCACATTTGCAATAAACATCTGTGTTGTTAGTCTTCCTAAGTTCACAATCATCCCTAATCCTTTTATTCCATATCCTGTCATACATTGTCACTCCATATATAAATAAAAATAATAAAAGGACAATTTAAAAAACACGGTCTAATTCGGGATTTGAACCCACTTCCATTGTCAAACTAAAAATATTACAAAAAAAACTATTTGAGTATTAAGAAAGGATGGGAGTTACTGATTAGGTTCTAGAATAGGTACTACCTCTCTCTGTATTTGTTAAGAAAACTTTAAACAGGAATGTTATTTAGAACTATAAGTAATAAATTAAGTTGTAATTTAACTAATAACATCTATCCCCGCTTCACGTGTTTCTACTTGCTATCCATCTATATACAATTCAGATTCCACCTGAAGAGAGCCTCGGGATAGGAGGTAGAAACACGCGTAGCGGGAATTAATGTTATTAGTTGAACAAAACCATTTATTGGGAAATAGTCAAATATGGAGTTTCACAAAGTTAAAATAGAAAACTTTGAAAAAGAAACCTTTTTATATTAATATTTTAATTAAGATGTTTTTTTTTGCAGAAATACCTTCCAGAAAGTCAAAATTTTTCATAAAAAATAATTGAAAGTAAAATTAAAGATACAACCTATTTATTCATGATAAATAAGAATGAAGAATTTATTTCAGTTTTCATAAGACATAAGTTTTCAGTTTTCATAATACACATTTTTAAAACTATAAGATATAAACAACTCCAACGAAACAAACGTCATAATTGGCAGACAAAATACTCCCCAGTCAACTGTTAAACTCTCATGAGTGAGGAATTTTTTTGCTCCAAAAGTTAGATGGAAGATACTCGTACAATGCAGCAGTTCAGTTATGTTGAAAGAAACCATCGTAGTCGTGACCACCGTTTCTTGGAATGCAGCCAGAAATGCATTCTCTGCAATTTGGTACTTCCTTTATGTCTCTTTGTGTTGGTTCAATCGGCCAATGGACTATTCAACTCGCAGCGGGGCAAACTGACTTGGGAATATAATCACGAAACAAGATTTTTTTTAACCAAGACTGATAGTAAAATAGGGCGATTGTTCCGTATTTTCCTTCTTCTTTTTCTTTTACACAAGAAACTTTGTAGTTTATTAAATTTCTCTCAACTTCTTAAAACTAATGCGCAGAGGGGGATCGACGTCTCAAAATGTATTTTAATTTATTTTTTAAAACAATAACATACATATATAATCGTATATATTATAATGGCATTACATACCATCACATTAATCACCTCTTCTATATTCATATACTTCTACTATGACTTTTACGTTTTTTTTTCTTCATAGTATCATTCAATTGATCCAACTATATTTTCCTGGTCATCCTTTACTACGCCTTCCACTTACAATTTCCCTATATATTCGTTTTTTAGTATTTTTTCGTTATTTTTTTCTACATACCCAAACTATCTGAGTGGTCTTCATCATCTTACTCAATATATCATTCTTAAATTCACATTCATTCTTAATCACTTCATTCCGTATTCTGTCGTACATTATCAATACATGTATTCTTCTCAGTGCAAGCATTTCTACGAGATTTAATCGTTTTTTTCAGTATTTTTTCACATCCATGTTTCACTCCTGTATATCAAATTTAGCACTCAAGTACTGTTGTTGACTGTCTTAGCAAATTTGTATATCGTCTTTGCCACAGAGTTCGTTTCACATATCTTAAACAATTAATACGAGAAAGTTTAACGATATCGTTTCACGCCAAAAAAACGATCATGAAATGTGTATTCTTATCTAAAACGACTTAATTAGCTAAGGTTAGGAACTGCCGACTTTCTGTACAGTGTTTTCAGCGAATTCACTACACAGCCAGGCACCCCAAGTATATTGTACTGCTGATAAAAAAATAAAATAAAATACAATTGACAGAACTTCTAGCTAGAATGATAAAAACTATCATCTTTATCAAAAACTCTTCCGTTGCACACGGGTAACCTGGCGGATTTATTGCCACGTGGCCATTTCTTACGACCAATTAGAAAAGTGTGAAACAAGCCTAATGGAACATGTTCCATACATACAAAATATTATTACAATTAAAAGAAAATGTTTTATACATACATATGTTATGTTAATTACGCTCAGACTCATAAAGCATTGTTGTCTTACATTAGAAGTTTTCATTTATTTATAGTATTTATTTGGTATGATATATGTTTTCTTATTGAGGCCATTAACTCTGGTAATGTTTTCCAATTGAGACCTTTAACCCTAAAGCTTGAATATATTTATTTTTTAAATATTATTAGAATTGAATTTCTTTATTCTTTTAACATTATAACCTGGTTGAATGATAACACTTTGGCAATATCTTCTGGCCAAGCAAAAATATACAGACGAGGCTTTAAGTAAGAACTAGACTGGATCTTTTTTTTAATAAATTAGGTTTCAATATTTTATTGTACATCATGACCATAGTAAATTTTTGCTTGTTCTCAAAGAAACTGATCGACGTTAGATATGACACGTTTTTTGTTTGCACTATTAAGAAAAAGAAGGTTACAATTTCTATAATTAGCAATAAACAATACACAATCCGAATAAGTAAACGAAAAAGAAGGTTAAAATTTCTATAATTAGCAATAAACAATACACAATCCGAATAAGTGAACGAAAAAGAAGGTTAAAATTTCTATAATTAGCAATAAACAATACACAATCCGAATAAGTAAACGAAAAAGAAGGTTAAAATTTCTATAATTAGCAATTAACAATACACAATCCGAAAAAGTAAACCTTAGGTTATTAATTCATGTATAGATTCATGGGTGCGTGGTTTGAAAGATTATGAGATATGTAAAAGAATTAATGAAATAAATTTATGTGTTTCGACATGCAAATATGGTTATACTTGCTAAGAATTAAGTGATTTATGGGTATGATAACTAACTTGTAGGTGAGATGTCTAGTAAAACGTTTGAAAATGAAATTATAAAAATCAAAAGTGGTTACGGAAAGAGGGGCATGTGAAAAATTTGTGCGATGTATGGGTTTACTAAGAGAAACAGGGGCAAGTTAATCTTTTATCTGGGCAGAATTTTAACGTGTGATGGGCAAGTTGAAAGGGACATTGAAAGAAAAGTCGCAATAGGGAACAATGGAAATGGGTTATTTAATGTAACATATAAAAATAGTAGATCACAAGTAACAAAAACGAAAAAAAATTATTGTGTGGTTGAAAGAATGTTGAATAAATACATCAGAAATGATTCAACGGATAAAATGGATGTTGAAAAAAGATAAAAAGAGGAGTTTTAAGATGGCTTTGATATGTGAAGAGAATAAATGACGAAAGAATGACTAAGCGAGTGTTCGAGTGAGAAGTGCAAGGTGTACTTGGAAAAGGTAAACCAAATAAAATGTAGATACTCGTATATAAGTGGACCAGATTTTGAGTGAAGGTAAAATGTACGGTTTGAATAAAATAAATATTGTGCATGACAAGATGTATAAATATAGAGGATGTGAAACTTGTGTGCTTGAATATAAAAGTTTAAAGATCTGTTATCTCTGCCTACCCCTAAAGAGACATGATGGGGTGATATATTTGTAAAATACTATAAAATTTAATTAAACAATCGTGAAACACTCAGTCCGCCCCTGTTTTAGAACATAGCATTCTACATTTTTCTACACAAATAAAACTTCTCGTTAAACTTTTTTCGACTGAGAATTTGGCCTTCGTATAAACGTCTGGACTCGAATAAAGTTCAAAAAGATTGTTTTTCATATTTGAACGAATGAAAAACATTCTGAAAAAACTTTTGATCTGATTGAAAAAGAAATCAAGTTTTTAGATTCAATTAAAATACAACAAAACCAGTAACGCTTGAAATTAACTTACTTCTGCGAGTTATTTTATTGATAGAAAAAATAATATGTAAACTGAATGTTTTTTTTTAAATTTAAATATTGTGAGTGTTTCAAAATTTAAACAAGTAAAAGTATTTTACGAGTTTAAGCTACTTCTTGGGTTTAAGAAAAGCGGAAATACTGTTTAGTGATTAATAATGCTTCATAAGTGCTTAAAATGTATTTGGGTCCAAATATCAAATTTTTTGGTTAAGAACCGCACGTCTAACGCGTGCTAGAATTTTTACCCGAGGAACTTATTAATAAGTCCTTATGATGCAAAACTCGCTCTGAAAACAATTTCAATTTTGAGTAAATTATGATTAACTTCTTCAAATGTAAATTAAATTTTAAAGTGGAAATGTACTCGTACTTTCAGCTTTATGCCTTAAGAAACAATAATGTCATTCGTATAATATGTTTTAACAGAGATGAAAATTTTTATATTTTTTATTGAATTAAATGCAGAGCGGATGTTGTCACTCCCCAGAACAGATTTTGACACTCTGGAGAGTCAAGATGCAAAACCCGCTCTGGAGAGCGGGTTTTGCATCTTGACTACTCAAATCAGACAGTGAACGTTTTTTATTTTATTAGTTTAATAATACGATTTGTGCATGCTCTCTTTTGTTGTATACAATTCAATCTGGCTGGCTATTATTGTCATGTAGCGATCTCTTCTAATAAATCAGAAATATTTGAACCCTTACACATATGGTATATGTGTTTGCAGCAGGAATTATTCTATTTTATAATATTTAAAATAATAATGTTTATAATGTTCTAAAAATCGAATAAATGCATGAATTCAAAGTAAGCGTACGCGTTGTATACAAAATTTGATATGTAAAGCAAGAGTATGATAAATATGTCATCAATCAACCGACAACTGAGCTAAAGTATACATGTCGCATGTGCGCCGACAACTTAGTGCAAAGGGTTAAAGAGGTTTTTAATTTAAAACTCGCAACGTTGTCCAAGTGTTTTGTATGTAAAGGACATATTTAAATATTTTTTAATGTGAAAATACGTTATATCAACTACGCCACGGTTTATAATTAAAGTTTCAGCCGATGTTCATTATCTAGCTGATTTGCGGCTCAAATTTAATGATGTTTCGAGAGCGTTTCAGCAATCATTTTTTGGACTCGTTCATCATCAACTTTGTGCACTGAAGATATGATTAGAATGCTTCCAAAATTCTGTTATTTTGTGATACAAAAACACGATACTTACTTCGACAACTCTAATATGGTCGTAAAAAAAATCTCCGCAGGCTTATTTGCATATATTTTTTGCTGGGTAATTAGAATTTATTATTCTATATGTGCTTATTTTGCATACACCATAACGTGAACCGGGGTTCTTTTTATTAAATTTGTTTTCTTTTTGCAACAGATGGAGAGATAAAATAATAGGATATTGCAAAAATTAAAGGGTCGTTTCCTCGAAATAACTGCGGTCATTAAAATTTGCCTAAAAAATTTAAATAATATTGGAGTAACAAAAATGACAACATTAAAAACCCATATTTTCACATCTATAGAAAATACTCCAATAATGAAATCGATAGATTGGGATTTAATTATGTGTAACTGTGTTAAAATAGAGCATGTATAATTTAGCTGAGTATTTTTAGTATTCAAGACAAATAAATGTATGAAATTTGTGATTAAGGAATGAGACCACTTCATCAGAGGCATTGCCTAGTGAAGTTATTCTCAGCCTAGTGAAGTAATTCTGTATATTCATAAAATAAAGATTTTTTAAATTCTTCTATATTCTACGGTTTAAATTTCCATTAAACATGTGATAATTGATAGCATTACCTATATTATAGATTTTTTTTAAATCCTTGATATTTGCTTCTTTTTTGCCATATATTTCCAGTTTACACTGATTTTTAAGTTTAGATAATTGTTATAATCAAACCCGTTAATTTGCACCTAAACATTTAAATCATCAAATCGACTCATGTTGATAAACATACTCGTATATACCGTCGATTTCAAAATGTGACGGGAGTTAAAATATTTTTTATAGACATATAATATACCATTTCAATCATTTATAATTGTTTTCAAATAATGATTGGTTTATTTTAAAAATGTTTGATTTTCGTAATTCAATGTATTTTTTTTTTTGGTTCTTACTGTCAAGTTTTTGCAATTAAGGTTACTCCCTTTTTTTCTAGAAATGTGAAATATAGAAACGATAATTTTAATCTTAAATTTTGTCAAATGGTTGATTGACGATGTTGTAAGAACAGTTTATAATATATTGCTCCAACGCAAGTGTTTCTTGAATGAATAAAAGTAAATTATTATCATTATTATAACCAGGGAAAACAGGGAAGACAGGGAAAACAGATATCCACTTTTTAACATCTTGGCACATAGCTTTTGCTTTTACCAAGTCAATATATTTTTTCATACATGATCTCCATTTTTAAAGACGTATATCTCTTCTCTTTTACATGATTTGAATATTTTTCTTCACATGATTTGAATAATCGTCACATTGATCTAATCCTTTTCGAATTTTCCATCACTTGAATGGTCTTTTTTGTAATTTTTTTCATTACTCATTCTTTCTATGTGGTCAAACAATCTCAATACCCTTTTGTTCATTTTGTAGCATCATTTCTAGCATCATTATCATGTTCAAATATAATTACAAAAAAAATCTACTTTTATTTAGACCCCTGACGCATTTCTCCCGATGCGCGTCCACAGCTTAGCAAACGATTGGAAGAGATTGCCACATGGCAATAAACTCGCCAGGTTATAAAAATAAAAAAAAAGATTCCACGTCATTCTATTTTGATACGATCCTTAAATTACGTTATTGCTGCACGCTGGCAAATAAAGTAGTCATTTCCCCCCTGCTAAAATTGTTCATAGATAAAATTAACGAACGGAACTGAACCTTGAGATTCTTTGGTTCAGATGAGAAGCTTTCTGATATATTATCTCTGCACATCCAATAACGATATCCTCCAGAGTTTAAGTAGGCATCTTCTTCAAAGTTCTTTCAATTTCAATTTTCTTAATTCTAGTATGACGTTGTTATAATTTTTAATAAGAATCCTACTGGTTATAAAAAAATATGCCTTGAAGATTTTGTTAAAAATTTGTGAACATATTTTTTTGTTTAATGATTATATTTTTAGATCATGTATGATGAGTGCATATATACGTGGACATAAAGGTGTAAAAATCTATCATTTTTGCATACTCCAATTACAGGTACAGGACAATGGCATGTTTGTAAGTAATTGTTTGCAAATTTTAATATTTTGACTTATGGATATTTTGGCTAATGACTATATGACCCTTAAGTTGTATTTAGTACAGCTTGGATGGAGTTATTTATATCATAGACACATAAATACGAATAAGATGTGTAAACTTTACTCAAACCACCAAAAAGATTTGTAAAAACAAATACTTCAAATGAAAAAAAAATGCAGAAGTTTGTCAGGTCCTCCCGACATTCCTCTGTCCACAAAGCTTGTGACAAAGGCAAACCTACTGAAATCTTTATCTTATCGCTTCTGTACGTAGATGATCTACCACTCCCTCAACGAACGAACCACATTGGCAGTGACCATTAGTTTTTCCATGTTCTATTGGCGCGAAATATGACGGTTGAATTGAAAAATTCTTCCAGTACACAACGTTGATAGATTCCCAGAGATATTAAGTTTTCCTACTATAGAGGCGAGACTTGATTGAACCGTAGCATTCCCTCTAAACTACGAGTGACCGTGTGGTGCCACATTTCATTCTGACTATGCAGACCAATTTTCGATTTCCATCTCCAAGATGATTCCGCCTGGTTTGAGATGAACCACTCACCCTGTCTTCTCTTCCCTCCATCTCCAATAACCAGTTTATTTCATGAACCACCTTTCCCAATGTATGACAGAATATTGAAATAAGTTATTAGGGACGGGGTTTTAAGTTAGATCAAGAAAAACACTATGAGCTGTAGGACGAATGAATAAAAAACCATAAAAAAATATGCAGCGTAAATATGGGTGAAAGGCTTGGAGAAGCTGACCAAGGAAAGTATGTTAGGATCAAGTAAATAATATTCTGAAAGAAGGAGATCAGAAAAAGTCAGAGAAAGTGTAAAAGTTGTATGAGAAAGTGTATGGATGTAAAAGAGGCGAGAAATGTGTGTCGTATTGGAAAAGGAAATAAATATTGTTGTGGACCGTTCTTAAAAAAATATGAATGGTCTATGTAAAAGCCGCATGAAGAGAAATTAAACATAAATGTGTAAATCGCTTTCAGTTATTTAATGATACCCTTCAGGATTGCACACTGCGAATGTCAATTATGAGTCTTAGATCACCTACAGTTATCTGGAAGTGAAACCTGCCAATATCGTCCACTCAAGTCCTCTCAACCAATAATTATGTGTATTACAGGGCATCCGTTAGATTAAACAGGGTATGTCCATACAATATATATTAAGTACCAGCATAGATTCTGCTCAGAAGCAATGGTCTTTAAACTTTTTGTCGGAAACCCCGTTGGAGTGTTTGCTTATTCGCAAGTATGACTTAAAATAATATTACAGTAAGCGGATAGGAAAATTTAATAATATTTCTAATTGAAAACACTTTTTGTGTTAAAAGATATTTTGATAGAATTTTGTGTTTTAAAAATTTAATTTAAATTGATAACCTATAGTCTTAATATATAAATTATTTTATAATTAAAATAATGAAAATGGTTAGAATTCTGGAAATACTGATTTTTGTTAATTGCTTTGCATTTTCGTTGTGTATTTCAATATTTATGTATATGCTGTACTAATATACATCCATACATAGACCATCACGGGTATATTACCTTATATAACTCTCTACGAACCAACCAGAAAAACTTTGAAAGACCTTAAGTGAATAACCGACTAAAACTTTTTTGTAAATTTGATGCCAATGGGATATCGAATCCGAACCCCCGGGTTGTCAGACATATTACTAACAATGTTGCGGAAGTCGTTAGTTCTATTGGAAAGGAAACACAAAATCAATGCCCGCATGAGCCTTTACTCCATTGTGTAAAAAAAATTAAAATATTCAGGAATAGGGGTCTCTAAAACTCAGATAACCAGGGGATACAAACTACCCTGGAGCCTTGCATATTCCATTCCATCCATAGAAAACCACAGCGAATAATATACCCACATTTTGAATTCTACAAAAGTTTGTGAACTTCAGCTTTATATTTCGGTAGTGTGGTTAGGTGGTTTCCGAATTTAACTACTTCACTCTGAGTTTAAGTTTGTATTTGGTATGTAATAGAAAAGCAATGAGAATTTCAATACTTAATTTTGTGGTTTGCCTTTAATTGAAGGATTATAAGAATGTTTTCTTAACTTTGGTTAATGCAGGATGTATGTAGTAAGGTTAAAAAGTTTCCAATGGTAGAATAAAACGAAGATGTTTATTTTTCGATGAAGTTACTTGTAGTTCAATTCATGTTATAGAACGATAAAAGGATTTTTCAATACCATTGAAATATACTGAAATTTTGTTAAGATGGTATAAAACTGCGAAGATTACTCTTCGTCTATTATTCTTGTTCTCATATTAGATATAAAGTATAAAGTAGTTTTGAAAATCAAGTAATCACTAAGACTCAAGTCGTCACTGCGGGACGGGTGATTCAATTCTTGGAAACCACAGTATTAATCCAAATCTTTGCAGCAACAGAAATGTGCACCAGCATAATCTCTCGTCTCTTGACAGCTTTTCTCGGTGTTTTGTTTTTCGTCTCTTGACAGCTTTTCTCGGTACATCCTTAAATTTGCAGATCATATTCGCCAGTAACCGTGGTGTATCTCTCTTAAAAATAAGTAAGTGGAATTTCCTTACAATATCAAGAAATAGTTGCTAAAATATTTTTGTGCGTTTATGTCACCTTTTTTTTTTTTTTTGGGATTTGGTAAACCTGGAAAGCACCACTCCCATCAAGCATCTTTCCGACAGAGAATCATACTTACCATAAAATCACAATTTTATCTCCCTTGATAATTGAAGATAAAAATGTAGATTTAAAGATTAAGATTATTGCTTATTTATAAAATTTTGATCATGTTTATAATATATACGAAGTGACTATTCATGATCGGATAGCCATTGTGTCATTGTGTTGCATATTCATATTACCTCATTTAACTTTATTTGTAAACCACAATGTAGAAGTAAATTCAGTATTTTTTTCTGAATTCGTTGATCAGCCTATCACAGTGGCATCACATGCAATAGACTTCCTCTTAAGTGGCAAAAAGCTAACGATATGCAAACCATAAATATGCTTATCTATTTTACACTTTTTGAGAGTAAATACCGAATTTCATTAACAGATTTTTTATAAAATGTCACGAGTTAAAATACCTGTGACTATGAAACATGCCACAAAAATGTTTAATTTTCACGAAACTTTTTAAAATACAACGCAGCAACACAAAAAAACTTCATTTTTGCTATGAATAATTTACAAGTAAGAAGAAATCTACTCGTTTTCCACGCTATGGGGCGTATCTCTTAAAAATATTTGTAAGATTACCCAGTTTTTTGCTCGATACCCCTCAATCATTTGGTTTACAATCTGGGTGCCAGAGTATCTCACTGAAGTGCGTTATCCAGAAGGCAAATGTTAAAAAAATTCATTCAAAAGTTTTATATGGAAATATATGCAAATTTATTTTATTTTCTTTAACAAAAACGTTCAAATGTTAAGAATATAAATAACAAAAGGTATAGAAATCATAAATGAAAACCTCATTGTAATATAAAAGATAACTCTTCACACAAGTGAATAGCTTAACATGTCATAAAATTTAAATATCAATCAAGAAATAAATGAAGAAGTAATATAAATCAAAACTTTCACCATATCATTTAAATAAAAAGCCTTCACACATTCAAGAAGTATTTCAGGAAACCTTTTCGGTAGAACCTCCTAAAGACAATTTCTTTTGAAAGCCTTGGAAGCCGATGAAAGTTTAAAAATAAATTATTTAGACACATGTCCTTAAGCCAAGAATTCCTTTTAGAATTCTTGCCTTAGTCGCAGAAGATTTTTGGACTTACATTTGGAGAATGTACGCATTATGTTTAACTTTTGTTTTATGAAGTCGCAGTTAAAAGTTAAAACCAACTCTCCGTCTCGATCTCGTAAAAAGGTAACTATAAAAAGTTCTGTGACTTTTGTTATTTACTCGTTTCAACAAAAGTTTTGTTTCATCAAAGTCATCGCTTGTACTAAAAACTATAATTTTATTTGTATTGGTGTCTGCTGCATTTTTTATGAGAGTTTTGAAACCTTTTTTTTTTTAAATCCTTAGTTTTTTCATTCGTATTTTTGTACATAAAACTATAAGTAAGACTTTTTTCCATATTTACCTACCCCGTAAATGCATGGTAATGTGGAATAAAGAATTTATGTGTCTTCTCGATTCAGATAATATTTGATTACAAAATATGAATACATTTTTTTAAAATTTAATAAAAATGGCGACTCGTGTGGTGTTATTTACAATAGTTATCAAATATGTATGAGCACAAGTAACGTTCCTCCCGCGGGTTCAAAATTTATAAAAATATGTTACTAAATATATGATATTAAAATAAAGATATTTTAAGAACGATCAATGTTAGTTGATAGAAATTTTTATTAAAACGAGTGTCCCAAACCTCACACTGAATCTATAACCATTGTGATTCTTATTTTATTTATTCAGTTTTTTATTGGTTCAGTATTGTATTTATTTATGGCGAGATCTATAGCCTAGTGGTTAGATACTAGTTTTCTACATTTCGGGTTACATTCCCTAAGAATGGCACAAAAGAAAAAGGTTACCAGTCTAGTAACAGAGTTCACCTTGTTACAGTACTCGTCAAGCTTGACATGTGCGAATACTGTTGCCTTATCACCTGTTGTAGTATTTCCAACACATGCAATGGGGAACTATGAGTCACTTACTTACTCCAGTGATTTGCAACCAGAAAACTTGATTACTGAGGCCAAAAATAATACACTCTCCAATATAGTTCTTATAATATATTTGGATGTGTTTATGGGCACCTCACGATTGAAATAAAATGAATTGTTATTACTGCATAACGAGTCAAAATAATACTAATTAACTGTACTAACCAAAACAAAGAATATTAGGCATCCCAAAAAAAAGTAATCATACTTTTTCACCGTACAGTTTACTTGAACTTGATGCAGAAAAATGTGACACCACAAATTTATGAAGAGTTTAGGAAAACGAAGGACTTTTATTTCCAATAAGATGGTGCATCTCCTCACTACCATCGTGATTTTGATGGCAATTTGCTGAACATATGGATTGGACGTAGATGTAGTATTGAATGTCCTCCGCACTCCCCTGACCTCACGTCAATGAACTTTTTTTATGGAGACTCATCAACGTTAATGGTACATAACTGGCAAAAATTAATGATTCGAAAGTAGCCATTTAAAAAGAATGCGCCCTAACGCTAAAACAAATTATTCGTAGTGTTAGCAATTCCACGTTATCAGAAGTACGAGTATATGGACAAGAAAGGTTATCAATTTAAGCACTTGCAAGAATTTAAAAAAATGCGTCTGTCATGTTCAATTTAGAGTTTAATTCTTAGATATACCTTAATAAATACTGAATTTATAATCATTCAATGTGTTAATATATATTTCGTGACATCCTGTACAGTATGTATTCAACGGTTACACACGTGGAACATTGTATTATTCTCGTGGTAAAAAAAACGCATAAATCATTCGAATGTAAGATAAAAAGTCACTCAGATATCGACTCATTCGAAACTCGTTATTTAATCAATTTGATCAATTCTCTCACAAACGAGTATATAAAAACTGTCTCCCGACGCATTACTAATTCAGCATATTTTTATCTCATTTCCAACCGATCTGAGATTTTATCCGATGAAAATTTACTCAGCATAATTTTCACGTAAAAACAAAGAACAGCGTATAGCGAAATATTTTTGTGATTGTATGGAACAGTGGTATAATAGAATTAGTCAGTATATGGGTATTTTTATCCAGCATAATATTATTTTTGGTCCATGGCTGGATGCTGAGTTGATCTGCATTTATGCAAATATGGTGGTGCCAGCACCCGTATCAACCGCACAATTTATAGCTGATTCCCATTACATGGGAGTTTACTATTATTTGTTCTCTCAAGGATGGGTTTGTAATCTGAAAACCAGAACCTCCCTGAAATTTTCTTTAGATCAGTGATTTTCTTTGAAAGGAATTAGATTAAAGAAAATTAAAAGAACATAGCATTTCTCATGTTCTATTTCCTTGAAACATTATAATTATTTATATTAACATTTTAAATTAGATTAAATATACTCACATGCTAAAGACAAGTTAATAAATCAGTAATATTTTGCTTGTTATACTGTGTTACATTTTCGTAATATATATTACAACCTGGCAGGTTTTTGGCGAACGGTTATCTATTGCAACAAACAAGAAAAGGCCTTAAGTGAAAATCAAGCTTAAACCTTTTTATTTTTAAATATCTGGAATCCAACCTCCGGGTTTGAAGTCGGGTATTTTATAAACTAGGCCACAAAGGTTGGTATTCGGAAAATCTTATAAAAAATGTGTTAAAATTTATAAGGAAATCATCCTCAATATAATCATTATCTCGTATTTCATCTGGGCATTTCGTCTTCATTGCAAACATCCATTTTTATCAATATCTGTCAGAGTTCATCCTCATTCAAGTCTCATTCGAGCTATTGCTCCCACAACCATTCAAACACCAGCATCCCCTAACTCGTTCTAGTGTGACTAAACACTGTAGCTGAGAACTGAAACGCAATATTTCAGTGGGATATTCTAGAACATATAATTATATTCTGTCAATATATTGATATTATCGATGATTTATTTTTTGGAAAAATTTAGCAACAAAATATCACATTAAAGCGACATCTTCAAAACCTAGGTGGTAATACAATCGATTTCTAGTTGATGCACTACTGAGGGTAGATATATCAAATGTAAACTACAACACAGCCTGACTCTATGGTGGGCATGGCCATCCAGGGCAAAAAACTTTTGGACCTTACTACGAATTTTCTCAGATTAAAGATGACTACTCAAACATTGTAATTTGTTCAATCAAAAGCCGTAATTTGCCCAACTATGCCCTGGTTTTTCTCCAACTTTTCTTTAAGTGGATGATTTTTCTATGATCAATGAAATCTTCATTGAAAAAAATCAACATTTTTTTTCATACTCTTATAGCAGGACTAATATATTTCTCCTAATCCACCTTCTAAATGTTCATTTTGAAAATTATAATATAAATCACCTTCTGAAAATAAGCGGATAATTTATTAGTCGCAGAATAGTTATTTTTAATTTGGTTACTATACATCGTCTGCGGGTCTCTTTAAACTGTGAAATCGTCTGGAAGCCTAAAGCTTAACATGAGTTATGTGGGCTCGTGAGGTAGGGTAGGGGAGGGCTCATGAGGTATGGTAGGGGAGGGCTGGTTGTGATATTCATTCTCATGATACGGTTCGAAATTCATCAAAACATTAGTCCTTAACATAAGCTCAATACAACTAGAACTTTGCTCTAATTATCTCGAAAGGAGCAGAACCTTTTGTCCTCGAGCTATTCCCGTTTTAGTACTATTCTCTGAATAATTTCCCCTGAAATCATATTAGGAGTATACTTTTTTTTTTTGTTCATTAAATATGAAAAAAATCAGAATAGAGCCTAATATTTGATATTACCAGATCTTGGACCCAGAAATATTAGGAACAACTCAAAATAAAAGCTACAAAGGAATTTGAGCCCTCTTCCACTAATTTAACCTTCTAAGAACCATCAAAGTCAATCATCTAGGATTGTTTATCAAGTGAGCCGAACATTTGATTAATTCGTTTAGAATTTATCAGCATTTCCGCATTTTTAATGCGCTTGGCTGGGTGACTTCGTTGTCGTCGGCCCCATTAATCGGGGTCCCGGATTTCAGAACCACTGGAGTAGGCACAAAACTCACAATTAACTTGTTTACAATACTACTGCACATTAAAACAAGTGCAAATATTATTACCATTGATTTTGTAACCTAATTGGCATCCTTTTTTTTTGGTACTATCGGGAATCGAACTCAAGACCCTCGGGTTAAAGTCGAGCATCTTATCAACTAGGATATATAGATCAAGTAGTAACTGAACCATCAAACTAGTTAACACTTGCCACCCTGTGATGGATAGCGAATGACCAGGACTTATATTTTATTTGATTATTCGACGTTTTAATACAAAATAAAATTATTTTTATAGCTAATTACAAAAAAATAACCTGGCAGACTTTGCATAATTTTTATTTAAAACATGCATTTTTCAATGGACGCTTAGCGTCCAGCACCGTGGCTGGTGGAATTTTTTAGCACAGTAAAGCAAGTGTTAATGAAACGGCAAAACTTTTAATAATTTCTAAGTAGCACTATTTAGATAATATTCGACGGAGGGGAAAGAATTGGAACACAAAACCCAAGAATGCTCTAGATCAAGAGACCTCGTTCTAAAGGCTAATGCTCTGCAAGAAATGTTGTATTGTTGTAAATAAGTAATACCAGTGTACCCATGGAAAAAGTTTAAACATATAATTCTGTGTAGAATATTCCATATTATAAATAAAAATCCAGACACGATTTTAAGTTATCTGTCTTAATTTCCATTGATTGGATAATCACTTGGTCCAGTAGATAAAATTACAATTAAAATATCAATAGGTATTTGATATATTTAGAGTGTGTTCTGAATCATATCGTTTTAAATATAAAATAACATAACAGTTAATGTGCTAACGATATTTTTTATCACCATGTATAGAAAATTAGTTATACCATTTACATTTTATAAGTTATGTAAGTTTTTTAACCTATGGGTTACAATACAAGATTGGTCATTTTGGCATTTTAAAAGAATCCCGAAATATTTTTAACACCAACAATATTTTTGCAAAATAATATACGACACCTTAAGAATGTTCAAAACGCTTTATAAAAATATTCCGAGTCACTGTGTGTTGAAAGTAATAGTTTCTCGGTATTCAGAATTCGTAAATATGTATATATTTAATTGTTTTCAAGAACTAATTAAGCTTTTCATGTGACACATTCTTTGTAAATTGGATAATGTTTTGTTAAACAGTGAAGTGATTGCAACAAATTATTTGAATTACTCCTGTTTAACAAGCCTACACAGACTGAATAATCAATATGGCCATTATGTGGACTTTCCTGTGAGTTTAACTATTTATAGGAGTAAATAAGTTATTGATCTTGCAGGGATGAATTGAGAGGATGACATGGGTTTGCTTTGACAAGAATTCGTCTTAGAACAATAAATAAAATTCAATTTTGACATCGAAACAGCGTTAAACAATAGAAAAAAACTTTAACGAGTACTAGTGTTTTTTATTGTATTACGCTGCTAAGATTTCAATGTTGAATTTTATTTGTTGTTTTTTCGTACATTTATGTAATAAAAATGTAATTTGACCATTGAAATTAAATTAAATTAATAACAATAAAATCTTTATGCATTATTTTATTGATATTTACTTGGGTAGCAAAAGCAAAACTGGTATCCTAATTTATTAAGAAACAACGATATATGATACATATACAGTAGTAAAATGAATGGTTGAAGTAAAATAGGCACTAAGTACCAAAAAAAAACCCCAAAAAAAACTAATTATGCAGTTTCGTTCTATATGACATATAGAACGAAACTGCATACTTAGTTTTTTTTTGTTTTTTTTTGTACTTAGTGCCTATTTCACTTCAACCATTCAAATATTTATTCGTTAACCGTTATCTCTAACAGATGTCTTAAACTTCAAAGCTAAAAATAGAATCACTCAATTCCCAATATAATATTTATACACGAATCATACAAGAGGTAAACGCGGAAATTTCACCGGAAGTGAGTTTACAAGGGATTTGTTAGGTTAATGACTACATATCGATTCATATTTGTCACGTGCATTGACTTCATAATACGTGAAATCGATAAGCAAACAGAGGAGATTGACATGGGAAATAAATATAATATAATATGCACGCACACATTTTTTATTTCGAGAAGTAAACCAGTTTTACTGAAAGCTTTCATAGTACAGAAATCGTTTTTTTTTATTGGACGATAAATATTCGGTTTTGGTTATTGTCAAAACAATTGACATGCCGCATTTTTCAAAAATATCACGTGTTAAGCTGGGTTAACACTATTTTTTTGTCGAATTTTCTCCATACGGAAATAGTCATTCTTAGCCACCATAAAAACATGCAATATGGTTAATAACGCTGTACTGTTTATTAGATCACTCGATCCGGTAGATTTTTTTCAAATCTTGAAACTTTCATCTCTGCCCACCACCAACAGCTATTTTAAACATGTGCGATAACCGAATTGAAAAGATGTACAAAAAACAATTAGGCATGCAAAAAAATACTTTCATAATGAATGGATTTATAGACCGAAAGAAAATTTTTTTTAACTGAGAGAAAGGTAAGAAGTATAAGGGAAAAAAGTGAAGCATAACAAGATGTTTGGATGTGGAAGACACAAAGTCTGCGTTCGTTGATAAAATGGCGTAATAATCTATCTTCTCTTCGTCTGATTGAATACATGTAAGTATCACAAATTGTTATCATTTCGATATGAAAAATAGTTTTAAAACATGATTATGTTACTAGACGTAGCTCAATAGTAACGCAAGAGGCAGTACTTTAGTAAAATATAATCAGGACCTTGGGCGTTGAGTCCACCGCATATGTAAAACAGGAAAGCAAATTTAATAGCAGAATGACGATAGTCGATGCACCAAGCGGTTTTTTATCTAGAGCAGTATTGCCCAAGGAAGAATTGAACGTCGGCATACACCCAATGACCTACCAAACCATTTACCGTTCAAGTCTGACATATGATTATGAAGCATTGTTTAAGTAAAATAGACAAAGATCAATGATTACATACTGTAATGGTCTTTTTTAAATTATGTAGTGAATGAAATTATGTAAGTTCAAAACACCATCAGCAATAATAATAGCAAACTTTGTGCAGTGTCATGGTGTTTATTGAATTGCCCGGAGCGTTTTATGAAGTTTAGTAACTTGACTGGACGGAGAGAGCGCACGAACAAGCATCGTAGATAGAAACAAGTTCATAGTAGATGTACAGTGAAACCTCCATCTACCGTTTCTGGAGAGACTTATGGAACTAAGTGATAAATGTGGGAACATGTAATAAACACAGAAAATAGTATCATACCACAAACGTTTAATATCCTAAAACAAATATTTGTGTGTGTGCAAATAATAAAGTTACACCAAAAACAAAAAGTTTAAATGTTGTATTCATTAAAATATTTTTCATCTCAACTGGTTTTTTGGCAGTTTTATTTCCATGAATAAACAGTTTTTTTTTCTGTGTTGCAAATTGCATCATTTTCAACATCAGTGTGAATGTGAAGAAAAAAATCTTCTTCATTAACATTTTCAACCTGTTCTGATGTCTCTTTTAACCCTGCGTACCCCCCTCTATCCTCTTCGGGGTGGGTAATGATAGCAAAAGGGGTAACAAGTTTTCTAGTGAAACACGTGTTATATTCCGCGCATTGTTTACTAATGCCGTTATTCTATTTTGAACGAATAATTTATATTTTGCTATAAAATATACTTTTAATATTTTGAAAATGTATCAGTCAATTAAAATATTGCTTCTATATTCTAAACGAATATTATGGGTAAACAATGCATAGAAAACGATGGATGCAATCTATAATGTTTTAGCGTGTTTTAAATAGAATTTATTCGGAAAAGGATAAAATAAGTGACACGTGCAGGAAACGTTTATTAGGGATACGATTGATCGAGATTACACCGTGTGTATTGTAGAACAAGGATTAGATAAGGGCATCCTTATCAGAAACTTAGGTCCGAAATTCACAGTCTCTAAATACTTATCTTAATTTTTTTTTAAACTGAAAACAATCACAAATTGAGTTAGTTTAAAAAATCCTTAACGATAAATCGTGTGTTACTCAAAAAAAAGGTTGATTAAAATATTTTTTCAATTCTATTGAAGTGTTGCAATATAGTTTTATTGCAACACTAGTATTTGAAATAGAATTTCGTACAAATTTCGCCTAGCCTCGTTAAATAAGGAAGTCACGTGGTATAAAACCTCACTTTTAAGTTTAGAGCGTATGAGGTCCCACTGTGAATACAAATCACGAAATTATAAGATTTGGGCCCTAATCGAAATGAGAGATAATTTTACAAATGCATTTTATTATATTTTCTAATTATCCATACAATAAATGACCCTCATTTGATGCCCTTGAAGGCGAACAAAGCGATTATTTCATTAAAAAATCAAAAGTGAGATTCACATACCATTTGGCTCAGTTTGGGTCCTCTTCTATCATTTTATATAATAAAAAAACGAAAAATAAAACATTTTACTACAAAATAGTTGAAACATTTAGTAATTTTTTTATTTAGGGTAGTTGATTTTAGCATAAAAAGGATTTAAGATTATTTTGTTTCACATTCTGACAATTTCTGATTTTCTATTATAAATATAGCAAATGTAGGTGTTTATAGTTTTAATTATCAAATATGAGAAATGAATTACATAATTAAGAAGCAAATGTAAGGAAAATCTAATTAAAGTGTGATCTTGTACCAGACAGATTTTAGTTTCACCCACATGTAATAGTAACCCATTATAACAACACCTTGACTTAGATATAATCAACGGATGTGCTTTATTGCATTTAATTTCACACATAACCGTATATTTTTAGCTATTGTTTAAGTTTTAAATATGTTTTTTTTTAATTTGCAAATTTTCTAAACGTAAGTTTAAAAAACCGGTTCAATGTTACAAGGTTGTGTTTAACAACGGGTTCTTATCAATAATTACACCACTGTGTAATTGTGATTAAAAAAAAATATATATATAAGATTTTTTTTATATTTCCTCATCAAATTAATTGAAATTATATGCGTAAGAAAATAAAACAAGTAATTTTTAATGGCATTTGGAAAAACAAAGGCAAAAAAAACTGAATAATAATATTTCCAAAATATATGGAAAAACAAACGAGACATCCAAACTTACTAGCTGTATCCGGCAACGCGTTGCTGTGGCTCAGTCTGGTTAAATGGAAAAGAAAGAAAAGAGAAAGTACACGTTTCTAATATGTTTAATTTCACAATGCTTGTGGGTATACAATATTTTGTATGTCTTTCAGCCACTCTCAGTCTGTCGCGTTCACTCTCAGTCTGTCACGTTCACCGCCGTGCTCGCAAATGATCGCGTCACTCCAAGATGTCAATTCACGATATGATTTGAATTTAAATGAAAGATCGATTGCACTGAAAAAGAAGAAAGAAAGTTATAACAGAAACATATAAAATTGCGAAACATTAAAAAAGGAACTGAATAATATTGTTAAGTTCGTAGACGTCTTTGTTCTTGGTGGCAAGAATAGCTCGTTTACTCACCCAATCGTGATTCTTATAATTGATTTGAATATTGTTAAATACTTTTTCAACCAATTCTTCTTTTGACGTCATTAAATTGCAGACAAATTTGCCCCAATACGTTTAACATTTGTAACGACGTTCAGAAATTTTAATTATTTTATCGACTTTAATATAAGGCTCGATTCTAATAAATAATAAGTTATTTAGGTAAATACATTACAAAAAACTAACAATAATGACAAATTAATACATCTTGTTAAAAATTAGCAAAAATTTGGCAGTTCGTTAAAATTAAATATTACGTTTGTCAAAAATGTACATACCAATATCACGCCGTCTCCATGAAGCACATTATTGCGTCACTCCAAGTGGCAATTCACGATATGATTTGAATTCAAACGAAAATCAATCAACACAATTCAATTTCACCGCTAATTGAACAGAAACATAAGTTAAAAAAACTAAGTGAAACACACATTCTTTAGAGCTACATGTCAACGACGCACATTACGAAATGAAAATTATGCCTACACTATTTAGTATAGCGAGTGTTTTTACGTCCAGGCAGATGGCGCTTTTTTTCAATAAATGTATTGGAAAATTGAATATTTATTATTTAATATTTATTATTTAATATTCAAAATCAAAATGGAACTGTCAAAATTTCAAAGCAATGTGAGTAACTTTCAGAGATTGGAGATTTTTAATTACCGAACATTTACATTTTTATTTATATAGATATTTAATATTTATTATTTAGTATTTAATTATTTAATATTAAATATTAATTCCGAAACGTCGAAAATGCAATGTGACATAACTGTCAAGTTTAGTTTGTGCGGGTCGCTGCAAGAGGCGCAAACGTTATTTCGTCTGATTTATAAACTTTTTTATACACAATCGTATATACAAAAAATATATATAAACATTTTCGTATACGAATGCAACCTTTTGTCAAAATTTCAAAGCAATCGGTGAAGAACTTTCGGAGATTAGAGATTTTTAATATACGAACATTTACATTTTTATTTATAATTTATATAGATAATAAAGATTGATTATTGACTTTTGACTATTGACCTATTGACTTTTGACTATTGACTTATTGACTATTGATTAAATAATCAAACTTATTCAATTGTGAGACCTAATGACGAGTATATATTACGTGCGTGAACCCTTGCATCAAATCAAATAAATTAATCACCCGCCCCTCAGTTTTCTCTACACATTATAACAAAAATATTAAAGGAATCAGGAATGCTAAGAATATTATCGAAGAGTTGATGTTTTTGAGGAAGATTAATCCCATCACCACTTATTTTATCGATTAACATCGAGTTCTAATCAATTAAATGTACAACAAATAGCTATTGTATTTCACAATTTGATAAAAAAGTTAACATTTTAAGATATTGTTAAAACATATATTACAATTCCTCAGTGAGATATAGACAAAAGTCTAGTTTACTGGGAATATGACAAATGAAAGGCAACAAACCCAGATCTATTAAAATTGTGTGTCCGAATTAATTTAGATACCTGTTGGTTTTTCGCAAATGATGTATATTTCTTGTCATGTGTAAAATAAATAAAAATTCAAGAACAAACTAATTTTTCATGTATGTTTCAATCATAATGCAAGCTAAACAACAACTCAAGGAAGTATACATAAATCAAACATATTTTCATTGAAATAATATTCTGGTCAGATGCGAATATCGTTCAACGAATTTAAAATAATAACCGAATAATTTATTCAATGAGATACAAATTAATGCCAGCGCTATTATGTAATTTATACAAATATGCGATCAATTACGTAATTATTGGTGGCAATTTGTGGAAATCAGTTGAATATCGTTGAAATCAGCAATTTTAAAGGGTTTATCTCGCCATCTATTCTATGTTTTATAATTATGGCGAGGTTTTATTTGTTGCTGGATACTAACGGGACAATTAATTGTTTTACTTGTATGTTTTACAACAAAAGTTAATTTTTATATTTTATGTATACACTGATAAATAAAATTTACTACCATCCCTTAGACAACGATTCAAATAATTATATTTACAATGCGCTTCACAATTAAAAAAAGTGTGCAATAATTTTCGAAAATTGTACACATTTAATGTACTGTATACACGTTGTATACAGTACAACAAAACAAAAAACATGTAGAAGAGGCCTAAAGTAACAACCAGACCGGATATTGTCTTACTAACTAGACCACGGAGATTCATCGTACAGTGAATAGTATGGTGGGATAATTGCCATCTAGCAATCTCTTTTGACTAATCATACAACAACGACTTCCAAGGCCTAGTTGATAAGACGCTTGTCTTCAAGCCCCCGTTGTTGATTGAATCCCGTTGGAACGCATTTTTTTAAAGGATACCAATCTAGGTCTATGACATATTTCTTAGATTTTTTCCAGGTTTGTTTGAAATGATTATCATATGGTTGTGATACTATCAGGCTGGATTGTATTCAACAAGAGTGTATGTTATAAGGTTTTGAGTAAAATATGGGAGATATATTTTATTGATGTAAGATAAAACCACGCATTATCAAAATAAGAATAAAGTGAAGAAACACAAATACTGATTTAACAAGGTCATCGATTGGCAGGAGAAATAAAATGAGATACGGAAAAGAATGACCTCCATAGCCTAGTTGGTAAGTATTTCAACATGGATGTTACAAGTTCGATTATCGTTGGACTCAATTTATTTAAAAAAGTTCCTGTCTGGTTTTCACTGAAGGTCTCTTTAATATATTTCTGATTTGCTAGAGAATGTTGAAAATGAAAATATGCTACGAAAGTGAAATACAATAAAACAATACGATAAAAAACAATATAATACAATACAATTCAATGAAATACAAAACAATGCTACACAACTCAACACAATATAATAATATAATGCAACACAATGCAGTACAATGATAGAAAATCTGTTCAACATAAATATGTAACTGAAGGGAGATACAATGTTTAATAATTCGTTTTTGTAGCACCTCACAATGGTGCTAGTCTTTTTTGTTTATTTTAGATGTAAATATTTTTATTTTGTGCATTTTTTTAAATATAAGAAAAAACCAATAAACCATGATGCTGAAAAAATGCGCGCATTGAGACGAATACACGGGGTGACGCTGTATGACAGAATACAAAATGAAGTGATTAGGGAGGAAGGCTAACATATTATGAAATATGTAGAAAATCACTATAAAATGGTATGAGAAAAAATAAATGTAGAAAAAATAAAAAAAACAAACGTGAGTAAAAAAAAACGTGGGGGAGGAACACCGAGGAATGTATCGTTGAATCAAGTAAATGATATTTTGAAAGATGGAAAAGTAAGAAGTCTGAAAAATCGTAGGAGTTGTATGAGAAAGTGTATGGGTTTGGAAGAGGGGAAATATTTATTTCGAGATAGAAAATTTTCCTCTCTGCCTGCCTAAAGAGAAACTGCGTTAGCGAATGAAGACATAACCCATAATTTATATACCTATACAACACATAAAATGTGTATGAAAAGTAAGTATAAAACACAAATGATCTAAATATTTAATGATGATCACAACATTGTGGAGAATCCATAAGATATTGTACCTGTTACCGCGAGTGCCCTTTGGGAATGGGTAGGTACGTACCTAATCTCGTAGCCCCAAAAACCTCGCTATTTGTTACCAGAATAATTCACTGCTGGCAACTTTATTCTATTCAGAAAACAAAGAAAAGGCGGGAAAGCGTGGAGAGGCATATATTCAAATTAATATTCAGCCAGCCCACTGTGATAAATAAGTACCATGTAGGTGGCTGTTTCGCTTAGATGAGATACTACGAATTATTATGAAACGCGTTGTTTTTTTTTATCTTGTAAAAATTGTGTTGATTAACTTTAGAGTACTCGTATGCGGTATGGCAAGTTTTAAATTAAATAAATCATACTCAATATTGTTTGTGTAGCAAACTAAGGGTATATCAACTATCATGTGATATTATCATATACATATTTTGATATGTGTACGTATGTATGCGGCACTATGCGAGTATTAAGGTGATTTTTTCGTACTGAGGTAAATTTTCGTTTTAATGGTTGTATATAATGTCAATGGCCGTGATCTAACGGTTAGCATTCATGCTAAACAAGTGGGCGCTCCGGGTTTGAATTCCGATGGATTCATTTCTGAATTAGTTTTACTCGACCATTTAATATACGATTTTTTTTAGATAATACCCTTTTATCATAATTTCTTAGCAACGAAAATAAATTATTCAAGAAATCTATAGATTAAACCTGCAAATTGTCTTGGAACTTTGATTTCCTTGCTAAACTTATTGTTTGATATGTCAAGATTATGTGCTTGCAACAGCTCGCACAAAATAAACGAATATACAACGCACAAGCTTTTTCCATCCACAGGATGGTTGACAATTATACTCGATCGGGATTGACTATCGTATCGTACATAGCTAATGTTATGTCATATAAATAAGTTACATTGACAATGAATCGATTTAAAGAAAGGTCTTGGCAGATTTTTGGACAGGACGACGAAAAAAAAATATCATTCAGCAGATAAAGGTAATAGTGATTATGTATACGAAAATTTATATGATTTTAGAAATGAAATTAATGATACATCATAATACTGAATACAAAAACACGAACCAAGTTGACATAGATAAAAAAACGCGAGGAAAAATGATTTGGTTGTTGGATCAATCAGAAAAAAAAACGAAGTAAAAATTTATTTAACACGTAATAAAGTATTCGAAACATTAAATATATACATACATATACTACGGACGATGTTAACTGTTATGATTTAATACATATATTGTATTTATTTATATACACTGAAAGTATTTTAGTATATAAAACACGAGACAGTAAAAAAAATAATTCAAAGGGAACACTCAATTTATGTGGATCAGGGTTTGTGACCTTTTTTTGTCGTATCCCCAGTGAATTAGTCTTTCGCCTGTATTTTTATAACATAAACCTGATTCAAAAATACGAAATTTATATAAATAAATTTTTATCAGAATTTTTTTCAAAGCCTAAATAAACTTAATCTGTTATCCTAAAGATAAAATTAAAATTTATTTATTTTTTCAAAGCAGGCTTAGCCCAATTACTTTGAAAAACAGACATATTAAAAAAGAAGAAAAATTACATAGAAAAAAATAAAAAAATATATAAAATAATAAATAATAATGTACGAGTATATGCATACATACGAGTATATACACACAAACATATGATACACATATATTCACAGTCACTTAAGTACCTTGATGAGTGCTTTCTAACGCGCTCAATCTAAGAAGAAAATTTACTATTGCTATTGGTAATGTGATATGAAATATGTCAATATCCGAAGCAGTCCCGTTCGGAAGAGTTAAGGCCCTTCCAACAGGCATAGCGGCTGGAAGACCCGTTCTTGCGTATGTTATTGAGAACAGTTCTTGTCGGCGCAGTCTAGTGTAATTGTTAGGAACATTTAACGCTAATCTTTGTAGTAATGCTGGACAGCTCACAACTCCTCGAACGAGTCTCACAACGTATAACAGGAGACGCAGATCTTTTTTTACGCTCAAGGAGTTATACTCGAGCATGCCCAGCAGAAACGCCCGGGGCCCACAATGGGCTGTAGTGCCATTGATGATGATGATGATGATGCCCAGCAGAAACTGAGTAGGAAAATGAAGACGGTGGTCTTCGAAACCGGTAGTAAACCCAAAAATAAACCTGTGATGAACACAAAAATATAAAATAAGTTTATTATTTGCTTATTTTTCCTTTTACAGAAAATTAAAGTTTAGTAATTTTATTTAATATAAATTCCAGAAACAGTGACATATATCATAAACGTCTATCTGGAGGAGTCTGCAGAATAGACCATCTTTCACTCAGCATCGGTTCTTGATGGAGGGAGCATCCCGGATCACCATGTTGGTGGAACGTGTTATTTATTTCTTAATTCCGTGGGCTGTTTTTTTATGTGTGTTTCTGCTTATTTAATGACTTTATATAACCCAATCAATTTTTAATTTTCGTGCGAATTCTGACATCAAGAGAAATTTTTGTGAAAAGTTATGATACACATCTTTATGAATTACATTCGAAAACTAAAAGTGTCATTTTCAAAAGTTTATAAGTAAACTTAAATCATAAGGAAATAAGATATTGGATTGTTTCATAAGAAAAATAATAAAAATCTAAACTTTTCCGATACGTTCGTTCAAAATACAACTTTTTCTTTTTAAACAAATAGTATATACTTACATAACATATATGTATATTATTCCGACAAGTTTCCAAAATTTCTTCTCATTGCGAAGGTATATTTCAAAAAAATATTGACATGTTTTTTTATATTACGAGTACTTGCATATATATATTTTATAACATTGTAACGCGTTCGTTGTATACAGTACAACCTAGGCCCTGCAATATCTGAAAATAAACCACAAAAATGTTAATCAATATTAAATAAAAATAAAATCGAACCCTTTTTCTTAAATCGGTTCAAAAAATATGGGCACCAACGGGAATTGATACCGCAACTTCCAGGCTGGAAGACAGGTGTCTTATCAACAAGGCCATGGAGGTCGTCAAACGTTGTGTTAACGAATACATTTTTACCGATAAGTTTCCAGAATTGCTTCTTAATACGAATGTAATATGTACCTTTATATAAAACGTAGTTTTTTTATTATTTAACGTACAAACGTGTACGAGTGTCTCAATTTACTTCTGAAGTAATGAATCAAATATTTTTTACTCTTACTTTTATTTGTCTACCCCAACAGGGAAACGACGTGATGGTATGTTATGCATGTATTTTTGAAATTGAATATCCATGAAATGGTCGCAAAATCATAGAAACGTAATTAAAAATAAATATAACTGTAAATATTGTACTGAATATTGGTACTAAGATCATCTGTGAGTTTCATCAAAACAGGGGAATTAATATTTCGGTGTATGTAACTTGTTCGCATGCATTGTTTACTCGGTAATCCAATATTCAATATGAGACTTATGTTTACCATGTTGGTAATGCAATATCGCCCTGCCCGGAGACTGTCCTGAATTTGGTTTGGTTGGTAGTTAGCTTATCGTCATCATGAAGCATACTCGCCTCTAAAGTAGATTGAGCGTTTCAAAAACTGGCATCCTAAAATAATATGTAGTAAACTTTATTTAAAATTAATACTTGATTTGCGAGTATAATAAAGCTAGTTGTTTTATACTGGCAAATTCAACCGATGACTTTCCCTGTAGAAAAAATTGCATTATTTGAAGTGCATGGTCCCGCGATAGCGCACTTAACTGTATTACACTTCCAATGTCTACTGTATAACCTGGCGGGTTCATTGCCATATGATCATATCTTACAACCAACCAAAAAGGTTTGGAATGAAAGTAAGAAAGACACCATTTAAAAAAATTGGATACTAACAAAATCGAATTCCCAACCTCCGGGTCGAAAGACAATTATCTTTTCACCTAGACCACTGATGTTGTTGCTTAATGACTTTGTCGGAAAAAGTGTAATGAAAGGGCGTAGTTTAAGTTTCTGTGTCTTATGGTGTTCAAATTCCTGAATGATCTGGTGTCGCAGTGCATAATAGAATCATGCGTTTGGAATATATTCTGGTAGATGTGCTGTACTTGGAGATTTGACAAACCGATCTACCCCGATTGGTACTTTGAAGCTATTGCCCCTAAAGCATAGAACCTAATTCATATGAAATGTTGGCAATCATTTAAGGCTTTGAGGAATTCAATGGGGTTTTTCAGTTTCCACTGTTTGAGATATGTTTCATTGAAATGTGGGCAGTCTTGGAATTACCGGTGGTCATTAAATCATGCCAAAAAAATTAAAAATATATAAAGTTTATAAACTATGCTGTTTGATGGAAAGCGTTTTAATTGATTTATGTGTTCATAGTGTTTTTGATTGTGATATTGCAAAACTTTAAATTGTGAAATGATAATGAAAATAAAACGTTATTGAAGTATACAATGCAATAGAGTGATGAATATATATGATGCATATTTCATTGAGTGTCACCGTTTACCGAGAAAGAGAGTATGAAACGAGGTATTGTATAATTGAATATCGGAAAGATGTATCATTTTTTTTATGTTATATTTATCGTCAGTAAGATACAGGTAAAATCCTAGTTTACTATATATACGACAAATAAAACGCAACAAGCCCAGATCCATTAAAATTGTGTGTTCATATTAAATTACCCGTAGTTTTTTCACAAATCATGCATTTATAAAATTTCTTTGAATATAAACAAAAAAAAAGAATAGATATTTAAAAACAATCAAACAAGCCCCTCTGTGTGGCAAAAAATAACCAAGTTTAATATTGGTACATTACAGCATAAAATAAGAAGTTATTATGTTTCAAAAAAGATCCTCTTTGAGACTTGGCAAGTCTTAAAATATATTTAATACTCGAAAGAAATTATTTTATCGCCGAAGTTTTTACGTTTAGCGCGTAGTACAAAACTCGAAAAGGCCATTAAATTTTTCTTATTCGATGTTTTATTAAATTTTACTTCAGAATTTATGGTTCAATATCGCCATCGATTGCACGGGCATTTGCCAAAGATTGTCGCGGCGTGAGTTACGATTCGACGTAAGACTCTATAGTATTTCGCGCCAAATTTGACGTTTGGCGCCAAAATGCGCTAAAAAACCGCAATAAAAATGCGGAAGTATCTAGCAAATGTTATAATATAGCGCATGTTACTACAACACGCTTTTAAACCTAAGTGGAAAACTGTGTAGTCATAAAAAAAACAAAATTATAGATTAAGTTGTTAAAATACTGCGAGGTACTCGTATTTGTCGATGAGGAGAGAGTTTACGTACAAAATAATTTAAAGTTCTCGTTTTTCCTCCAAATTAATAACCAAAATTTTCTTTTCATATTTAAAAATATATTAAGCTATTTTTCAGCACTATGAATGAATTTAGTAGAGTATGCAGTTTGATGAAACAATAGTTCTTTCTAAAAAATGGTAGGTACAAAAGTCTAGTAAGTCAATGTTGCTGGACCTGTTCTGTATTTTGAAACTTGTTAAGTTGAGCAATCTCCCAGAAGGATGAAGATATTAGGAGAATCCGGACACTCGAGGAAGAAAATTAAAAGTGAAAAGAAAATTAACAGCTCATCGTCAAGTGCTCCAGGAATATGTAGGATACCTACGTCCCTAAATAAATAAATAATTGTCAAACATAATTTGTTGTCAAAATAAATTGTAAACATACAGGGTCAACGACCGATGAATCAACCTCTGAACAATCTACAATTGTCACATACTAGAAACGTCAACAATGTGTACTCACAAATAGTATTTACGCTTTGTCTCGCCGTCTCGGCAAATAAATATCCTACCCGTTATACTAGGGCACGCGCAGGAGTGAGACAAAGTATATATCGCGGGTGCATTCACTCACAAATATAAAATACCTACTTGTAGACAAATAAAGATTATTATTCACTCGACCATTCATTGATTATTTACTCTCACTTTTATCCGCATTCCTGAGTTTTGTATTTATTTTAAATACAAGACATATCAAGATCATCACGACGTATCAAGTTAAGCATCACGCTAAATTGGTGACCCCGAACGAAAAGGAACACAGAATTCGACTAAAACGAATATAGCGATGTCAACATCAACATCATCAGCACGTCCTACTAGGACACACGCTACATTGTGACCCCGCACGAAAAGTGAATACGTATTTCGACTATATCGAGTGCTGCCAACTCGATAAACACCGTACAAGTGCAACCCGACACCGGCATCAGCAGCAACGCGATGAGCATCATGAACAGTTTCGTCAACGACATTTTCGAGCGCACCGCCGCCAACGCCAACCGCCTCGCCCACTACAACAAGATGAGCATCATCACCAGCAGAGAGATCCAGACCACCGTCAAGATTCTACTCCCCGGCGAATTGGCCAAGCACGACGCCAGCAAGGACACCAGAGCCGTCACTCAGATACAACACAACATCTGATGTGGACGAGCCTGACGCCAGCTCATGTGAGGTCAGTCCTGGCGATCAGCCACACGATTTACAGGATTGCCTCCCTCGACGAACTACTGACCGACAAGATGCTGGAGCAGACAAGCATCGCTACAACATCGATACAACCACGCTACAACCACGATACAACCACGCTACAACCACGCTACAGCCACGAGCACCGCAGACTCCACCATCATCAAGCACCTGCAGATCAACCCTCCACATCGGACGCCATCTGCAACTTGATCTACACCATCACCACCATCATCAAGCACCTGCAGATCAACCTTCCACCTCGGACGCCATCTGCAACTTGATCTACACAACCAAGCATCGACGACCAACGCACCGCAGACAATCCGAATTTAGCGAGACACGACCAAACCTACCCCCCGCTTCCGCATCACCCATCTGTACGACTCTGCAGATCCGGGAAAAAACGCCACTCTCTGCTGTTATCCACGTACCTACTTCGACAACGGGAAACGGATAACCAGTCCAGGCGTCAGATGCACCGGAACCTAACGTTCGCGTAGGGCACGCGCTCCCTACGTTCACTAGGAGGGGAGCCATGTAGGATACCTACGTCCCTAAATAAATAAATAATTGTCAAACATAATTTGTTGTCAAAATAAATTGTAAACATACAGGGTCAACGACCGATGAATCAACCTCTGAACAATCTACAATTGTCACATACTAGAAACGTCAACAATGTGTACTCACAAATAGTATTTACGCTTTGTCTCGCCGTCTCGGCAAATAAATATCCTACCCGTTATACTAGGGCACGCGCAGGAGTGAGACAAAGTATATATCGCGGGTGCATTCACTCACAACTATAAAATACCTACTTGTAGACAAATAAAGATTATTATTCACTCGACCATTCATTGATTATTTACTCTCACTTTTATCCGCATTCCTGAGTTTTGTATTTATTTTAAGTACAAGACATCAAGATCATCACGACGTATCAAGTTAAGCATCACGCTAAAAATGGATCACTTTAATTAACGGAATCAATGACTTAATCACAATTATTAACCTCGCCAAGTTTTGTGAAAGCTCAATTACTGGAACCTTAGACAATATTGTCTTCCGGTCATAATTTCAATGCGTTGAAATTGCCAATCTAGATGGGTACAATACAATTGAGTGAATTTCCTGCTGAAATATTGCAAGATTTATACATACGAGTACATACCATCACATCATTTCTCTATTAGTCTATCATCTTAGCAGATTTGATGCTGCTCGGTTCTAGTATATATGTTTAAGTACCACATTGACTTTGTTTCCTATCGCTACGCGTCGTTCGATATATCTCGTAGCTCTTCCACCTACTGAGAAAATGCGACCCAAATAGCAGAATTACTCAACTTACTCCAATCTTTCATAGTTCAAGAGTTGTAGTGTTAACATAATATATATCATAAATAAATCAATCCAGAATCCTTGGAAAGGTATGAAGTATGTTAAGAGTATTTCTTATAATGTAAGGAATACTCTTCACATACTTCATACGTTTCCAAGGGTACTCTGGATTGATTTATTTATGATTTATGTTAACACTACAACTCTTGAACAATGAAAGATTGGAGTAAGTTGAGTAATTCGGCTATTTGAGTAGCATTTTATCAGACCGTGGATTAGCTACGAATATAACAAGATGTGTCTGAATTACATCGCATTAAATACATATCGAAAATGAATTCGGACATGTTGAAAAGGTACAATTATAGAAAAATAATAATTTAAAAAATCTTTGTGCGGTGTTGCAATTAAAAAGTTCTCGTTTCGAAATTCAAACAATTTAGATAAATGAATAATTTTCTAATCTACTCGCACAGTCAGCATATCCCAAAAATACATTGTTTACACCAAATACTCGTACATAAAAAAGAATCGCTTACGTTTTAGGACTTTGATGACATCAACTGACAACATCAATAAAATGTCTAACAAACCCGTAAAATTGTAATATATTGAAGACACATTCTGTTGTACAGTTGTTACCAACCCTTGAATTTCGAGCTCTTTTATTTTATTTATTTTAACACTTATTTGCAGGTTTTTTTACCTTCTTAATTTGTCGTTTCCAGTCCTCCTGACGGATGGCAATCACTTTTGGGATAATGCCTCTTTCTTTGGGGGCACAAAACAGCTCCTCGCCCATCTAAATACCTGTCTATTTACGAATGTTGTGTAACCAAGACAGACACTTTCTATTGAATCCACATCGACCCTCGATTTTACACATCAGTATTAATTTTAGGAATTGGTATTTTTCTCCTCTCGATTCATGACCCAGAAAGGTTATCTTTTGGCATTTCATGGTATTTAACATATTCTGTTCTATACCTGATCGACGCAGGAACTCAGTGTTTGATATACGACGAAACCTACTAATTCTGAGCATTTTCCGATGATACCTCATTTCGCATGCGTCTACCAATACATATTTACCATTATGAAGCTTATTTACCATTCTGGTCTTCGAGGTCCATGTTTCAATACCATAAAATACAAAAAGAGCATATACTACTCAATTATGAGTAGCCGAAGTAAAGCATTCAAGTTATTGCAGAAAACTAAGCTCGTCTTAAGAAATCCTGCACGTGTCACTTAAATTCGGAATCTAACTTCTCTATTTGGGTCAAGGTCACGAGTAATCAGACTTCGTAGATATTTCAAACTGTCGACTTGCTCTATAGGTTATCCGGTCAGATGCAGATATACACATCAATATGAGACCTAAAAACTTGAACTTTGATTATTTTGTTTAATTGTTTAGTAAAATAAATTGAACAGTATTTTTTTTTATATACCACTGTTTTCTTAATTGAGTTCACTACCGGTTTTAAAGATCTTGGTCTTCTTTGTTAGGTGAAGAGGAACTTAATAATATGTTTTGTTGTTAATGGTCACAAGTAAAGAAAAAGAGGTGTAAATTGCTAGCTAGAAAAAAATGAGTGTATATATGGAATCAAGAAGTTGATGTTTGAATGGGAATATGTTGAGGAGACGACTTTTCCTTCAATTGATCGAATTATTTTTAATATTCAGACCTAATTGAATATTTTTTTCAATCTCAAGAATATTTTAGAAATGTTTTATTTTTATTTGAAACCATAACAACTCCACTAGTGATTTTTTATTCTAAAGTATGTTAAAAAGTACGTTTATTTTCCATAAATAAATAAATAATTGCATTTGAAAAACTCCTTAAGTAGTAATATAAACGTATTACAGTGATTTCGAAAATGGTAACTGATCATAGTCAAAAATTTGATTTTTTGCGCTCTAAATGACCTCCTGAACGAAAACAATTACTTCTGGCTATTATTGCCGTAGGCAACCGCTTTTTAAAATTTTCACCACTTTTTCCCTCACCATTCGCGAGTCCTATTGGCATATTTACATCGGGTAGATTTTCTTACTCCTTAATCAAAGTCTCAACCCTTCTTTCCTGTCCCTTCTACTCCGAGCTTAGTCTAGCCCGGCGACGTGGAGACATTGAGGTTAATCTTTTTCTTTTCGGTGACATCGACAGACGGAAAAAAATCGTAGACATTACCGTTTCGATAGTCATTTGTCTTGTTTACACACGAAAACTTCTTTCCCGATTTGCGTATTTGATTTCCACAGTCGATGTTTAATTTTATTTTGCTACCCCTTTTTTTTAACTTTTCCTTTATCTCATTTTCTTAACTAATAATAAAGCCATAATTTAAAGTTTTTAAGTAGAACATACCGTCTCTTTGCAAAAATAAATTTTAAGCATTAAAGATAAAAGTTAAAAATCAATATTCATTTTTTGTACTGGTGCTTTTTATCAAGTGTTAACCTTTTTTATAACGTCTTTTTTTTTAATTTGTATGGTAGCCCACAATTATCTTATTTGACAATTAAAAAGTATAATCATTTATACTTTTATATTAATTAATCTTACGGCTTTACTGCTTTAAAACGATTACATCTAATCAACCAATTTGGGTCTAAAGTTATTTTATCATTGGTACTCATGTACGTTTAACGCGACTAATTTTACCAGTTACACTGTTTTGTGTGACTGGGTACCCTTTTTTCTTAACTTTTATCGTCTTACCAACTAGGTCATCGATGAAACTCGATCGATGAAACAAAGAAAAAATGCTAAACCCAGGGACTATTTTCCGAATTTGAGAACAGAATAAGAAAAACGTGATATAAAAAAAATTAAATAAAAATTTTCATGTGTTTTTTAAGAGGTGTAATATTATTTTTACTCAGATATTTTCCCCCTAAGCATATTTATATGATTTATGGACAAAATAAATCGACTACAAACCATGTAATCGATCACAAAAAGGATTCATACGTAGAAAGCTAGTAAAATACGAAAAGCTTCGTACATACATAATACACATCACGCCATTTCCCTGTCAGGGTAGTCAGAGAGGACAGAACACCATACTTTTAGAACATCACTCACTTGATCCAACCACATTTTTAATTGGTCTTCCTCTCATACGCCTTCCACTCACATCGGCATTGTATGTGTGTTTTGTTAGTATTTCTTCATTCATTCGTTATATATGCCCAAACTATATCAACGTCCTCTTATTCATCTTACTTAACACAGCAGCCTTAAGTTTACATTAATCTCTAATAATTTCGTTTCGTATTTTGTCATACATTGTCACTCCATGTATGTGTATCAATGTACGCATCTCTACAGTATTTATTCGGATCTTCTCGATATTTTCCGCATCCGCGTTTCACTTTTATACTTCAAAATTGGCACCAAAATACGACAAAATGGATTATAATCTTAGCAGATTTTGACACTGTCCGGTTCGAGCATATTATTTTTAGTGTCCCATTGACGTTGTTTCCTAGTATTGTACTACACGCCATTCGACATCCCTCTTAACCCTTCCTTCGTCTGAGAAAATACTCTCCAAAAACCAGAATTCCTCAACTTGCAGTAATCTTTCATTGAGTGGCAGAGTGCCCAGAACGGGTCGATGTTATCATTGCACATTTGATGATCCTTTTTTTCGGGTTGGGTGGTTGATAACATATATGTTTTTATAGAGGTGCTGTGTGTGTCTTCACTGGATGATTTTATGGTAAAAGCAGGAAGAAGTTTCCTGGTCCGAAGGGTAAGGATTTTATAAATTGTCGTGGAGAGGTTATTTTCACGCTGAGAGGGTTTGTCGCCATTCTAAAGAAGTAAACTCTCGGAAATATAAAATAAGTACGAACCTGGCAATAAGGATTGTATTTCCATGCCATAAATTTTTATTCAATAAAAAAAAATCAGAAGATGAGAATTAGAGTGGCGGGGGGCCAGGACAGGTTAATTTTTTCATTGGATCTTTGAAGAATCTTTTTTTCGTGTTAAATAGTTGATTTTTATTTTTGTTGAGGAATTGTATATTTTCTCACTTATTGTTGTAATCGTTGAAGCAGGAAGAAGACATTTGGTGTGACAAGCGAGAATTTGTGAAGTTGTCGTGGGGAGGTTGTCCTTCCCGCCGCGAGGGAGAGCACGCCACCATTACAAAGAAAGAAGTAAACTTTCTCCGTTATAAGATAAAGGTACGACGAACCTGGCTAAAATGAATATATTTCTACCATTCCATTTTTATTGTTAAATAATAAAAAAAACTCCGAAGATTACATACAATACTTGTAGTACGTTATTATTTATAAAATAGTTGTCAATGAATATTCACACCTTTGTCTCTTCAAATTAATATATTGCTTTACGATTCAATATCTATTTTGGTTAAGAAAATTCTCTATTCATATAACACTTAATCAAATGTTGGCATCCAATAGAAACTCGATATACCAAGTAACTATTTAACATGGAAACCTGCTGGTCCTGGTCCCCTCTCCTCCTCAGTAACGGGGTAACTTTATCAACAAACAACCCCAGGACAAAGCACAATATATTTCCCCAGACCGCACTCCACTCCTAATTTATTTAACGACATTTGGTAAAACCACATATTCTGTCGTTCTTTCGTTCATTAAAATACCTTCGAATTCGTTCAGAACGTGTGTGTTTTTTTTAACTTTTAAATAATCCTCACTTGAAAAATAATGCCTCAATTTCAAATTGAAATGGAAAGACACTGTTAGAATAAAATGAAAATTAAAAAGTTTAGTGTTTAAAAACATGTACGTGAAGGATATAAGAAAAAAAAACATGTACGTAAAGGATATAAGAAAAAAAACATGTACGTGAAGGATATAAGAAAAAAAAACAAGTACGTGAAGGATATAAGAAAAAAAACATGTACGTGAAGGATATAAGAAAAGAAAACACTTAATTTTACTCAGATATGAATTGAGTTGAATGAGAAGTCGGCAACCTTATTGTCATGAAGAGGATTTTACAAATTTCGAAAATCCTGGCATATACAAATACATATTTTTTGACTGCAGGAAATTTTTGAAAATCCAAAGAGAAGTGTTTAAATAAGCTGGTTTAATATTATGGAGATACGTTCGTAGGCTTTCATAAATAACCGACAATTGCATATTGCTAAAATTTTCGAGGTTTATTTTGTAGATATTTCGGTCATGCTGCAATAACTGTTTATATCAAAAACTAATATCGAAATAATACGTCATAATGAAGGTGCCAGTCAATGATCCGAAATTTCAACAACTATAATATGTCAGACACAAAATCAATCTTGAAATACAGAAAGGGTTAGTATTAATAGTGAGGAGTTCTTAACTGAAATACCATATTGTAATTTGTTTTTATCAAACACTGTTTATTCCACTTTTTGTAGCGGTATATAAAGGAGCAAAACTCCCCTGATGATGAGAGGAAAATCTAGAAACCGATAGGGTTATATACCGTTATAAAAAGTTGAATAATCAATCTTTGATAAAAACAAATAACAATGTACGAGTATTTAAACCTCCACAATGTTAATGCGTTAACTATAAATAATATATGAAGTACCATATTTATCAAGAAAAAAATATTTTATAAAGACTTTTTTACATTTTCAGCCTTGAGTCTAATGAGGGCACAAGATATATCCCCTTGCTCAGCATTGACGATCTTACATTTTGAAAATAGAAAGTTTTTTTTTGGTAACATATATGATAATATATAAACTTTATTGACACCCACCACCAGTATGTTGTGTGTTCTTAAATGTAAGTTTTGAAGATACATTGTCCAGTTAGAAAATGATAAGTGATTAAATATTTTGGAGATTTACAGATTTACCTAATACATATAATTTTTTTATAGTATTATAAAATACTGAAATAACAAAAAAAATCGTTTATTGATAACAAAAAACAATTAATAGAAGAGAAAAAGAACTAAAAATTCTCTGGATTCATATATGAATCAGGTTAATCAGACGCTAACAAAATGTTTAGTCTCATCTTTTAAATGATGCACATATGACAAAACATGTTCAATATCTGAAAAATAATAATACTTGCTTTTTATGTAAAAACTTTCATGTACTCGTAATTTAAATTTTTGACTGCTGTTTTCAACATAACATTTTTTTTTCAGGGTTGCTGATGCTTATTGGCCTGGTGATGTACATTTCCGTTTTCAAAGCTGAAGTTGGCTCCAAACTACGACAACCATCGTTTATGCAGATTCCAGCTTTCTCCTACCGTTACGGCTTCTCTTTCATACTCTACGTGTGTGGCTTCATGTCTATCGAAATGGCCGGGACATCGGCTGTTTTCCTCTTTATCTATTGGTACCAAAAGGACTGGCTCGTAAAGTTGACTGAAAAAAACTTTGAGAAATACTCAACAGGAAGTGAATCCAACATAAGCTATTCACATTTAGAACAAAGCTCTGTATACCCATGTAAACGTCATCCGCAAGCTTTCACTGTCCAAAGATCACAACCAATAGGGGCTGCGTGTGAACCATCCACATCGAATGCCTACCTTAGTCCTACAAAACAGAGAAGGTTCTTTTTCGACAAGGATGCGTTGGCTCCAGTATCCCCATCGTGCAGTCTTCATAAAAATAAGAACGTCTACGTTTCTTCATCATTAAGAGATGTTTCTTCATCAACTCGTTACGATTTTCCTCCACCGCCTCCCCTTAACGACTCGACATTCGGAGAGCCTTATACGATCGATTATCCTGAAGTTCCAAGAAGTGCCAATGCTGTCTCATTCAGGAACAGTGAGTCTAGTTTCTTATCTAATGTAGGAAGCACAAAATCTTTGCATTTAGTCGGAGCTAATTCCATGCCAAGAGACGCAACGACAAACACTATCTCAACGACTGCAGATATAGTAAATCCAAGTGAAGAATTTGGATACAACGACGGTGCTATGGGACCAGTGTTTGTGGATGAGTTTTCACCGAGTGTTCAGCATGAGCATGAATTTTTAACGTTTGATCTTGATAGATCTATGGAACTTAGACCTGCAGCGTCAGTTTCAATAGGACTCCAACCGAGTAGAAAGGATTTTAGTGGTGGGACGGAAACACTGAGAAGAACAACACCTGTTTAAATATTTGGATACCAAACCATTTTCACTAGCTGAATTCGAGTGAATCATTTTTGTACGTTGATTTAACACTCAGCGTGTAGTCTTATGGCATACGAATTGCTTAAAATAATATTTTTACAATTTTCAAACGGTAAGAAAAACATTGTAAACCTAATCAAAGACATTTGATATGTAATATTGTGTCTTAGAAAATTTATATACATTCTTAAATTAATATCGAAGATTTTTCGGTTAATGTATCATACATTTTTTTAATTATCGTAAATACAACACGTCATTATATGTAATAAAAAGATGAATATCCATGAAATTTATACTAGCTATTTGTATAAAATAAACATGATAACTTTAACCCGTCATCTTAAAATAAGTAAAAACGTCCCTGAAAAGTAAATAGTTATTATTTATTACCGAATATATTTTTGGCATAATATTTGATTTTTGTTATGTAAAAATGTTTCTTTTTTGACAGATGATTTGAAAAAACTATTTTTGCCTATGTATTTGTAAAAACAGGTCAATTTTTTTAGTCACCCTCAAACATGCATTGAAATAAAAAGTAAAATGTTGTTAGAATGTAAAATTGTCAATTATTCAAAATAATTCTGATGCTTATAGAATTTTTTTAACTATAAAATTTTGTAAGAAATATACCAGTAAAATTATTATACAGAAAATCACTTGAAATAAATATTAAACAATAATTTATAATTGAAGAATTTAGATTGACAAATTAAACTTCATTATACTCGTATAAAAGTCAATAACTATTTTTTCCTTGTATTATTTAAATCAATATAAATAAAGTTACATATTTAATCCTTTTCACTTCCAATGGTATTTTTGGCTTTACATTATTTTTATGTGGTCAAGGTATGAATATGGGATTTTTATGTAGGTTTATCACTTTCTTATGAAAGTCAAACAAGTAAATAAAGCAACTGTGTATTCCGATTTATTTTTATTCCAAATGGAAAAAAATCCCAGCGCAATGTGGGTAGGATTTTATTTTTCTGATTTAAAAAAACTGTTATCCTTAAAATCTTCCACTTTACTGTGGTTTTGTTTACACGTTTATGTTTTGTAGGTTTCTTTTTTTACAAATCAGAACGAATATATTTGTTCAAATTAATCGAGGGCGTAAAAAAAATGAGATAAAATGGTTGAAAAAACCGAATATTTCATGAACTAAAAGACTTGAAGACCTTTTGTCTTAACCTTTTTCAAAAAAGACATGAAGTGATGGTATGTATGAACAAAAGACGAATAAGTTGTATAAATTGATTTGAAATTAGAATTGACTTTCCATTGCTTTCGTGAAAAACTGTGGAAATAAACATGTTAATCAATATAATAAAAACTCATTCAATAAAGTACATGTTCATGATTTGTAAAAAATAAAGTTTTTATGAGCTGTTATGGCCATAAATCTTAATTTTTTGGTTAAATAATTCATTTTGATTTACCCCATCTCAGATATAGATTAATAGTGTTTTTATCAAAAGTGCAGCATATTTTATCCGAAATTATCAGTGTATAAATATTCAAATAATTTAATTTTATATAATATAATTTCATAACACATGCAACATACTAATTAACTTTAAAATCAAATACTTTTTTATAATATCTATTGTTTTTTATGAATCTTTTGTTTTTAGCCCATTAGTATTCAAGAATATATTTTTCTAATGCATGTTGAATTTTTGACAATGTTCTTTTAAACCACGATCAAGTTTGTTTAAACACAAAACATACCATTCCTTGAAAAGAAAATATCTTTCAGTTGATTTTTGGAATTGAAAATGATGAAATCGAATTCGAAGGAAACACTAGATAAAATTATTTCATAAACAATTATATTTATTTTTGCGATATTTCGCAAATAATAAGCTAATTAGCCAATTTACTTTTGTAATATTTATTGCACATTTTTACTTGAAAAATCATGAAAATGTTCGGAACAATTCCTCAAATCAAATAATACACATATTATATATATGAAAGTTTAATGGCATTGTTGTGTTTCAATGAACGAAAAAAAAATCGTAGGAAATCAAAAATATAAAATAGTGAATACTTTATGATTTTCGAAAATTTATTCAAATAAATCTCACTTGAAAAAACATGAGTTTTGACAATTTTCAAATTAAGTGTTCTTATATTTTCAATATTTTTTTGTGTGAACGTGAAATAAACATCAAATAATTATGTACTGATAAAAGATACCGACTTCGAAATCATTCATACATTTTACCATAATGTTACTGTGGAAAAAAATAAACATTATTCGATTCATAACTGTGAGTCATGTTTTGATGTGTAAAGCCAAATCATTGGATATTTGAAAAATAAGAAAAAATAATTTTGTTATGATATTCTTATTTCATTTGGATACTCTCTACTTCTCATCACTGTTCCATCATAAAATATTCTTACTTAATAAGCTAGTTTTATGTTTTGATTTTTTTTTTAAATATAAGTACATATATAGAGTAAACGCATTATGTAAATAGTTTTTTTACATATCATATTTAGATAAAATATAAATTATTCTTAACCACTATGACGAGACGTAAAATAAGAATATATCGTTTCTGTTGTTGATTTATGTATTACACAGGTTAATCCCTTTTTTTTTTCAAAAAACATAAGTTTTTGATAAAGTAATTAAAAACTTTCCATCTTTTGGAGATCCATTATTATATAATATAATAACGTGTTTTTTTTTTGTTTGCTTGTAATGAAAATAGTAAGTATTAATGTTACAATGAAAGCTGGTTGAAAAAACACAATCGCAATAAAAATACACTGATAAAAGGCTCAATAAGAATATTTCGAATTGAAATAGATAGCCATAACATATTAAAATAACGTTTACACTTGGCAAATTAAACAAAAACTTATACTTTACATGTTAAGCTTAAATATTGTCAAAAATATTAATTGTGTTTATCGCCCCTCCATTATTCTGTGGGAATAGGAATAGAAAAGAAAATTGATTTCATCATATATTTTGTTTCGGTCAGACACCAAACCCTCGTTATACACGCCTTATTATTCAATTTTATAGTATACCGTCTTTGAACCTCATTAATTTAGTGTAATATTTTTTTTATTGGCCGTCTTAAACGTCGTTTTCAAACATTATTTCGTGAGATAAATTTTATTTTAAATAATTTTGTTTTTCCTTATTTTAACGTTGCCCAGCTATTTCAACTCTTCTCCAGTTTGTAAAAAAATTTAAATTCTTTGAATTCGTATTTATTTTCAATCCTTTTATCTCATACTGTTCATTTAAACAATATTTCTATTCTCCATATATTAATTAGAGCCACACATTTAAAACCAAATGAAAATATGGAGATCAAACATTTGGTCCGTTGTAAGAGCCTTTTGGTTTTAGAATTAACAAAGAACGATAATATTTCGCTGTTCGTAGTTGGGTGTTGGCAACACTACCATCACACATAAAAACATCGAAGATTTAATCGGTGAACCAATCTTTTAATTTAAACAGAGCTCCTTAAATAGAAAACTTAAGTTTTATAATCTACGTTACGGATGTCGATTTTTGACCTATGTAAATATTCATATTTTTTTATTAATTTGAACATTTTTTTGCACATGTTATAATATAAAAAGCTTTATACTTATAATCACATTTCATGATGTGAACCGAGATATTTCCTTTCATCTTTGCCCCAGCTTCCAGCAGGATTTTCATTTTCTGCCATGCGACGGATTCGTACGTTTCCACCATTTACACATGGATTCGCTAGGCTCGGCTGATCTCTTTTTTCATGTCACAATTTCTTCTTCCTCGCATTTTTGTCAGACATAAGAACATTGTTCGTGTCTTAATGTGTTGTTTGGAAGATTCCCAGAGTTTATACTTCGTTTTATTTATTTATTTTTTTAAACACAATTTAATTTATTTTAGTGTTATAACAAACTTTAAAGTAACATAGTTTATCAGCTTTTTTCTACCAATATGAACGCTTAACTTTAAATACAACTTTTATATTTTAACAACACATATATAATTTGTTCACTTAATTAACCTGTTATTTAAGTCAATATTCTTTAAAATTTGTAAAAACCGTTTTTCCAGTTTATCATCTTTTTTTTTTTTTAAATCCTTATTCCCTTAGCTCTTCTCAGTAAAAGTTTCGCGTTCCAAGCATCTCTATATAGAAAAATGAATTATGTAACCTAGTCCGATATGGAAACCTGTTTTATTATTTTTCTTGTATATCTGTTGATTTCTTGTTTTTTTACTTATATGATTGTTGTAAACATGTTTCTAATTTGGAAACAGGTGATAATTATCAATTGATCCATGAGTTTTGGTGTGTGTAACACTAATGATATTGATTTTAGTGTTATTTTATATATGTAAATATTATTTTTGAAGTTTATTTAATAATATTATTATGTAAAAAAAATTCATTCGATGGATTTATTTACCTACAGATTTTTCATCTACAAAAATGTTGTTTTATGAGGCATGATTTCAAATGTATTGTTGAATTGTTAAAATGAAATTGATTTGTTGACGTTATAAGTTTTAATGTTAATATAAAATGTCATGATTTTGCTATACAAATAAAAGCGTTTTTATAAAAAAATGTGTTTTCATGTTCATAAAAAAATATCCTTATATTGTTAACTTCTCATTTTCATATTATGATTTTCTTTCACAAAAAATATAGATATTGGTACATTTCTGATAACAAACACAAATAACGTTTATAGTTGGTCAAGTTATTTACTTGACTTTAAGTAAAATAAATTTGAATAGAAAATTCTCTATTCAGTGGCCAAATTAGACTTCTCTGACACGTAAGTTATAATTCATTCATTCATATAATGCCCTTCAATATATCTGAATTATTAGTGACTGCTGATGTCGGGCATATTAATTGAATATTCAAACTTATGAACCACTGAAGTAGCCATAAAACTCGCAGCTCGTCATCGCATGTGTTGCCAATACAATCGCACGTGAAGATACAACACTTGTTCACGTCCAGCGCTCACGAGAATTGTTACTAGATAAACTATTTTACCAATAAGACTACGGATATCTTAGTTATAGTGTAATACCTTTCCAAAATAGTTAACCTCGGAAGCCCCTGCTAATTAAGGTCAATTTTCCTGAATCGGACATTTTCAAATAGGATTACAGAGGCCTGTAACTGGCTCCAGAGTAAATGGCCATAGATATTTAAAAAACGTGTAAAGGCGGAGATGCGAGGTTTTGTTTTCCATAAAATTGGAATTTTAACTAAAAAAATATGAAAAAAAATTGCAATCGATATTTTTTTTACTGTCAAGATAGATATAAATCATTTAAATTATTAATACGTCACGAAAAATTCCTCCCTTATTCCACTCGGAGCACTATCACTAAGACGCGAATGTACCTCGTGACCCTAGGCCAGAGCTATTCAATTAGATTTCCCATCGGGCCACTTGGAGAAAGTCATACTGTTCGGCAGGCCAGACTTCCTGATTACCAAGTCGTAGCTTAGATCATGTTAAGGCATACTCCTACACTGGATGAGGTAATTAATGAAATACTGTATAAAACTTTGAAAATTACTTTGTAAATTATTAAATGAAATTTAATAAGAAAACAAATTAAATGTGGGAAATTTAAATTTAAGTCAACAATACGCAATTCAAAGTGAAACTCCAAATTAGGGGTTCATGATACTTATTGTATGAGTAAAATTATTAACAGTAATTCTTTATGATTGTGTAAAATAGTTTTCATTTATGGAAAGGCGATTTATACAAAATAATGATTTATACAAAATAATATTTTTATTCTCGGGCTTCTGAGGTGCTCGGCGGGTCAGATGCATTCCGCGGACCGTCTATTGAATTAGCCTACCCTAGGATCTAGGTTTATTCTTTGTTAGAATTTTACAGTAAAACATTGCAGGGGCCTTTTATTTGAATATTATGAAAATTCCACTGAATTTATTAAAACAATTTTGACATAAGTGGAATGTTTACATTGTAAAAGCATCCAATCTACATAAATCTTTTTCCTCAATCATAAATATTTTAAAATTTCATGCCAGATTTTTAAACTTTCATTGTTAATTTTCATCCAACTTTTATTTTTCCATAAAAGACAATGCAGAGCTACTCGTAGGTTATTTTTAATAATAAATATCTCAAAAGGTTAAGTCTATTTTGTTTATTAGGTATAAATTACCTGATTGCATATTAATTAGCAGCAAAAATGTATTGTATTGACAACTTACTTTCATCATTATTCCCATTATTCTTAACATTTTTCTATTATTTTAATTTTTGACACTTTTTTCACTTCCTACGTTTAAGACTTGGTTATGGACACCCATAATAATTTCAAAAAAAAACTTGTTAATTGGAAAAATATGTTTCAAAGCAATATATCCGAAAGATGTATTTATTATATATGAAAAAAAATAAACAAAATTTATAAATAATCTTGAGATACTCAGCCACATATCCAGAATCGTAAGCCCTTCTTATGAAACAGAGTTATAAATTCAATAAAGCTTTAAAAAATCTCAAGTTGTTCTAGATACCAGTAACTCTTAAATCGTGATTAAATATAAATTAATAATGAACAAAAAAACAAAAAAGGCAGGACTTGTATATTCAGAAGTTTATAAACACAACCTTACAATGATGCTCATTGTCAGCACAACGAAAAAAAGGTCCGGAAGTAGAATGGACGTATACATGGAAAAAAATATCCAACCCTCAAAACATATTTTGTAGTATCAAAATCTTCAGCTTTAACTTTTAAACTTCATATTAGACTATTTAACAAGAAATTACTTTGTTATTCCACTAATTTATCACTTCTATAAGTGTTTTTACCTCGTATCTAGAAACTCTCTTCAAGCATAATTATATATCAATATATATTTGAATAGCACAGAGAAATAAGAAACGCGTGTCGTGGGGATTCGTGGAAAAATAAAGCAATTAAAAGTGGATAAACGGCAAAATGATGCTTGACATACAAAAAAATTAAGACTGTTAATTGATAATTATTTCATATTCTCTATAAATTAAAGAATTGGATGGCGCGGACAATTTTCGAAGAATATTACACATTGGTCGTATAATTCCGATTGTCTTATGTTTACTTCTAAAAAAAATATTAACTTGTATATAACACATACACCTATGTAATATACACGAACATAAGCGTAGTCTTTTTAATAGTAACTTAGAATTTGCAAATCATATTAAGGACACAAATCATGATATAAATGCAAAGTTATCATACGTCACAGAAATTACACAAAACAGTGAATTTAGAAACACTCTTGATACATAAAAAAGTCATGAATGAAAATAAACACAGTAATACATAAAAAATCACCTGTCATTTAAATATTTTCTTTGGGATGAAATACAACAGATATGCCTAAACATTGCACTCGTAACTAACCGGAACAATGGTTCCAGATTGTTTCTAGGCTATCTTTCGAATGTCGCGAAAGATTGCCTAGAGATAGAAGGGAGAGCACGTGTTAAGGTAATAAATGTTATTAATGAAATAACAAAGTAATTTCTTCTTAAAAATACATACTGTATGTTTGAATTCCGTCATACAAAATGTTAACCTAGCATTGATTTATTTCCTCAATTTTCGCAAATAAGTTGGACAGTTTAATTCCGTTTTTGTTTTTATGTTTGATTTTGTTTTTATTGATAGTTGAAAATGGTGTATTTAAACGCAAGATGATAATTGATTTAATAATATATATTTTTTCAAAATATTTTGTTCTTATGTAAGAATAAAAATATTAAATGCATGAAAAAAATTAAAGGATTTTTTGACTAACCCTTTTCGAGGTACAAGTGCTGGATTTGTCCGCATATGAAAACGGGATTATTCCTTTTGTACAGAAGGAAGGAAAAACAAAAAAACCGGACATGGTACCTAAAAAAGAAATGTCCGGTTAAACAGCGCGTGTTTGCTCTACAAACACAAGGAATAACGTCAAAAAATATGAACCCAAAGGTTTTGGCCCCGTTCCAACTCTGTGAATACGGAAATTGTAAAGTTTCACTAACTACCCCGAGAATCCTTCCCTTTTTTTATTAAACACGTTAAGCATCCAATGGGTTTTGGCACAGTGTCCATCTCGATACAATAAAGCTATCATCACGGTTGGATGGAGAAATACTGGTGGAATTAATCTATTTGCTTTTATTTATAATTGGGGTAAATACAAGCATAATGCTTAAAGGAAAAGAAAATCCTGTATCACGTTAAATGTCGCTCATCATATTTCTTTCAATCTAGTGACGACCGAATTAAATGTCACTCATCATGTTTCTTTCAATCTAGTGACGACCGAATTAAATGTCACTCATCATGTTTCTTTCAATCTAGTAACGACCGAATTATTTTCATACCAACGCATCAAACATGCTTCTGCATATCATCTTTAATGGTTCACTCTTCTTTCAATCTTCTTATATCAATCAGTTCTGCTCAGTCTTTATTGATATTTCAGAATCAAGTAGGTGATACATTAATAATCTCCAAATATACCTCGTTCTTGACTCCCATCTTCGTCTACTATATATTTACCTTGAGATATATGTTTCATTTAAGGTTTTGTTAGTTTTTCTCAAATATTAGTTTTATGAACTAAATAAACAACGCGGTCCTGGATACCGATAATATTATGAAACGATAGGTGATTGATTGTAAAAAACCTCTAAAACAATAGATCGAATGAAAGTGTTAAATAAATTAAGAAATAAGATAATGTAGGTATGAAAATTTTAAGTTAATTTGATTTCTTAATTATTAATGTTTCAAAAATTTTCACGACATTTTTCACTAGTTTCAAATGTTTTCCAGAGTTGCTGCCGTGTCAAGTTGTTTTAAATTATTACGAAGTTTTGAAGGCGTCGCAGATTTCATCCTCACGGCGGTGTCAAAAACATTACTAAACAGCAAGTACGCAAGTAGCACCCGCTTAGCCATCCACGGTCCTGAGGGAGGGTGGCTGAGTGGGCCACCCTCCCCCACGACCGTAACGTAAATACATTCGTGGCGACCAGTGCTTGAGTTAATATTTTATTTATTTAAAAGAAAAAAACATATCCTCAATATAATTTAAAAAAAAAAACTTTATTGTGCTTTATTTGAACACATAAATGAAACAAATATTTTTAATCTTAATATCTTACCACTGAATCAATATACGTTACGTCGACTAGTTTCAAAATATTAACTTTCTGATAATACAATATATAAAAAAAATAATAAAATTTCTTTTCATATAAACACTCATTAATATGGTACGTTTCATATTTTGCTGCCTTTGGTATGGCAGATTTGTAAAATGCTATTTTTTTAATCCGAAATAGGACTTGAAGAATTATTTGAAGTTTTTTTTTTTCAAAAATAAAGGCTTCACTTATTGGTGCTATTTCACTATAATAACAACACTTTGTTTTTCACCAACATAAGTTATATGTATTAATAGTCCACTAGTTTTGGAGAAAAACAAAGTTTTATTATGTTAATTCGCTTATTATAAATCTAAACTTAACTTCGCCCCACGAAAACATAAAATAATTTGAAATCAATTGTAAGAAAAAAATCATTTCCGAAGTAAATTTTGTTATGATTTGAAGCTGAGACGTTCATTTCCTAATATGAATGCTTACCGTTAGACAACGGCAACGATTGATTGACATTAAAATGTAGAAAGCATCATAAGGTAAAGTTATTCAAATCAAAATTTACAATTAACGCATTGCAAAATCTTACAAGAGAACAATATAAATTAATCACGAAAAATATTATTTAAATCAGTGTTTACATATGGTACATAGCATATCAAAAAAAAATTCGTTAAAAATGTTAAATAATTATATTTTTCGATGTGAAATCTGAAGATCAATACATTTTATATCAAAATATGCATTTTTAGGCTAATGTAAGAATTGTTTTTTTTTTTTGAAAACAAATGAACCCTGTAGTAAAATAACTCTTTTTTTTAATTTCATCCTGATGCTTGTTTGGCATGCAAGTCAATTAATAAATATTATTTTTACTTTTATACTATGAACAACGAATTAACATTAAATAATGGAAAAAATTCAACAGCTATGGAAACAAATGAAATAATAAAAGTTTGTTTGCTACAAGTCTTTTAATATACCGTTGCAAAATAATATAAAGCCGCAAATTTAGCTCTATCAAATAGTTACTCAAAAGCCTTTTTAACAAACTTTTATGTTTGTTATATTCCTTTAACGAACTTTTATGCTTGTTGTTATATTCCTTTTATTGCACACGTTAACACAAACAAGCTTGTAGAGAATTTATTCCCTTTTGCTCGTTCCAGAAAATTTTCCTATTTCGCAGTTAGGGTAAACCGCGAGGAATTGTTATCGCCCAAATGTCAAACTCGCCGCCATGTTTTGGCGGGAAAACTAAATTAGGTTGGCCAGCTATTATGGGCTGCCTGCCGAAGTATAATCTTTAAGTAATTAACGTCAACAAGTTTGGCGTTCCGATATTCTAATTTCACATTGACTTGGGTGATTGATTGAGGAACTACTAACTTGTGATTTCATATATCTTGATTAAGTCGATTATTATTAAGTGGCATACATTATAATCTTGGTACCATCAATCTTGATAAGGTTTATAGAGATTTATCGATATGGTATTGTATATAAAGTAATCTCTCGTTTCTCGTATATAATTTCTGCGGTTTTAGTTTTATACGTTTGTCAAATAAATATTGCTGATCCTTGTGCTTAGAGTTAACAACTAATTCCTGAGATATAATAAAGATTATACATATATTATATTGGAAGCAGTGGTCAATTAGATATATGCCTATATTGGAAGCAATGGTCATTTACGCCAATGTCTAAAAAACTCTTTCAATATATTTTTCATTCCATTGTACTAATATCCACCCAGATCTTCATCTAGAATGCTCAAAAGTTCATCCGAAATGAAAAAAAGTCTAAAAACAAGTGTTATCTAAATGGTGCATTCTTGTCCATAACAGGGATTGTGAAAACATTTCTTCAAGTGTGAATTCAAAGAATGTGACGAAAATTAAAATGTCAGATAAAATACGAAAATTAAAATGAATAATCAAAACATGTTTTTATAATATAAGGTTTATTGTAAATATTCTAAAAATATTAGGTGCTATATGTTTTTTAAAATTTACAAACCAGTGAGATTTTGTTTGTTGTTTGTCTGATGCCAATTTACTAATTTGCGGTTTATAGTTGAAGATTTTTATTAAATAAAATATTCCAATGTGTCGTTTCAAAATGACGCCTTAAGTCACTTAGAATCTTCTACGTATATATGTGTTACGTCACTTTACTAACAAATACCACAAAATGCACCTTTTTTTCAATAACACCGAAAGTACGAAACATTCTTCCTGAGGCAATCGTCTACTAGCTCTCGGTTCATTAATACTTTTTTTTTGTTTTTTTGACATTTTGAAAAGGGTGTATTCACTTCAAGTCCACCGCGTCATCTGTTCGAGGACGCCAACAAGGCAATATATCACAAACCACTGGGACACAAGACCCCCTCTACCTCACGTTTAGCCAAAATCTTAATCTTTCTCACATGTAAAGTGACGGGCGTGCGTGAGACATAAGGGACCCTTACGCGTATGCATATTGTTCTAGAGATGGGAAAGAATAGTTTACTAAGATGAACAAATATTTTTTCGGCCATTTAGGGAAATTTACTTGTTCATTGCGGTTGTTCATTTACTTGAAGGACTTATCGTTTGCTCAGGAAATAGGGTAAAAAAACTCGACTTGAATACATATTTCAAACAAAATTCAAACTTTGCCCACGCGTCATCAAAAATTGTCGGCGTTTCACTTCGTGACACTATGTCATAGGTTTGCTACCTCTGATCTTTAATAAATAAGGTAGTTCTGATTTGTAATAACAGAGTATTGTTTTTGTAAATAAAATGTTGCGAACTATAATAATTCAATAAAATAATTGAAATAATTTCTTTTATCACGCCCTGGTGTGTTGAATTGATAAAAGCGCGAGTGAAGATTTTATAGCTTTGAAATTCAGCTGTCAGATGATGTGTCGGGAATTTATTGTTGTGTTTAATTCGGTATTTTATTTAGAAAATATATTTGTAGAGCTAGTAAGTAGTTAACACCGTGAATATTTCATATACAAGCACAGTTTTATAACAGATCAAACAGTTCTTAAAAAACTCGTGCATGGCACTGGTTAATCATCTAGATGTGAATATTTGTATTCATAAATAAAAATCGTAACACCGTTATAGAGAAGGCTCTTGTATACCTTTCGAATTAACCCTTTTGGAATATCTTTCTTCTTTCACTTCATTTTACAAAATGTCATTATCTTACTTAATGGATACTTTCATTGTTTTTCTTGTATGATGCGTCTCTCTATTCGCGTAATCTGATGTTTAACATTTCAGGCATACTTTTCTTACTACCAACTATGAAAAGTATTTGCTCTTAGAAGCTTTAGTTTTAAAATGAAAATAAAACATCGGTCATTTTTAAATAATCATCAATTTTGTTCTAAAAACCAAAAGTGGAAAAAATATATTCAATCGAAACATACAAAGATTCAATCTCGATTCAAGAAATTGTAGTCATTCCATTTACATATAAACATTAAATGAGTCATTTAAATTCCTTATATATATAACATATTTCGCCTTTATACATTTTTGTAGTAATTTATTATTAACTAGTCATTTTTACTTTTAATAAGCCGTAATATGCGAAATTAATGTCCCTCTAAGATATAAGTTTGATAACTTTCAACACCATTAATGAAATCAAAATCAGCTATAAAAATGTAGAAAATTAAAATCATTGACACCCAAATATCTATTTATTTATCTCAATGTTAACTCAATTCATCAGAAGATTAACTTTAATCAGCCGACGCACTAGGAGTATTGCCTGTTTTGAGACAGTTGATTTACACCAGCGTAATTCACACATGAACAATCCATCAAGTCCGAGCTACAGCTGCTCGTGAGATTTGACAACATCCAGCAAAAAAATATTTGCACAACTTCACTGATATATCCTGAAGCAGGGCATATTTACATTAAATCTTATCTGTCAAAATATTATAGAAATATCAATTTGATCGTCTCTATGCCGTGGTCAAATAAATAAAGCTCGCATCGTCTCAGCGCCGCGGCCGAACAAATAAATCTCACTTGTTAATAAGCCTGCGGCACCGACAGTAAGGCATCGATATTATCACATTTTGTTATTCCGTAAGTTTAAATTATTTGAGATATGTTACGTTGAAACATTGGAGTTCATGGATTGATATTTGTTTACTTAAAATTTAATTGTAAGTTATTTATCATTTTCAACTGTATAAGTTTAAAACAGGTGTATTAATGAATGCTCTACAAAAAGTGCACTTCCGCCTAAGTGTAGCTTTAAAGTAACGTGGTTATACTTCGCACCTTAAGTAGTTTACTACTTAAGATTACAAAATATTTGGAGCGGTGTTATTTTTTTTAAGTAGTCAATACATATCGTTTTGAGTAACATTCTTCTTTAGATATTAAAACAGTTATAGCAGTGCTACTTATTTAGCGTACTTTATATTTAATATCGTAAGTGGCATTCTTCTTTAGATTTTTAAATAGTTGTAGCAGTACTTCTTTTTTAGGACTGTTAATATTATGCATCCAAGTAGTGCTACTTTTTTACGTACTTTATACTTATCGTCTTAAGTGACATTCTTACTAAGATTTTTAAATAGTTGTTGCAGTACTTCATCTTTAGAACTGTTAACATTAAGCGTCCAAGCAGGGTTTCTTTTTTAGCGTACTCTATAATTAACGTCTTAAGTGGAATTCTTCAATCGATTATTACATAATTTTAGCACTACTTATTTTTTACGACTGTTAATATTAAGCGTCTAAAGTAGAATGCTACTTTAGATTGGAAAATAGTTATAACGGTGTTACTTTTTCAAAGCAACGCTGACACCGGTTTAAGGTTAAACGAAGTAAATAAATTCCGGAAGACATTTTGTAAGGTGACATCTGTTGAGAAAACCGAAACGTTTTGTTTGTTTGGAACGCTGTTGCCTGCAGAACAAGGAAGCAGTATGACAAACTTTAAACGAAATAATCGACCGGAAAAAGCCTAAAGTGTATCTTCGCAAAAAGGATATTATGTTCCTAAGTGGATCGTTTTCAAATGGCGATGTTATAGCTATATAATTTTGTACATTCCAAGACGTAAATATTATATAAATAATGTTTAATGTAAAGGCAGTTTCCTAACGTTAGTGAGATCTATCTCATTAAATAAGTTGATTTCATAATCAATTATATCACGCCATGTTTCTATTGGGATTGGCAGATATCTCCACTTCATTTGATCCGTCACAGATCTGTCATTTCTGTCACATCCATATACCTCGTCATGTATGATATACTCTCCTATTACAAAGGCTTTTCACTCTTCCCTATTTAAAAATTTTAATAATTTGGTCATCCTTCGTTTTTTCTAAATGTTCTTAAACATCTCGTATCTTCTATACTACTCGATTATTTTAAATAACGGCCAATGATTATAAGTTACTAACACGTTTTGTTAAACGGCTTCAGGTTTTTCTTCAATATCACTGAAATTATTATATTTGGTATTTTTTTTACTGTGTTAACCCAAATATCGACTTAAACAAGAATGATATCTCAGTTTAAACCTTATTCTGCTTTAGTTCAATTAATGATGCTAATGAACTATATTTTGTTTATAAAAAAAGGAAGCATTTTAGCGTTAAATAGGATGTATATTTATTTTTATAGAAATCATTCATTTCCATATCCGTACCATGAATTATGCCACATGTTTCCAGTAAGAGGCAACAGAGATCGTCTTATCATTCGCAATAATCAAATCCTATCCAGAGAATTTAGTCCCGATGCTCGAACAAACTAGCACATGTTGTAAGTCCCGTGAATCTCCACTATCATACTAAATACTCCATCCTCGGCATGTTTTAAGAAGCGACTGAAAAAAACTCTTAATTTATAGTAAGTAATACAATGCGTTTCATTCCTGATTTTTATCCGTTCCTCTCCACCATCCCTTCCTTTTCTTTTGATTGATGATCTTACTTTATATGAAAAGGAATGTTCGTGTGATTGTCCGTTTTTGTGAGGTTTGTGTATTCATGGAATTCGTAGGGGTCGATAGTCATTTGAATTTTTTTTACGACCGTGTAACTTGCTTGATTTACTTTTGTTTGTTTGGTTGGAAGATATTGCCACCAGGCAATATACCCGTCAGATTGTATTTTGAATAAAAGCATTGAATAAATAAATGCTATTTTAGTTAACCTCATCTTTGCATGTCACCCCTACTAGGAGTCCATATTTTTTTCATTTTAAATGTATGAAAATTTACAAATAAGAGAATTTAGTTTATGTCACATTTGTCCATAAAAACATACAATTTAGTCGATCCCACTACCACCCGTGCTGTTTTGGGGGACAAAATAAGTTACCATTCTGCGCGATCTACACTAGAAGATAGAAGTCTTCTATATTTTTATGAGTGCGACGTCCCATAGTGACGAAGAAGGAACTGTCCAAAGGGACTCCGGTGGCGACACACCTAAGTATGAATAGAATAGTAATGACGACGGACCAAAAGTCCGAGATCACAGGAGAAGTAAATGACTCGCAGCGCAGACATTTTAAAACCATACTCAGTTCAGTTTAGTTCGATCTCACCTCCCCCCACGCTGTTATGGGGGACAAAATACGCCCCCATTTGGCGCGATCTACACTAGAATATTGAATATTCTATATTCTTTTATGAGCGCGACGTCGCATAGTGACATATAAGGAACTGCCACTATTATTTTTCTATTTAAAGAACATTAGTGACGACGGACTTTAAGTCCGACATCACGGGAGAAGGAAAATGACATGCAGCGTAGAAGTTTTAAAAACATATAAAGGGTCTTTCAAATTTAGCGTTTTTTTTTTCTATTTTTTTTTCTTGAATTAAACACACAATTTGATTTGATTTCAAAAAACTTTTTATTAGTCATTGAAGTATACCATAATGTATGACATTTAAACACTAAAAACAATATCCGCCTAATGTCCACCTCTTGCAGCTTCACAGATGTCCACTCTTTTGTCAAAACTTACGATCACATTTTGGCATAATTGCGGTTCTAACTCACCAATAACGAAAATAATTTCGTCCTTCAGCTCAGGAATTGATTGGAGGTCATTCTTATAGACCTGACTTTTCACGCAACCCCAGAGAAAATAGTCCAACGGTGTCAGATCACAATGATTTTGGTGGTCAATTAACATCACCGTTTCCGGAAATTACAATACATGAAATAATTCAACAATTTGAACGCGTTGTTGTATTGTATACGACTCTATTTTTATAAATGTTATACATTACACTTCTCGAATGTCACAATACCCAGGCAAGTTCGCGACGCCATCTGTGTTTTATCCAAGAATAAAAAAAACGCTCAATTTGAAAGACCTTTTACATGAAATATATCCTGGAACAGCTGAATGATGCTGACATATTGTGAATATTCAGTTTACGATAAGATCAAGAATTTTTGGTCACATCGCCAGCGCCGAAGGATGGTATGAAAAAGCTTGCGCTTGTGAGTCATCAAAGAAAGACGTAAGATACGAGTAAGATATGCGATACTCTAGAGGCTAGAATATGATAGATTAAAGAAATACCATGATTGTTTCGTGTAGAATTTCTGTCAAATATTGCAGATACATTCTAACTTCTAGTTCATTTTCATTTGAAGGGGAAGTTTTTGAGTAGGTTAGCCAAGATAACTAGTTGATTATCCTTAACTGCGAATTCTTCACAGAACACTTTAAACTGATTGTTATTGGCATAACGCTGATGGAATTGAAACTGTGGATAAGATATGTAAATTATGTATTGGTCTAATGGTAGCAAGAGCAGGGCAACTTAAACATCTTCTAAGAACATCTAAACTCGGTCTATCAAAATATGAAGTTTACATTGATAAATGGATGTTGAAAAGTTGTCTTTTCTTGATGTTGTAATTATGAAAATTTTAGAAAGAAGATAAGATCACAAGGTATATAGGAAACCAAGATGTTAATTGACATTTTCACTCAACGTTCCATCACCTTCTTCTTCTCAACGTTCCTCTCCACATTGGAGGTTGGTAATCCTCATGAATATTTTAAGTTTCTTCAAACAATGTTTTCGTGGTACTCGTACAGTTAAACCATTGCCTTAGGTACATCACTAGCTGGCATGAATCAATGGTGCTTGGTGCTATTTATGCTTAAGAGATAAGAGTCATTTCAATTTGCCAAAATAACTGTCTAGACTATTGGTTCCTAAACTGGGTCCCCAAAAACGTACCCCGAGCCCAAAATGTCTTCCTCATGCACGTAATATCCGCAAGTGAATATATTTATATACAAAACGGCTGATTTTTTAAACTTTGCAATGTATTCAAGAAGCTGTAATTAGGTACATACCAACAAATAAGCATGCTATGCATAAAAAACCGGAGGGTGGGGGGGGGGGCACACGAGACGCCAGCAAAGATTAGTAGCTAGCACGTGGAAGTTTTTGTAATATACAATACAATGTAAAAAAGTATGTGCTTTCATAATTATTTTATTTTTTAATCTCAATTAACAAAGTTAAGAATTACAAAGTTAATTTATATTAATTGGGGGTCTTTAGTAATTTAGCTAGATGCCAAGGAGTCTGCCAGTGACAAAGTTTAGGAGCCCCTGATCTAGATGATGAACTTGCATCGTTAACTGAAGCCCTTAAAAATACGATTATAAAAATGTTAATATTTTACGCATCACCAAAAATTGCGTCACCAATTCAGCGTTTTAAAAATCCAAATGGAGTTTCGCATGGGATGGCTTACCTTTCCTACATCAAAAACATAATAAATCGAGTGGCAATAAGTTAAAAAGATGCAACTGATGTTTTCATACAAAAAAATGCATATGAAATTAAAATAAATAATTATCTCATCAAATTACCATATACCACCCCTGACAATGAACAGTGCTCATTAATTCGATAGCCAAAATGGCGACATAGATAACATAATTTTGAAGATCAAATTTGAAGAACGTCACAGAAAAGAACTTGAAAGCCCTAAAAAGATTTGGATAACTAAATCGATATTAGGCATCGTTTCTCGTTCGAACCGACCATAATAAATAAGATATAAAACTATTATTCATGCCTCATCAAAAAGACAATTGAAATGTATAAACACTTAAACAACATAATGTCGGAATACACCTTAAATGTGCATGGCTTTAAATTTTGAAAGATAGATAAAGATACAAAGGAGATAACATAAGTAGGTAAATTCTAAATAGTCATGTAGGGTATTGCGCGTGATGTACCCACTGGGTTCAGCACTGGTGATATTCATGTTGCATTCGTGAAAGCGGGTGGCAGAGTGGACCAAACACGTATCCACATTGCGGTCTCGTGTGCGGGTGAGTGGATGCTCCTTGTGCGTTTACAGTATTTGGTAATGTTTTGACATCGCCCTGAAGGAAACGTAGGCAATAATTGAAGCTAACAACAACACGGCAATAAATCTGAAAAATATTTCAAACAAGTGGCAAACAGCTGTTAAAATCTTCAAATATATCCAAAAAATACTAAATTTAACTCGATGTATCTCTATATTTTAATGCTACTTTTGAATATTTAATTAGCTTTAGGTTATAATAAATTAATTATTTCCCCTAAATATGATATGAAGCTCTTATTTGTTGTTTGTATTCTGTCCTTATCGTGTTTAGTTTGCTTATTGTAATAGAGACATTTTAAGCGTCAGTATTTAATTTAGTACAAAATGCTTTTTCACTCGTTATGCTGTGATTAAAACAAGTTTTATTAATGATTAGCCTACGGACGGAACGTGGTTCATTAATTAAAATTGTATGCTTCGTTGTCGGCTATTAATTATTACACTGTGTAATGACGAACTATACAAAATAATATTATATTTTGTCGTGACACTTCTTGTTCTAATCTATTTGAATTTGTAAACTCCATTTACCTAAGAATAAAAACATTAAATAGATTATTTATTTATTCCTTTTCGTAATATGACATTATCTTTAGGATCATTTCTAAGAATTTGTTCAACATTAGAAAGCTAATAATAAATATTTTTCTTGGTGTTTCGTATGATTTCTTTCTCACACGCAGGTGTTTAGGCTTCACATCCACAATCCCACCTCAAGTGTAGCTTGATCAATTTCCTCCTCTCTTTTAGGGGTTAAATATATCGGACACTCCTCTACGACATGACTGACAGTGTGGAGCATTCCACATGAGCAAAACGTTGAATAATAAAAGCTTGTATAACGCATCGGACTTTCATACGAAAGGACGCCGGTTCGAACTACTCCCCTCGAAAGACAGGCATTTTTTCCGCCTAGTAGTCGTGGATATAAGGATACCTATGACTTTGATCATGTATATTCTTAAAAAAAAAAATTAAAAACATGTCGGTGTCCTCCGATCGTCTCCCTTTGGTTTACCATCAGCTCCAGTAATTCAAACTCTGAATTGGCTCGGCTCGCTTACTTTTAAGAGAAGAAAAGAAACATAAATTTCTAGGCGCCGCTTCGTTTTCCAATTGAATTGACGTTGGAATATTTATTTATTTTTTCAAAACAGGCTTAGCTCAATTACTTTGAAAAATACAAGACATTAAAAAAGAATAAAAATTACATAAAAAAAATTATATAAAATAAAAAATAATGCATAAGCATACATACGAGTATATGCACAAAAAACATATGATACACATTAATTCAGTCACTTAAGTATGTTGATGAGTGCTTTCTAACGCGCTCAATCTAAGAAGAAAATTTAACACTGCATTTGGTAATGTGATATGATATTCAGAAGAGTCAAGGCCCTTCCAAGAGGCATAGCGGCTGGAAGACCCGTTCTTGCGCATGTTATTGAGAACAGTTCTTGCCGGCGCAGTCTAGTGTAATTGTTAGGAACATTTAACGCTAACCTTTGTAGTAATGCTGGACAGCTCACAACTCCTCGAACGAATTTAATAGCGAGAGGATCGTCGACTACGAGACCCAACAACAACACCGATAGCCATAAAGTTCACAATCTATAAATTGTATTGCCTTAGCTTATATATTTAACATACATAATAATTTGTCGCAAATAATATCCGAAAACCTGTAATATACAACGAAGTGTTCCATAATCATCTCACAAGAAGTCCCGATTACTTTCAACATCCAAAAGGACGAAAAGTCAGTAACACTAGAGCATACGGACTTTTCGTTGTCAATGTGTTTAATATAATAACCTCTTCAGGCCTGAATTAAGTCTAAGGTTTTAAAAAATATTCTTGCTCTTGAGTGTATTATTTACACTAAATGCAAGATTCTGTCGTATTAGTTTAGATCAGGGCTTCTTAAACTTTTTTCATTCACGACCCCATTTATGATTGCGAGTTTCCTGGCGACCCCATATAAATATAAAAGAAAGATAAATATTTTTTGATGATTTTTGATGATGACATCTAGATGTTATAAAATCGTGTATATAAATATTTGACATTAAAATCTCTCGCGACCCCAGAATTTTGCTACGCGACCCCATTTGGGGTCGCGACCCATAGTTTAAGAAGGCCTGGTTTAGATAGATGGTTCCCAAAACATACAATACAAAGTCGATAATACAGTATCCTACACTTCATTAATTATCATTGGGAACAGAAACATGTCACAAAGTTGATTAAAAAGATAAAGTCATTTGAAATCCACATCTAAGAAAATATCTAAGGCTAAAAAGAAGAAATTAGTAAAATTAAATTAAAAAAGAAGTGTATGCATGACGTCGTGTATACCATAGATGTGTCAAAAGATAGATGTATCAAAAGCGAGAAATGCATACCAGAATTAGTGACGTGGAGATCTAGTACCTTTATCAACCCCAATAGGGGCGTTGTGACGAGATTCGTGACAGTAATTCTAATGAATCAATTCGATCATAACCTTGGTAAAAACGCAACTAGTAAGAGCTAAAAAAAACCTTTCAAGACAAATAAAAAAAGCTATTTTTTCTGTGTTAATGCGGATTACGTCTTCTAGGAGATGCCGCACGAAAATGTAATGAAATGTCAAACACTAAAATTTCTTTTGAGCTTAAGAAATAACAACAATCTCTCGTATTTATCTTTTCACTTTTTGTCTTTCTCTTTTTCGGACGAAATACACTGAAAGAGTAAAAATGTTATCTCGGTCGTAAAACTAATTAATATACGTCAGTTAACTTAATCACGTTCATAAACAACACAAATAGAAGATAGACACAAAAAACTACTGTCGTGTATCAACACAGTTATTCTTGAAAGACATTTTTTATGTTTAATTAAAACAATAATTAATTTCTGTTAGTTGGCACGGTTATGCAATACAACAAAAGCTATAAAAATATAATATATTGATGATTTTTTGCCAAAAATGGTGGTCGTCTATACCGACCTGTAAAACCCGAGCCCTCCAATCTCGCCGCCGTTTACGATCATTTTCCAGAAGCTCTTGTATTAATTGAATTTTATACGGATAAAAATGCAAACCTTTGTTGATAATTTTTAACAAACATGATGGAGACATTCCTAATTCTTGTGGACGGCGTCCATGAGAGGTGCACGGACGTTCACCAACACTCTGCCTTACTGCATCAATCTTATCTGGTGTACGTTAGCTACGTTGTCACCCAGACTTTGTTTTATCTCCCAGTGTATGCAAATTTTCCAAAATTATTAATTACACGCTGAATGGTTGACTAGCTTGGCACATGATTTATAAAAAAAACACGTAATTGTCTTCGCATATTCACAATTGTACATATATTTAAATAAAATGTTTTAATAACTTCAACACGTTGTTGCGAAGTTGGATGTTCCATAATAAATTATTATAGACCATTCTCCATGACTGTTAAATATGAACTGACAAATAACAGCCAAATCAAAATGGTGGCCAAACAAAATCAGCCTGGAACATAAAACGCACCCTGTATATTATATATGAGCAATAAATATAATTATATTTTTTACAAAACAAATGAAAACAAACAAGAATTTCGTTTAAACTTGTTAAATCTTGTGACAGTGATCGTGGAAGAGGTTGATCGAGAAAAATGTGGCAGGGTTAAATGGATTCAATTTTGAAACAAGGTAAAGTGATAAAAATGAATGAAAGAAGATTGTACAAGACGAGATGTATGAATATGGAAGAGAAACAAATTGTGTGTTTGGATATAAAATAATGGAGATTTATTATATCTAACTATCCCGCAAGGGACACAGCGTGATGAAGTGTATGTATGTGACAATTATAATTTATCTATTTGCTTTCAAAATGACTTAGCATGACTTAATAATGAAAAATCGTCACAGCTCTAAATTCAGATATTGACAGGTTTAATGAAAATTTCTTAGTCAATTTAAGTAAAGTCATTTCAAAAACCAAGGTCTCCAAACCAAAAATTATTTGTATAAATCAACATCCTTTTGAAACGGTATCCTACCAAATAAGGTTTATTCTGCGCGTACACCGTCATTTCCTAAACTTTGGAAATCGTGCACTGACCGCCTAATCAAATTCAAGGTGACCTGACCTAGTCAGTGTCAACAGTATAACAAAATGACATTTTAACATTTAAAGCCTCCTACTGGGTAGGCAATTATTTATCTTATTTAATGGAAACATTTTCTGTCTAAGTGATTGGATCAGCAGGGGGTATTTTATTTTCTCTTCTCAAAGAAGTTAAAGTGAGTCACTTCAATTTAAGCAAAGAAATATAAGGATATCCACTATTCTCTATTGTTATCTTCATTTTGGTTCCAATCCCACGTTAGCGATACCTATAAAAGAATCACGGTCCTACGTTGTCCAAAAAAGCTCCTCAGCTCTTCATTTATTGGTACAACTACAAATGTTTATGCCAGAAAATTTACGAAAAACCAACACCTCGAAACTCAACTAACTACTACAAAAAACATAGTTGTTACTAGAAAATGAAAACTCAATTCGTTTCCAACGTTAGTGTCGTTAGTTGTTGATTCACTTTAAAAACGCAATACTTCTTTAAAATATTTTGCATACATGAAATGAAGACAAGATGGCCGACGAAAAGAAACAAAAGGATAAAACAATGGATACTCTTTCATTCTTCCTTTTTTCTTTCACAATGTCCTTAGAGTATTCTTAAGCCCCATTCACGTGTCTGATATCAAAGCAATAAAGGTCCTGAATGATCCCTAACAAAAGTGTACGCCTCTCTAAGGCGATTCCGCTTATAATCTTCAAAGTTAATAATGAAATGATTTGGCTTTAGAAAGAGGACTTGATTTTACATTCATTCTATCAACAATAAACAACATCATAATATTAGTAAGATTTATTTTAATAAATGAGTGAAAAAAAGAAATAGGATTTTAATTAACATCATGTTTCACGACACATTTTTGTCGTAATTAATAAATTAATTAAATAACGATTTTATACAGCGCCATTAAGGAAACAATCTCTTCTCAACGGCGTTTTCACAAGGGACTCGAACCCACTATTATTAAACAAATTACGTCTGGCAGCTACATATAGCAGCACCCGAGTTAACCATGTCTAACATTTTATTTGTATACAGAACAACCCTGTGGAATCATTGCTATGTAGCGATATCTTCCAACCAACCAGAAAGATGTTCATGGGGCTTTAAATGAGAACCAGATTGAAAACTTTTTTTTAATATTGAATCGAACCCAAAACCTCCGGGTAGGAAAACAGACGTTAATGTTTACAAATATACATACATAACATCGCGCCATTTCCCTTTCGGGATATAGAATATCTCGACACACTATCTTCGCTTTTTTAATATTCATAAACCTTTTCATACAACTCCTAAGATTTATTTCAGTTTTAACACTTCTTTCTTTCAAAATATCATTCACTCGATTTAAACATGCTTTCTTTTTAAGTATATCATGACTTTAACTCACACTTGTGCAAACGATGTACAGTACCCTTCGGTAAGTAATACACATCGGGTTTAAGAAAGATACTGTTGGACATAATCGGCTAACTGCGGCTTTGTAGAGCATCGTCTCTGTCGCTTGACAATGACTGACAAATCGCGACGGAGCACGTGTATTAATGACAGAGACGACGCTTTACAAAGCCGAAATTAGCCGATTATGGCCGACAGTATCTTTCTTAAGCCCGATGTGTATTACTTACCGCCGGGTACTGTACCATATATTTGTTTTTTTAATATTTCTTAAATAATTCGTTTTATATGTCCAAACATTTTTTAAAAAGTGACAATTCCGAATACTTGTTTTAAAAATATATTTGTTGATTCTTTGCGTTAAAAACGTTGTTTGAAAACACCAGTAAAGATTATTACGCAAAACCCAACAACATTGAAACGCCATATGGCAGACCGAGACACAGAGTTTTAGATTACGTACAGCAGGATCTTAGGAGGTTAGGAATAGAAGGGGACTGAGAAGAGACGGCGAGTGACCGATTGATATGGTATTTATAAAAAAGTCGTCGGGAAAGCTTAAGCTCGACAGAAGTTTTTTGATCGTCTGAGGTAGGTTAGTAAGTTATTTCAAAATGTATGAAAATCCAACACTAGTAGTCAATGTTTCTGATTTCATTTACTTACTCAATACCATCTGTTATAAATAATCTGTTGTTCTAGCTATATAATATAAATCTAGAATTACAGATTTTACAAAATTACCTAATACACAAGTGCCATATATCCACAGCATTTGATTAGTTATTGCATCGAGCTTTTTCCAAATAATAAATCAATAAATATTTATTTATCAATTTTTAACGGCTGTAGCTTTTACAAAATATAAAATTCAATCATTTTATACAAAAGAAAATTAAATTTCAAATGAATCACAAACTAAAAAATGGATATCAATAACGACATTGAAAAATGTAAAAACATTTATGAATAAATCAGAAAAAAATCTTCGACCAAAGTACACAATTTTTTGTTTTGAATTGTGCTCTTTTATTAAAATTTGCTTTGATTTCATTATGTTTACTTAAAAAGTAATACAAAAATAACCAATAAAACAATTTTTTTCTTGAATTCAGCTTCTTTCATGATATTTTATTTTTTACATTCTTCTCCAGATGTAAAAATAGACCCAAATATGTCAAAAATGTTAAGTAAGATATTTAAAAAAAAACAGTGACGGGACTAATAAACAAGAGGCTCAACAAACTTGTCAAAATAAATTTCCACAGATTAAAATTTATTTTCGATACAAACTGGAAGCGGAAGAAAGTTTTCGCGAGAATTTCTATTAAAATTTAATGACTATCCTTCGGGAACAAAGTTTTCAACACACCTTGCGATTATTTCAATAAATTTTGTTATACGAGTAGAGAAAGAAAAAAACGAAATTCATCTAAATAAAAAAAAACAATTATTATCTTACTTCAATTAAAAAACAAATAGACCTAGGCATATATGTTTGAATGACAAATATACGTAGGCAAATATGTATGAGTGACAAATAAACGTAGGCATATATGTATGAGTGGTAAATAGACGTAGGCATCTATGCATGAAGGACAAATAGACGTAGGCATATATGTATGAGTGGCAAATAGACGTAGGCATCTATGCATGAGAGACAAATAGACGTAGGCATATATGTATGAATGGCAAATAGACGTAGGCTTATATGTATCAGTGACAAATAGACGTAGGCATATACGTACCCGGCGGTAAGTAATACACATCGTTTGTAGAGCGTCGCACATCTCATCTCTGTCGCACGTCGTCGTCATCTCTGTCGCACGATGCACTAACAGTCCGGTCCGGTAACGACTGACAAATTGCGACGGAACACGTGTATGAATGACTGAGACGACGCTCTACAAACGATGTGTATTACTTACCACCGGGTACTGTTCTCATATTTATAAGTAACAAACAGACGTAGGCATATCTGTGTATGTATGAGTGACAAATATAAGTAGGTATACTCGTATATGTAGGAGTGACAAATAGACGTAGACACATATGTATGAGTGACAAATAGAAGTAGGTATATATGTATGAGTGACAAATAGATGTAGGAATAAAATATACGCATAAGTGACAAACAGACGTAGGTATATACACGTATATACGAGTGGCAAATATACGTAGGCATATATGTATGAGTGACAAATATTGCCGGAGTTAATAGTGGGATTCAATTCAAATTTATATGACGTGATCATCAATTTACAGTCATAACGGAGCTTATTGTATGGTATTGTATTACACTTTCGTTGTTTTTAGTACAACCTGGCGGGCTTATTGGCATGTAGCAATATGTCATATTTAATTAGCTTATGACACGGAAGAAACATTATTAATCGTCTGACCCCAACTTCATATTTATAAATGATTCCTTTGTACCGATGACTTTTTCACTGTGTTCTACCTTCAGCACTGATTTGTAAGATGGATGAAAATATACGAGTATATTAAAATGTTTTTGTTTATTTAGAGTACAATTTGTATAAAGAATGAGTTTATCAATTCATCAAACACAAGGTTTATCAAAAAAAATCAAAACGTTTTGCTTGTATTGTCCTCCTTTATAACTCTTTAAAAATATAATTTCAAGAAGCATATATATGAAACCTAATCTTCTCTTTGGAATGATAAAATTGAAAAAATTAAGTATTTACCTTTCATCTTAAACCTTTCGCTTGGCACGGATCTACATAACTTTTGCATGGTTGGTTGGAAGAGATTTCTGTATGGCAAAAGAACTCGTTATTTATATACTATACAATAAAATATCTAAATTAATTTATAAATACTTAAGAATATTTTAGTTCGGTAAATAAATGTTGACTTTTAAGGTATTTTTAATGCTGATTATTTTGTTAAATTTATATACAATTAAAATCTTCAATCAATATTCAGAATAATCCAAAGTAATGCATTTTAAAATGTTTCGGAAATGAGGGTGAGAATATATAGTTTTTCAAAACAATAAGCATATACATACATATTAAGCAAATTGGTTATTACATACAAAAATAATAATCGAGTAAAACACGTATTTTGTCTTAAAATTCCGTTCAATTGTTTATATCCCATATAAACACATTAAAAAAACGTTATTTTCCCTCAAATATCGTCAAAGAGGAAATTTTTGACTAGAATAAGGTATTTCAAAGGTAAAGATAGATAGATCATTGTTTCTTAACTTTATATACCATAGATCATTGTTTCTTAACTTTACTTCGCAGTGAACTGGATAATACGTCATGGTTTCACAACTTAAATATAGATTAATAAAATAAAAAATACAGATAACAATAAAATATAATTTAAAATAACAATTATTTTAAAAGGACAATTTACGTAGCGCCGTTCAGAGTCCACTTGACTCGAGAGCTCTCCAAGTTGGAACTCGAATCCAACATTATTGACAGATTAAAAATATCACAAAATAAAACTAATACAATTTGAGTGTCAGGATACAAATGCAGTATTTTAATAATAAAAAACAGATTTCGTATTTTGGAAATAACTTGAAGTTTTTTAAATGTGAATCTCGATGTAATATTAGATATGGTGCACTTTAGGCCCATTTCAGCCTGTAGTCCATTGAGTAATTTGATTTCCATTATACTTGGAGTAGAAAACTCTGCCTCTGCCTCGCGCATCTATGGTCTTGTATATTTGTAACGGGTTGTATATTATTACACAAAATATTAGTATATTGCTATTGTTCAAAATATTTGCAGACTCCTTAAAAATGCCTTCCGACTTAATTTTGGGTCGCGACACCTAAGTTAAGAAACTTTGTCTTAGATAATAACAGCGATAGCATACGACCCTATTTGTATGTTGGAATGTTTTTGCATATAATCGTATATAAAGGCCCACATGTAACCCTGCTGCAGTAAAAAACAACCCTTAGATATGAAGTTTAAGGCAATATCTCCTCAATTTAGAACCGTTCTTCTCAACAGCATTTTCTTAAGATTGACGAGTTAATCAATTCACTCAACTAATGTGTAGCTTTTTGTACAAACACATATTTAGTTGGTAATTACTCGTTGATTATATCGGTGTGCATTACGTAAACTATGATAACTCATTTTTAAGTGAAACATATTATTACAATTTAACATAATCAAGAAATCAATAGAAAAATGTATAAGTGGAAATTATGTATTAAAATATAAATTCTTTCGTCTAATAAACTAACTAAAATTACAAAGACACAGAAACACATAAGTAAAAATAAGGTGACTAATTAAAATTAAACATAGAGGTTATACACAGAAGGCATTGACAAATAATAATTAAAAAAATTACTTCGAGTGGTTCTATTGCACATAGCACTGATAGAAAAATAAAAACTTGGACTATTTCTACATACTCGTAGATGACGTTAACAATTTATAATTAAACTTGAACTTATTCCAAATGTGTGGCATAGGTAAATAATTTTAAAACTTTGACCATTCTAGGTAAAGTTGCAAGTCTGATGACTACAATATTTCAATTTATGTCGTCGCGTGGGCCTCTAATGAATAAATTCAATAAGAGACCTACGCAAATAAATCAAATGTAAAAAGAGGTTTACAGTTAACGTTAAACCTAAGATGACAAAAAGTGTCTTATCCACTAAATCACAAACAATGCCAGGACCAGCTGGGATATTTCAACCAATATCAAAACTATTAATACAAAATAATATAAGTTCACACAAAAGCTAGTTTAGAAAATCAATGCCTTAAAAGCTACTGTTTCGGAAAAGTGGTTATGATATCACAAGTGGGAGCAATGGTTCAAATAATTGCATATTCATATAATAAAGAGGAAATTATTTAACAAGCAGGTAACCTATATGAAAAAATTAATTATATTTACTTCAACTTCAACACAAATTAAACTTACGGAAAATCATAAAAACGCTCTCCTGAAAGGGAAGTCATTGTCATATCGCTGGTGTACGATCACGTGGCAATTAGTACCAACGAACCAAATCGATTTTAAAAAAGCCTGAAGTGAAAATCAGACTGGAAATCTTTTTAAAAAAATGTTGTTTTTGAGAATCGAACTCGCAACCTCAGAGTTTTAAGTCAGGTGTCAAACCTATTTAGTATTGGGTGTTATCATAAGTTGTGTCCGTTTTTTTACAAATTTAAAAATGAGCACCAAAAGTAAAACAAAATGGTAAAGGTTTTACGTTATTCGAAAGGACATTTTCTGCTCTACGATATATTGTGTTTGCTTTTACGTTACATATACTATATTATTTTATTCGATTACAAGCCTTCAAAATGGAATGTCAATTAGACGAAAGTGAGCATTTTCGACACCTCCTTCTGTTCGCATTCAATCGAGGGAATAAAGCTGCCAAAGCTGCTCGCGATATTTGCGAAGTGTACGGTAAAGATGCTATGAATTAAAGGACAGGTTCGATGGTTTTTGCGTTTCAAAAACGGTAATTTCGACCTGAAAGACATGGAGCGTTCCGGACGACCAGTGTACTTCGATGAGGACCGCTTAAACCATATTATTCATGAAGATCCTCTTCAAACATTTTTCATCACAATTTTTTTTTTCATCACCAGTAATGATGCGGTAAAGGAACGTTTGCTTGTGGCCATGCGTAGCTCGATGACGCGCGAGCAAACCAGCAGAAATTGTCGAACGTTGATTTTTGTTGTTTTCACTCAAAACACGCGGAACCCAAGCGCCGAACTTCTGAACTTTTCCCATTGATTTAAGATGGCGGTATACAGTCATGTGACTACAATTCTGAAAGGGATCTTCATGAATAATATGTTTTAAGTGGTCCTCATCGAAGTCCACTGGAAGTGTCAAAAATGCTCACTTTCGTCTACTTGACATTCCATTTTGAAGGCTTGTAATCGAATAAAATAAAATATGTAACGTAAAAGCAAACACAATATCTTGTAGAGCAGAAAATTTTCTTTTAAATGATGTATAACCTTTACCATTTTGTTTTACTTTTGGTGCTCATTTTTAAATTGGAAAAAAACGGACACAACTTATGTTAACAACCAATACTACAAAAAGTCGTTTTCAATACGATATTGTATTGACAGTTAGTATTTAAATCCTTAACAACATCTACATGGCGTTGACAATTAGTATTCTAATATTTGACTTATCCTACGTAGATAGCATTTAAAAATAATTTTAATAACTTTTTCTAGTTTTTTATATAAGGTCAGTGCATAAATTCGTGTGTATTTTTGAGAAATTTTGAAACCATGCGAATAAAACACATTTTACTGTTTTAATCAATGAAACATTTTCCTTCATTATTACAACTTGTTGCCATCTTGCAGGGAATTTTTAAAGTTCATTTGTGTTAAAGAACTCTGCTTTTAATACTTAAAACTACACTTAATTGTTTGGCTAACGTGCCTACGCAAGCACGTGATCTTAGTTGGTAAAGCGGCTATCTAGAGAGAAGAAAGTCGCTAAATCGAATCCAGAACGTGTCATTTCTTTCATACTTTTTTTCTTTAACATATTCTGTTCTGTTCATTTTATCTCTTTTTCTGTATAATAAATATTAACAATAAGTACGGTTGTGTGATAAAAACACGCATACACATATGCACGCACACACACGTATGTATATATGTAAATATGTATGTGTGTGTGTAATCATATAGTTTAAAATATTTGTCTACTATAAATGAAGAGTAATAACACAACGCTGTATTCCCAACCCCGGCACTAGTCATTATATACGTTTATTGTGTAAATGGGCCAGCAACGACATGCAGAAAGTGCACCAGAACGTGCATAATGGCGGAAATGTATAAAATGCTGTGTGCATTTTATAAGATGGCTTCTCTTTGTTCACATAGCGTAAATAACGATCAAAACCGACGAGAAATCGCCTTTACTAAATTCTTTGAAGTTTATCCAGCCTTATTATGATGTAGTTTTTATGTGGAAAGCACAAATACAACACCTTTTAGATATTTATAATCGAAATCAATAAAGTTTAATATACTACTCGAAAGAAAAAATAAAGGAATCTAAGGGATATGCTTAAAGGAAACAAATGTTTTGTTACAGTTATTAACTACAAGGTACATGTGGACTGAGAATCAATTGAAACATTTAAAACTAGGGTACTCCTTGTTTTTTTTCCTTTTTGAAGTGGTGATCTGAAAAATAAGGACAAAACAAAAAAAATGCGGATTCATTCGAAATGTGGTGCTGGAGAAAAATACTGAGATAATCTCGGACGGTGTGGTGATGGTAAGAATTGTTGGATGATAGATCCATATGTATGTATCCATAATCCAACAATTTAGGATGCAGGTCTGGCTGTCCATGATTTGTTTGCAATAAATACTTCTATTATTTGAGCATATATAATGCAGAGAACATGTGAAATTGGTAAGATACGTACTAACGCACTGTATGAAGGGGCGATAAGGCAGAAGTAGACTATCAACTAAATGAAACGCAACGGAGACCTCTGGAACGACCCTCAGTAGGGAGAGGGGAAGAATCAACGTGGGCTGAGTTGAGAAGACTCGACCAAGAAGGCAATCCTAGGGGTTTCAAATTGGGTGTGAACTATACAAAAAAAAACATTGAATATGTCATAAGTAGCAAAAACCTACGCTCGAATTCATAAACTTGGCAGGTTTTTTACTAACTCCAAATATAAAATTTCTTAATAAAAGCTGAATTTGTGATCCACAGTGGGTATTGCATTGATCAAAAATAGTAATGTAACGTCAAAAACGACAAAAAATGTAAAACGCTCATAAAAAAAGTGCGCTTTTGTCAACAGTTAGATATACAGGCTGTTAAAAACAGGTATATGGTACATACTTTTGAAACGTGCAGTTCACTTTAAGTTGTTATTTGAACATTTTGATTTTTTTATGCCATACCTTCGTGAGGAATAAAACAATTAGGAGGACTTTATTTCCAGCAAGATGATGAACCTCCCCACTACCATCGTGATGTAAGGGTCCATTTTGATTTGCCGAACAAATGGATTGGACGTAAAGGTAATATTGAATCCCCTCCCCCCTCCACAGATCTTCCGCCAATGTTTTTTTATGGAGACTTGGTGATAAAGTTTGTGGCACAAAACCGGCAACAGTTTATGAATTGAGAGCAGTCATTGAAAGATATTGCCCCCAAATATCAGATCTCACGTCAATGTATATTTTTATGGGGACTCGTCTAAGATAAAGTTTTTGGCACAAAACCGGCAACAATTAATGCATTGAGAGCAGTCATTGTAAAATATTGCCCTGAAACATCAAACCTCAACAAATTATTTACTATGTTGGCGATTCCACGTAATCAGCAGTGTATGGAACAGAACGACCATCAATTTGAACACTTGCGATAACTAAAAAAATGTACTTCGGTTTTCTTTAATTTAAAGTTTTATTCTTAGATAAACCTTAATAAATCTTAAAAAAAAAACTGAGTTTATATTCATTCAAAGTATGTATGCATTCGAGGACATCTGTATTAGTTAACTTTTGATGTAATTTTGTAAAAAAAAAACTATACATGCGATCGACAATGTGAGTTTTATGGTGAAAATAGAAAATTGTTGTCAATAACTACAATTATCAGTCATTATTTATTCATAATTAGCAATTTGAATAATTTTTGTCAAAAGTTACGTTTAACCCTCAAACAATAATAATGTATTTTTTGTCAAAAAAAGCAAATATGGATCAAAACCACAAAAAAATACTCATAAAACATATTCTTGGTGAAAAATTGTTTTTCTGTTTTCTTACATTTGGTGTGATGTTCTCAATAATATGTATATTTGTTGTGGTTTTATGGCACAAAAAATTGATATTTTTATTGCAAAGAATCTCCGATTTCCGTCCAACATTACAAAATTTGCCACAAATTACTTACATCTATGAAAAGGGTGCTTTTGTGTAAAACTTTAAAATAATTACACTTTTTCTGGTTTTATCAATCATCATCATTTTTACAAATGTTGTCGACACTGGGTATTTTTATGATTAAAAAAATGCAAATTTTGTGACAAAAACCACACGAAATATTCAAAAATACAACTTTTACAAAATAATATTTTTTTTAAACTAACGTATATGTATCATATATAATATTAGTGAACTTTTATCGTATTTTGTTTCAAAAACATTTGCGGTCAAAAATGGTTGTTTTATTTCTCTCAAAAACTAAACAAAAATAATCACAGTTACTCATTGTCATCAAAAAGTGTTTTTGTTAAAAGTAACGCAGAAAAGTTACAATACTTCAATTTTGTTGTAATTTATAATCGCTATATTGAATGTTTTACTTATATTGAAATAATGGGTGTTTCCTAACCTCACCTTAATTTTATAAATAATGACTTTATTTTGATAGACAACGCATATTTCATGATAAAAATACAGCAACTTTATCTGCAAAACTACAAAATATTATCACATGTGACACATTTTTGGGAGAAATTCAGATTTTTTTTAAATTGTGCTGAATATTTTTGGAATGAACATGTTTATGGTGATTTTGCTTACATTACATCTATTTTCGATCAATGCGTGCTTTTATGGTAAAATATTTGAAATTTCTAGCATGAAGAATTTTTTTTTAACTTAATTTTTAGCAGTTAATTTGTGTTTTTTTTTTTCAAAATTAATGTGCGATAGGAAACCTTTGTACTAATATTGTCATTAAAAAACTATGTTTATTTGTAGTCAACGTGGTTGTTTTATGATAAGAAGTAGAAAATGTTCAAGTACTAAAAAAGTGGTCACAATATCTATATATTAAGTTACTTCAATTACTTCTCTATTTGTCTGAATTGTTACCAAACAATATAAAATTCCCTCCTTTCAATTTTGTGTCATTTTGAAGTAATTTCCAGGCGACAATTCTGAAATTGGCTCCGTATTGCAACAATATGGTATCTGTCTCAAAGGCACAACAGTCATATTGGATGCGTCAACTTTATTTGCAAATGTTGCCATCCTGAACCTTCAAGGAAGGTGCAATCCTGGTTATATGTATTTTGTAAGTATATTGTTCTTTTTATTTGGAGTGTTGATGGTAACATAAATTATTCAACAAAAATAAAATTTATATCTTAACTGAAATTGAAAATGATTTCTTATTTATATGTTTTATTGATGACCTCCATGGCCTTATTCCTTATGAGGGTTTCAGTTTCGATTGCCGATAGTACTCAAAGACTAAATAATCGAAAAAGGTTTTTAATCTGGTGTAAGAGTTTGTCTGGTTACAATACTAGCACATACAACTCTAGACTTGTGGTAGTGTTTCTACTCCTAGTATGTACGATGGCAAACTGTGAGTTACTTGCTTACTACTCCAGTAGTTCTTTTGCAGATGGTTTTATCACAAGAACCAAAAACAATATTTTGTAATTTATTTTTAACAAACACTGTTTATTCCACTTTTTTATGACGGTATAACCCTACCGGTTTCAAGGCTTTCACCTCATCTTCAGGGGAGCGTAAACAAGACTGTTTACGCTCTTGTCTTGTTTACGCTCCCCTGAAGATGAGGTGAAAGCCTTGAAACCGGTAGGGTTATACCGTCATAAAAAAGTGGAATAAACAGTGTTTGTTAAAAATAAATTACAATGTCTTTAAACCTCCACAACGTTAATGCCTTAACTATAAACAACAAAAACAATATAATCTTCATTGTACCGAACAAACGAATGAATTGAGAACGTCATAGCGAGATATAAAATAAATGTTAATGACAGGAATTCAATGAAAAGCGTAAAAGAGTTGGACCGTGGGATTCGTGAAAGGAGATTTTTGAATTTTTATTAATTGAGAGAAAGATAACAATATATTAAAAAAACCGATGACCAAATATAGCGAAATAAATAAATGTTTAAAAACCAAAGAATAGAAGCTTCGATTTAAGGAAGGTGGTTTTTCCTTACCTCGTAAGTAATAACCAATATAATATGTTGTAAAGGATTTTAAATATTCGTGTTAAAATGCAAACATAGTTCCTTGAAATATCCCGGTAAATTTTTTTTTATTATTATTTTGTTTATAAAAAGTTAAATATAGTTAAGAAATTTAGGTTAAAGATCTAAACATAATGTTTATCAAATTTATACAACAATATGAGGACCTCCGTGGCAAAGTTGGTGGTAATACGCTAGATTTCCACCCGGGGGTTTGAGGTTCGTACTCCAATGGTATCCGAAAAAAATAAATACATATGTGTATATAAATAACATCACGCCATATCCCTTTTAGATTATAGATATCCATGTCTTTATATCCGTTATCACAGCTCTTATGATGTCTACATTTATACATCTTGTTATACGTGTGTTTCTGTTTCGTATACTTCTTATCTTTCATTCAGTTAAAATGACCCCACTGGCGCCATTAAGTCTTTCCTAACTTACTCGCTCACCACTCATTTAAGAAAAAATAAAAGTACACAGTACTGAAAAAGAGTTCGTCCATTTGACGTTGCCCCTTCACATAAGGCAGTATTGGCAATACATGCAATGACCAACCGCTAGTTTTGTGCTTACTCCAGTGTTTCTAAATCCAAAGGTTCGATTAACACGCCCTTCAAAATGTCTAAATTAATAAATACGAATGAACACATTTAAAATTTTGTTTAAAAGGATATATATAAGGACACAAAAGGATTCAATGCGCATTTTTAGGTTATCCGAAATATTTATTAATCTTATCTAAATCTTACGAAATCAAAAGATCAATGCGGTACTCATAATAAAAATGATAACGTATCTCCTAAGTTTGTATAAATTTGATTACTCGATTTGTAAAGTTAAGATTATCTCAAGTTTTTTTTGTACTTATCTACTCCATAAATTAAGATATATATGTATTGGAAATTAAAGTTTAGTATTGATAAATACTAAACTTTAAAAAGTGACGATGTTATTATTCCTCAAATGTCTCAAAACATGCTAAATTTGAGTTTCATTATTACAAATACACATTAAAATATAAAATCAATGACCTCCCCAACCTTATTGCTAAGACACCTCTTTCTTTCACTTGGGGTTTTCAGGTTCGATTCCCGATGATACCTAAACAAAACAAAACCACCAGTCTGGTTGAATAGTTCGTCTAGAAAACAATACTCGCCTGTTAGATGTGTGTGAGTGTTGTTACCTGTCCACGTGCAGTAATATTTCCATCACGCGATGGAGAACCGCGAGTTACTTACCTACTAAAATGGTTTTAATCTGAAAGCTCCATTAATGGGACCGAAGACAAATTTGTCTCTAAGCCATGCTCTTCAAATTGTCCGAATCACTAATTTGGATATGTTAAAGGGTGCCCATACGAATGAATGAATTTGACGCAAATATAATGAATAAGGATCCATCCCACAATATTTTTGAGTTTTTTTTTATATATTTAAATATTGCAAAATAAAAATATTTAAACAGCTTTATTTTAAAAATATTTTATAACTTGATCAATTAAGTTGTGAATTAATCAATCGATAAAACCAATACGAAAAGACGACGATATTCCTCAAATATATGAAAACACACGAATGTTGTTCGGGCCATTAATACATTGGATTGTGCTCTATAATACTATCTTTGTATACAGTACTACCTGGGGTATTTACTTTTATACGAGTATGCCAACCAATCATAAAGGTTTTAAAAGAGACTAAAAGAAAAAACCAAGCTAAAACCCTTTAATTAAATATGGGTTCCAGACCGAATCGCATCAGCAAACCACGTTCTGAAAGAAAAAAAATATTATGCAAGACATACTCGTAATCTTATGACACTAGTCATTAAAGTTCGGAAAATCTAGGATGAGTCGTATGACAGCTCACAAATTGACCCCAATACAACCTTGTAACGATGTTCAGTAATTTTAATTATTTTATCAACTTTAAAACGAGGCGTATCCAGAAAGTAAGTGTACTGGGGCTCTCACGACCGGTTGGATTTTATTTTCGACATGTCAGGCTACACGGAAGTGTAGCCTGACCCTTCTCCTCCGCAACGAGACCGGTTCGAGGTCAGTACGTTGAGAAGTATCGACGCGACAACACGTTTCGTGAAAAATGTAAATCCAATCTCCCGCCAAGTGCGAAATACGCGGCGTCATCCGTTATCTCGTTTGGAAGGGAAAACCTCCGGTTGAGGTTTATAATGAGGTGAAAACTGCATATGGTGATAAAGCTATGAATCGTACGAGTGTGTACAAGTGGTGTCGCGAGTTTAAAAACGGTCGTACGTCTGTGCATGATGATCAGAGGAGCGGAAGACCTTCAATGGTGACTGACGAAATTGACGAAATTGTTTTGGGACTGTCAAGGCATAATTTTAATTGAATATATGCCTCAAGGGGAAACCATCAACTCTGCAAGATGCTGTGAGACCCTAAAAAAATTGCGGAGGGCGATTCAGAACAAGAGGAGAGGCATGCTGACAAAGGGAGTCTGCCTGCTGCACGACAATGCCAGACCACACACGGCCAACGCCACGAAGGAACTGCCCGCCTCGTTTAAATGGGATGTCCTGAACCATCCCACGCATTCCCCTGACCTAGCACCTTCAGATTACTATCTGTTTACCTCCCTGAAGCTGCACATGGGTGAAAAAAGGTTTTCAACCGACGAGGAGGTAAAGGAGGAGGTGGAGAAGTGCACGGAGGGGTTGGCGGGAAACTACTTCGAGGAAGGCATCAAAAAGTTAATACCCCGCTTCACCACCTGCATTGAGAGGAATGGCGACTATGTCTAAAATAGCTTACATATGTACTACGGTAACAACGTAATTTTTTTGTTTAAATAAAAAAAATTGTAACCTACAAAAATTCAGTACACTTACTTTCTGGACTTACCTAGTATAAGCCTCGATTCTAATAAATAGCAAGTTATTTAGGTAAATACATTACATAAAACTAACAATAATGACAAATTAATACATCTTGTCACAAATTAGCAAAAATGTGACAGTTTGTTAAAATCAAATTATATTTGGTGACGTTTGTCAATAGTCACTACGTTAGTCTGCATTGGCTAGGGATGGGGTATTCGATAATTGGATTTTCGTTTTTTTTTATACATAAATCGTAATTAGTGTTAATCCATAGTGGATTAATACTATTTAAAGATATTTGGCCTATTTAAAGATACAAACAAATCATACAAATACATTAGAAAGTCAGTATAATGAAAATTTGGAATAAAAACGTCAGTTTAGAGAAAAACAATTGTTCGATTTATAAAAAAACTATTCGATTTGTAAAAAAAATAGATTTTACCCCATCCCTTTGTGACATGACGTTTTAAACGTCACACGGTTAGACTTTCTGAAGTATAGAACATGATATTAAATTTTTCCCATATTTTTATAAACAAAATACGACGCCGATCCTCGAAGAAAATTCATTAACTAAGTAACATCCTCAAAACTCTAACGCCTATTGAAAACATTACCTGTTAGCCATATAATTTCATTTTGACGTAAACACGCAAAAAAATTGTAATCCACAAAACACGTCTCTTGCTTTTAAAAAGTATTTAATGAAGATATGTTATGGCTAGAATGTGGGAATACGAGTATTCAACAGGTGAAATGATTATTAAATGGTTAAATTCACTGTATTAAAAAAAACGTAGACTTCTATCACAGGAAATTTTAGTTTTATCCAAATAATGTAAAACAGATTGAGTGTGGATTAGATCTTTTTGCGTACATTCGTACATCTATTGTGTTGCTGAACGTCATTTCAATCCATACAAACCCCAATAATATGACCTAAATGAAAAAGACGAAATGTTTGGAAAATGTGACATCAGGGTAGAAATGTATTACAAAAAACCCTTGTGAAATTTCAAAATGATGAAAACAAATTATCCAATTTAGTCAAGTGTCTTTACGATATTTACAATTTTGTGCGATACAACTCTGTAATACTGTTTTGTACGTTGACGTTACGTATGACAGTGTGGCGGTAAGATTCATCGAAAACAACGGACAATTTGATAAAATCATTTGTTTTAAAGAATATATATATACGAGTATATATATTTCAATGGATTTTTCAAATGTTTATACGTACAAATAAGTTAAGATATTAATTTATTTTCGATGTGTTTGAATTGTGTGTAGTGATAAAACTCAATATTCAGTTAGTCTGAAAAAACGTGTTGACAAACATGTGAATTTTATTCGGAAGACAGGCTGTGACATTTCTTGGTAAGTTTATTTTAATTTTGTATTAAAACATAAAAAAATTGTTTTTTTTTAATTTCATGTTTATTTTTTTCTCCGTAAAATTACGTCTATATATTTACTTAGATTCTTTGAATTTCTCATGAAAAGGTTATAAATAGTCTCTGTGTAAATATATAAATGTTTTGTTATTATAGAAAATATTGAATGCTTCGTTTAAATTCAGGTTAAGAATTTCAAAATTATTCGATATTAATTTCTGTTTTTTTTAGCAAATGCGTCATTAGTCAGAGACAACGCCAAAATTTTATATTATCTTCTTTAATCCTTAAACATTGTATTTACTTGAATATTAAATCATTTCCTATAGTCGTAATTAATAAGTAACTGTTTAAGGTTTTAGTATTCATTTTATGATATTTTGAACATTTTAATTCATACATACTGTATTTTTGAATCGATAAGACGCATCCTTAATTTATGAGACAATTTTTAGAATAGAATATTTCAAATATCCAGGTGCATGGTCGCGCGGTAACGCACTGGACTTCCGCGCGGAAGGTCGTCGGTTCGAACGCCGCGCTATGCTACTCCCCTCGAACGAAACACGCACTTTTTCCTCATAGGTATCGAGGGTTTAAGGGTACCTATGACTTCGGTCATATATGTTCGTTTATAAATATATATTTTTAAAAATTAATAAACCCTTAAGTTTAAATTTTTGTTACCATAACTTGCACCACAAGCATTCAGTTCGTCTTCACTCGTCTCGGCACTGTCACTCGTCTCGTTGCTGTCACTTTTCATAGAATTGTTGTCACTTTCTTTAAAAATCTTCGATACCACCAAACGCGTCTCTTCTTTTACAGCTATTCCTGATTTTTTTTTCTGCCATACTTCTGAAATTATTGAAATTAAATTATGAATTCTAGTAGGTACACACTTCTGAAATTATTGAAATTAAATACATACATAGATGCAAAAAGAAACGCGTGTTTAATATTTATTTTTGCAGTTTAAATTGTTTTGTGGCGAGATCTATTACCACGTATTACATTCCTTCGAACCATACGACGCACCCCAATTTTAAGTAGTTTTTTTTAAAGTTTAAAGGTACATCTTATAATTCGAAAAATACGGCACATCAATAAAATAAAGACAATTTGTAAAATAAAACTTTTAAACTTTACAACTTAAATAAGAATGATGTTACGTTTACCGTAAGTGTTTAAATATAATTTTCCATTTTTAACATAAAGGATCCAAGAATCAGGAATAAAAAAACGTGAGCACTGACGTCTGACTACTAATTCCTACATCTCATTAAACCTGTCTCATTTTATATGAACTGGTGATCCAACCAATGACTAAAATGTATTTATTGATTTGATAATCATATTGTAGAGTTATATTTTATTGAAGAATAATATGACACTTAAATGTAGAAAAAATGTACACTATGACTTAAATTAAAGAGACAGACCTGTTTAAAAAAAAATATTTTGTAAAACGAAACAGATCTGTCATTTAATTTAAATTATTGTTTAGAATTGTTTAACATTAAATTGTCAAACCATCCTCTAATAACGCCTAAGAAGAAAATATCGGGCTAAAGTAAACTATAAAGATTTAATCAAATCGAATAACATCTTCATATTAAATCGAATCAGCTGGGACTTAAACTCGCGTTTTAAGCATATTTATCAAAAGTTTATATTGTATGTAAGTTTTTAGCATTTATCGAAGATTTGTAGGCTTTATACCTGTAAACAGAATATTTGATATGCTCTTTTTAATGGTGATTTATATTTTTAGCGTTTTATTGGAGCTCTGAGCTCATTTTAAATTGAAGGATATTGTGTTTAACACAGACTGAAAATCTGTACATTATTAATTTTAAACTTTATATGCTAAATCAATATATTTTATATTGAGTTAATGGCGTTGTTGAAGTGAATTTCCATTATAATATTATAGGTGTGTTCAACACTTCCCCAGAAAAACAACGTTTTGTTGTATATTTTTTTTCATGGGAAGAAAGACAATAATTTATTTATTTCCACGTGAAGTGGAGCTTATGATATCTACACGTAGTGTTTTTGTTCATATTTTTTATTCAATCGCGTTATTTCTGGTTTCTAAAGAAAATGGATACATTCATAAATACTATCTTATTTCTTAACAGTTTTCGGCTGTATTTCAATATTTTTTGATAATATTGGGTTGTTAAAAAAGTAATTTCGTATTTTTATGTCAAAAATCTAACGAAAAATTACACCATATGCTCCTTGATGGTGTTTTTTTTATTTCTCTCGTGTCGTAAAACCTTGGATACTCGTATTCTCGATCGAAGCCTTTATTTAGTCATAATAAATGGTAGTCGGTTTCACATACGAGTATTTCACAATCTTTGAGTGTTGTATCACCATTAAGGATTTTTCAAACCAAATTTGATACAAATTATCGTTTAATGCATTATCACTATATATTACAATAAAAATATCTATTTGTCGCACTTTTTCCTTTGATATAATGAAAAGCACTAAAAAATAACATATTTGGTTCAATGTTCAAAATTACGCCAAAAAAGCTGGTTAAATATAGCCGGTCAACAATAACCGAAAAATATCCTAACCTTTTAGTTTTCATAACAACATACATCCAGAACCTTTATAACGAAGATAACAACGGAAATATTGGTCTTACATCTTACCTTGAAATACGATACTACTTTCTAGACGATAAGTAATGGGGGACATTATTTGTATAAAATGAAGAAACATACTGAATCTCTGCTTGGAAGGGCGCCAGTTCATACATACAATGGATTATGCTACGAGTATTTGTATAAAATGAAAAAACATACTGAACCTCTGCTTGGAAGGGTGCCAGTTCATACATACAATGGATTATGCTACGAGTATTTGTATAAAATGAAGAAACATACTGAATCTCTGCTTGGAAGGGCGCCAGTTCATACATACAATGGATTATGCTACGAGTATTTGTATAAAATGAAAAAACATACTGAACCTCTGCTTGGAAGGGTGCCAGTTCATACATACAATGGATTATGCTACGAGTATTTGTATAAAATGAAGAAACATACTGAATCTCTGCTTGGAAGGGCGCCAGTTCATACATACAATGGATTATGCTACGAGCATTATCTTTGAATAACTTTGGTAAGATTTTCTTCATCTTCACGAATAATGGGTGTGAACTCTTACGAGTATATCTGAAGGAGTTTACGAATAATGGGTGTGAACTCTTACGAGTATATCTGAAGGAGTTTACGAATAATGGGTGTGAACTCTTACGAGTATATCTGAAGGAGTTTACGCCAATGTCAATTGATGTTCACTTTATAAGATCTCATTAGTTTTGTTTTTTTACATATAAAAAAACAAAAATGCATGAAGGAGTCATTTAGAAGGCAAGAAAGAAGCTTGTTGTATCTTAGAAACGTTTTGGACCGTATGAACCGTAGAAAGCATTGGATAATCGTGTATAAAGCGATATTGAAAGAAGAGGAGCTGCAGATAATAAAGTGAATCAATTGTGTAATATACAATTTGTTTTTACCGACCGAATAACTTCAAGAGAAGCAATACTGGCTATTTATAATGGAATCTTGTTTCCAATATTATACTTTATAAGCGGAACTTGATCGTGGCAAAAATTGATGAAAGTAAGATAAATACGGTAGAAATAAAAGCGTTGTGTAGAATGTGAAGAAAAATATATTTGACAGAATAAGAAACGAGAAAAAGATCCTGTGCATAAGATGAAGAAAAGAGCATTGAAAGGGTTCGACCACGTAGAAATAATGAATGATGAAAGATTAACAAAAATAATCTTTACGGGTAGGAAACTAGATAATAGGAGAGTATGTTATGTATGATATGGACCTAGCAGACACAACATATGTGTGCCAGGATAGAATAAAGTAGAAATCTGTTTTCTCTGCCTACTCCAATAGGGGCATGTCCATGGCGTGATGGCAACGACGATTATGGTGATTTAGAAGGTTGACATTTTTATTTATTTGCAAACCCAACTCTGATGTTATTTATTGCACTGATTATATTTACCTACTAAGGACTTAATATATATTTTAAATGAGTTTTTAAATAATAATAATTAGTAAAAAAATCTTTGAAAATCCCAACAAACGTATATTCTGACAATAAAACATTGTCGATTTGAAAATGAAATATGTTAAATTAAAGTAGATATTATATTTTTAAGTTTAAAAAAAATGTTAAACATTTTTATTCTTTGTATTCACTGCCGGTTTCAAAGACCTCTGTCTTCTTCGTCAGGTATTAAGGATCAAAATCATATGTTAAGTTATATATGTGTGTGATACTGATAAAAAAGGCTGTATAAAAAGAGAAGTAACATATTACTAAAAAAGACTTGATTATTCGTAATACTCGTATGTTATTAAGACTTAATTTAAAACATTTGCTCGACAATTTTAAAATGGTCGAGCTGTTATTCCCCCTTACATTTTAAAAATATATTTGTAAGTGGTCTCTTATTCACCTTATTACGAATATATCTAGACACAATCACTTTCCGTAAAGAAGTTATTTAAAATATTAATAATCTTTTTCACCGCTGTACTTAAGATATATATATACACGCATCAAACATAGTAAGAACACTCGTTTTCCTAACTGTTAAAACTTCCACAATTCACAAAATTGCTTCAAAAGTTTCCAGGTGAAAGATCAGCTCTGTCTCTGAGACACGGTGACAATCTAAATGGAGTAATTCATTTTGTTTGGTAAGATAAATCCTTTTCTCTATGCTTCGCAAAATATCATTTGTTATTTTCAGTAGTTGGCAACATTGACTGAAAAAAAGTGTAACTTTGTAAAAAAAACTTTCGACAGGACATGAAAACACTTACGAAAAATGACTTGTGAAAAACAGTGCATCAAACATTTTTGTTCGATCAAGATGTTTGTTTACAAAACTTCAATTTGACACTGATATTCTCAATAATCGAAGTGTCAATTTGAAGATTAAATAAGATTCAAATCAAGGCTAAAAGAAAACCTCACTAGGTTTATACCGAATTTCTTTATAAAAATGGATCAGTAAATTACAGATAATTATAAAGGTCGCGTGTCAATATATTTACTAAAGTGAAGTGACTCCAATTTCATCTTGAAAAAAAAATAACGGAATATCAAAGTAGATTAAGAGCGAATTGAGAAATGTTTCTATGTTTCATAAGTTTTATAGTTTTTATCCTTTTTTATTAAACAATCGACTTCATGTTTATTTTACAAAATAGCGTGAACCCTAATAAGTGCTTTATTGAATTATACTGAATAGAAAAAAAGTTTTGTTAAATAACTACAATAGAGAGCAATTTAATGTATATTTTAGTAACATGATTTTTTTTCAAACAAATATTTTTTTATTCTTATCCAATAAAAAGTTAATAGGAAAATTTTCTTTGTAAATCATAAAAAAATTAACAATACTCTGTTATTTGTATCCATTATTTAAAAGTTGGCCAAAATTACTAATGAGTAATACACGTTCACATCATATTTATGAGCTTTTTGTCAGGATATTTAATTTCCAAAAGGCATTTAATGATTACAGATTGATTGAATTCCAAAATGCAAAAGGGTTACTTTTATGTTTTTCGTTTAGTAAATTTATGCATATCTCAAAAAATAAATTATGTATTTGTAAATTATCGTAACGTCCACGAATTATGATGGTTTACAAGTACATGTAATTGTCAATTTTGATGAATTATTCTTAGTAAAAGGTGGACCATGGAAAAAAAAGGCAAAGGAACCCAATTAATGCTGTAGAAATATATGTATAATATTAACAAGAATACCTGGGGTGAGTTTGTTTGACAGATCACGAAATAATTTGAATAAGAAGGAAAATGAATTAAGAACTGATGTATGAAAGTATCGAAAAAACACCCTGAGATAGTTGACGTTTGTAAAAAACGAATCATAAAAGACCGTTAAAACAAATTTACAGTGTGCCCATATAAAGTTACTTAAGAAACTTCGTATATTTTAGTGGTAACTCCATTATCCGGACTCCAATTCTTAAAAAAAGATCTTGAAACATAAAATAAAAAATCGTTGTCGACCACTGAAGTGCGTAATCAGCAATCTGTCTGCTGTCACCCGTTGCTACATGTTGACATTATGCAAAATGACAGTTTTGATTTTACGGTCTCAAGGCAACGCGCCTCGCCCCGTGATCAGTTCAGGTGATCTGCAGATTTGATATGACATTTAATTGTACCTTTGTAGCAGATATTATTAATTAATACTAACTCGACGAGTCAGTAGTTGGAAATCTTCCTGTTATAACGATGATTTTATTTATTGACTAGCTGGAAAGCCTATTGATTGACATTCTAAAACAATTACTAAGTTGTTAATTGTTATGCTTGCATAGTGACTGGGTTGTGTAATTGTTAAAGCAGAAAAAAAATATTTGTGAGATGCGGAAGAATTTTTGAAGTCGTGTGAAGGTTGTTCTCTCGCCGAGACGGCTCATCGCTGTTCTACAGAAAGAAGTAAACTATCTCCATACTGGGAGAAAAGAACAAACTCGATCATAATGATTATATGACCATGCTATGAATGATTATTTTTTATATTAAAATGAACAAACCAATATTAAGCTCTGGGATAGTTATCCATGGTAAATACTGGTGTAGATAAATATACATCAACTTTATCCAAAGTCGGTCCGGTCTTTACGGCTTGTTAATTATAATAATTATTTTATACATCATTTATGACGTGAAAATATATAATCCTTATTGTGAAGTTAGAATTTTTCTCCCATTATGGAGATATAATGTCAAAAATTCTTACCCATGCACCAAATAACTTATATTTGTTTAAACAATAACACTATCATATGAGAAGACACAAGCGGCGTCTCTTTAAAATAAAATTTAACCAGCTAACACAAAAAACAGGATCTTCAAAGCACCGATGAGAACATCAATCCACCTCACTCTATTAAAAAGCGTTAATTGTAATTCCAAAGGCCAATTCAACAAAAACAGCAAACCGGTTATATATTTTTTTGTAAATCTGTTAACTTTGGACTGCGTTTTGTTTTTGAAAATTCGAATTTCGCTTCTCCTATGTGTTTTGTTTCATTTTCACTACATCGTCACAGTATCTCTAGTTACATTTTCATTCGTTAAGTACCATCTCTGAAGATGTAAATTCATTAAAAAATAGTATTCGAATTGGATAATTCTGCTTATTCTCATGGAGAGTATCGATTCTTGGAGAGGACGAACTCAAAGCTTGGTACATATGGATACAGTATTTGGAGGAATGCGAGTGGGACAAACTAACACGTATCATATAGAGGTATCTAAATCTCCTACACACTCGTTTGAGGAGATCATAAGAGAACCTATTTAGATGAAGAGTTGTTATAGATATCCATAACCAAATGTATGTGGAGATATTGGCCCACTGTGCCCCGTGAGTTATTTGAAAGGGTCTTGATGAGGGAAGCCATAATACCATCGTTATTTTCTCCTTCTGAGGTGATAGAATATAGGTCTAGTAAAACTCCTTAATTCGACTGAATTTTCATCACTGTACATTTTTACTGGGTGATCATTTTAAGTGTTCTGGTTGAATGGATGGATTGAAAATGCTCGGTGAGTGATATCGGCCAGTGGTCATAACTTTAGTGAGAAAGTTTTGATAAAGCATTATGTTTATATGTATATTGATGTAAGTATTCTGTTGAGCTATTTGTTGTCAACCATTTTTCCTGTGAATGATGCCAAAAATTGTATTAAAATTGTTAGTTCATGAAGATTTAAAAAATCGATAAGAAAGTCAAATATAATGAATTATTTATGTATTATATGGCTGAATAATCGACTAGGATATTGATTGACAATTAAAAATGTAAAAGAAACTTTTCGATTCTTACATTAAATATTATATTATATATTACTTTTCGATTTTTGTGAATTAGTGAGATGAAACTTGGACTTGGTAGAAGAATAATATTTATTGAGTTAATGTTTAACGTGTTCCCCGCGGGGAGCACAAACGCCTGTGATCTGACGACAATCCAAGTTTCAAATCACAAATACTTAAAAAAAAATGACACAAAACCGGAATAAAAATTGAACTAAAATTTAAAATAATCTTTATTCTAGCGACATCTCTGAAAACCTTGTCAAATAATATATTAGTTTATGAGATATTGTTGAATAAACAGAGCGCCGAATTTTTTTGGTTTCTCAATATTTCCAGCATTAACGACCTGTCGCGCGGATCGAGTCCTGCGATGAGTCTCTCTTACGTAAATAAACATTACTAAGTCTCTCTTACGTAAATAAACATTACTAGTGCTATATGCAATTGATTGGGTGAGTGTCATGAAGCATTTATTTGATCGTAGCATTCCTTTGTTTATTTTACGTAATGTTAAGTTTATCTCCTTTATTTAATGAGTCTCCTTAAGAGTAATGACTATTATTTATTATCAGAAAATTACTTAAGTGTCATGTTTACTTGGTGTTGTTATCAAATATCAGTGGTTCTAAACAAAATATGTGTTTAAACTTAGAAATTAAAAAACGCTGAAATTGTGCCGCGCACAGGATTCGTGGAATTTGATTTTTAACGCGGTGAACAGGTTAAAGGAAGGCGGAACGAAGACATCATAAATGAATGCGAAGATAAAATTGATGTTTTAAGTTAGGGGAAGAAAGGTTTTCAAATGGTTTGGATAAGTTGAGAGAATGGACGATGAAATAATGACTAAGCAAATATATGGTACAAGACAGAAGTGCAAGGTGTGTGTGTGTGGAAGAGGTAGACCAAAGAAAACCTAACTGAATCAAATGGGTCAGGCCAGGAAAGTGAGTAATATGAATTATGTGAGATTATGAACGACGAGATTTATGTGGAGGACGAGATGAATGTAAAGCAGGCAAAAGTTGTGTGTTTGGATAGAAAAGTTTGGAGATCTGTTCTCTCTGCGTACCCCACAAGGGACACGGCATGATGATATGTATGTTTGTGAATTGGTGAGTTTCTACTTACGTGTTCTCAAGAGAAAAATTTCTTTTTCAAATTTACTAGTTTTCTTATTTTTCCTTTTTTTTTTGTCACTAAACATTAGCGGAACTTATATTTATTAAAAATTTTCCAAGAAATATCAATTGTTAGTCTGGAAACAAATATCAAAAACGTGGGTAAGACCACTATTAATTTTGAATAACTATACTATTTATCATACATATATAAAGTATCCAAGTGCGTGTTTTGGCCTAAAACACATTTGTACAAGGTGTGACTAAAATTAGAAAATATATGGATAACGTCTTACTAAAAGAAAGTGCGTGCATCTCTGAACGGAATAATATTTCATTTTCTTAAAACTTTCAAAATTATTTTTGATATTTTTCTTTAATTAAGTAAATTTTGTTATGGTTTTTAAAAAATAATTGTCACAATTTTTTTTCAAAAAATACAACAAACGTTTTATTTTATTAAAAATGGATATTGTCACAATCACAAATGTTTTTCCATGAGTTCAGGAATATTCGGGTCGATTACGTAAACAGGAATTATGGTTTCGTCGAAGTATATACTAACTGAAAGGGGGACGGAACAAATATTTGCAACACATCAACATTTTGTTTTGTAACCCCATACTCGTACACATCGGTCTTCATTCTAATAATGTTAAAAGCATGCCGAGTTTTAGTGTCTAATTGGTTAGATTTGTGAGGGGAACTTGTGTAGAACAAATCGAATGTTTTAGGTTAGTGAAACGTGATGAATTTTTAAATAGGCGGGTAAGGATATGGTAAAAACGAGAAACAAACGGAGATTTCTTTTCTTTGGAGGAATAACGTGATTTTTAATATAAATAGATGATTTTAAAAATTAAGCTCTATTTTAAATTACCTTTTTGAAACGCAATAAAACAATTAAAAACATAGGGAAAGCATTACCAATGGTATTGTTGTATAGCGACATTCAAAGCAAAGTCGGTAAGACTTTTTGGCTATTCGGGTTCGATGTCCAATGGCCACAAAAAAATAAATAAAAAAGGGTCATAATCGGTTTTAAATCATTTGTTTAGTAACAATACTCTTACGCACTAGACGTGCTCGAGTGTTTTTACCTTTCCACGTACAGAGGTATTTCCAATATGCACGATGGCGAAGTAAAAGTTACGTTCCTACTCCAATTGCTCTAGGCATGGCCACGCTCTCTCAATTATCTCCATAACAAAATTCCCTTCTTTACATCATGCCCACCTTTCCATTTTCGTCCTAAGTTTACAGTTATTATTACGTTTTTTTATCTGTAATAAACTGATTAATTTATTCATATGGTTCATCTAAACATATTCTAATAATGGAAGTTTTACGAAAATATTGAAAAACGTGACCGAGAGACGGTATTTTCTTTGGCCCCAGTATGAATGAATGATAAAATAACAGCTTTTTGTGCTTTAAGTACGATGAAGATTCTACAGGAGCTTTAGTATGGTGTGGACATGTGGAGAGAATAAATAACGTAAAACATATCAGAATAGCAAGGTATACGTGGCGAGTTAAACTGAGAAAAACGTGGCTGATTCAAGTGGATCAGATTTTGAAAGAAGGTCAAGTAAGAAGTATGAATAATAGAAGATTGTACATAACGAGATGTATGAATGTGGAGGAGGTGAAAAGTGTGTGCTTGAATAGTAAAGTTCTGTTCTGTTATTTGTACTTATGTACCTCGCAAGGGACACATCGTGATGATGCTTATGTACGTATCATCATCATCATCATCATCATTGTCAACCAGGGTCGATCCACTGCTGGATGAAGGTCTCCCCAAGTTGACTCCAAATAGTTCGGTCTTTTGTTCGCTGATGCCATGTGATGCTGCCATGCTTCCTGATTTCATCTATCCAGCGTACCTTCGGTCTTCTTCTGGGCCTCTTTATGCCTCTTGGGTACCATTGGATTATTTCGGATGTCCATCGGGAGTCTGACATTCTGGCTACGTGTCCGGCCCATTGCCACTTCATTCTTTTGCACACCTTTATAACGTATTCTACCTTTGTTTCATTGCGAAACCAGGTGTTTCGTTTACGGTCTCTTTTAGTATATCCCAACATGCATCTCTCCATGCCCCTCTGTGCGGTCTGGAGCTTTTGTGTGTTCTTTACTGTGAGCGTCCATGTCTCGCAGCCATACGTAAGTACTGGAAGGATGCACTGGTTGTAAACCCTTCGCTTCAAGGATATTGGGAGATTACTTTTGAAGATGTTGTTCAAACGTCCAAATGAGCTCCACGCTAGTTTTGTCCTTCGTGTTATTTCCTCCGATATGCCACCTACAAAGGAAATAAGTTGGCCCAGATACACATATTCCTGGACAAGTTCTAGCGGCTTTCCATGTACGTGTATTGGTTTTGGGGTAGCAAAGCCATTCATCATATATTTAGTTTTTGAAATATTCATTTTTAAACCAACTCCCTTGCTGACCTCTGCCAATTCTTGCAGTTGGTGCTGATTATCATTCGGGTTATGTACGTATACACTATAACAAATCCGAAAAGCACTGTCAACAGGATAAGAAGCCTTAACAAAAAAGAAACTGACAAACATTTTAAACTAGTGTAAGTTAAAATATACTCGTATATTCAATAAATATTTTTTTTGTTTTCGTTTGTTTTTGAGATTGTTTTTCATATTTAAGTTAATTATTCCCCTGTTTACAAGAATGCTATTAATTCCAATTAATGTGTGACCTAATTTATACAATATTCTATTACAGTATAGTCTAGTTATTTAATAGCTCTGACCCGCTTACATCGCGCAATTAATTAGGAAAAATATCCATAGCACCGAGGGAAATCTTCCGAACCGTTAACATTTTGCTGGAAAAATTATGCATGCTCATAACTGTCTAATTATTTAATATATTTTAGGTGAAAAATGTGATGCAATTTTCTTAATTTACTGTTAAACAATTAATAACTTATACAAAAATTCTAACCCACGCTTTTTTTTATATATTACACTTTATTGTAAAGGGTGGTCCAGAATAAAGTTCACTTTTGAAAAAATCGCAATAATAAAATATTTGTCGTAACCGATTTTAATTACTGCAAGCATGGAACTAAAGATTATGGGATTTTTTTGATTGAATAATGGTGTCCAGATTATTACTATCACGTCGACGGCATTCGTGTAATCTTGCTAGAAAATTTTGAAGCACGCGCCTGCATGTTTCCTGAGGTATCACTTCAACTTATTGACGATTGTTAAAGTTCAGTTGCAGCGTAGTCGTTCGATAATTTGCGTATATTTGCCTTTGTAAGTATCCCTTCTAAAAATTGAGTGGGGACAAATTACGAATTTGTGTTGGTCACATAATATCAGCCCTTCGCTAAATCAATTATTCGAGGAACATCTCTCGAACCACTTTCAAACCTGTTGAACATGTGACAAGTGGTTACATTCTGTTTAAGCCACGTAATCAAACTGTACACCGGAAATTTGCGTATTGAAAACATAAAACCCGATGATTCGCGACGCCGACTTGGCTTGTATTACTCTTTCACACTGGCGGGCTCTCTGATATTTCTGTTTTAAGTATTCATCGCTCCAATAGTGCCAATTTTGATTATTGACGAAACCTTTCAAATGAAAATGTGTTTCATCTGAAAATAATATGTTTTAAAACCCGAAAAAATATTCAAACATTTTAGCCGCGAAATATAGCCTTTTTAAAAAGTCTACTTACTGCATTTACATCTTGAACAAGCTGAATTTTACAGAGATGGAGTTTTAAGTCAAACGATAAAATTCATTACAAGGTCGTATGCGACATCGCTAATGTGGACGAAACAAAAACGCACTTTATTCGGAACCACCCTGTATTACAATTTTATTCTACATAATACAAAAAATCTTATAAACACGAAAAAAAGAAAATGAGCTCTTAAGTTAAAACCGACAAATCGGAATAGTGACCTCCGAATCGGAAGAGTCTATGGGGAGTCCATTATTAAACATAACATCCATTTTCATCATCATGTACACCTCCCATGTATATGATATGATCGATGAATTATATGATATGTTTTGTTTTATCCTTTCATTGTATATAGTACAACCTGGCAAGTTTATTGTTATAACATAATCTCTTTCAAAAATATTCAAAATATGCCTTAAGTGAAAACCATAATGCAAGCATTTTATAAAAGGAAAATAAGTGTCTTAGCAACGTTACGGTGGTCGACATTATGATATAAAATAACGTCACGATAAAAAACACTTTTTTCGCTATCTCCCTCTCATGGAAAGCCCTGCTGAAAGCATACTGTAAAAAATGAATGGTAGAATCTTTAACAAGATCTATTCGCGTGGTGGGTGCTCGTCTACAGGACATGATATATAATATTTAACTGAACCTAGAACAAGCAGGTCTCATGAATGTATTTTCGTTCATTATCGAACTTTTCAAAAAACTATCGCAACTTAATATTAATATTTAAAACTTTCGATGAACACGACTTCATTTTAATTTCAAATAACAGGTAAACTGCTACTTGAAGGTTAGGAGTTCAATTAACATTGGTATCCAGATTTTTTTCAAACGGTTTCAGTCTGACTTTCATTCAAAACTTATGAAAAAAGTAGCTCTGTTTTTTTATAGGTAATCCATCCAAATTAGGATGATTTGTGCCATCAAATTCAAGTCATTGTGCAATTCTATCAGTTAATATAATAAAACGTTTTTTTTATATTACAATTCTGGACAGTTTCAGCTGATTAAGCTTTAAAAAAAACAAATTTCCATATTCATCCTTCCGTAAAATATAATTTATTTTAATCTAACTTTACAGAGGTGTAAATTTCTTTTACATAAATTTAACCTTGTAATTTATAATTCACTTGATTTGTTAAAATTTAAAAAAAAGTCCTTTAAAAGTCGGATATTTTGTAACAAAATATATTATTATTTAAAAAATATAAATAAAGTCAACCTTTTTAAACTTGTTGGTAAGACGCTATTCAGCCACCCGAGGCTCAATTCCTGAAGGAATGCAAAAAGAAAAAGGATTGACAGTTCCAATCTCGATTAAAAATTCGTTTTGTGATAATACCCACGCATATGGGAGTGGTAATATTTGCAAAAAATCCGGTGATGAACTATTAGTTTCGTTTCTATTCCAGTTGTCCTCAATCTAGCATCCCGATTATTAGAACCAAAAACTATTAAGTTTCCCGGACATGCTCTTGTGCATATCTCTATGACCAATTCAAATGTGTTGAATGATAACATTGGAATATATTAATGAATTAATAATATATTCACTGTGTAATTGGACACCACATATAACATAACACATTTGCTGTAAATAATACAATCAACTTGGTTTATTGCCTTGTAGTAATCTCTCCCAACCAACCAAAAAAACAGTGTTTAACAAGCCTTAAGTGAAAACCAGACGTCCTTTAAAAATAAAAATTGGTACGAACGGAAATCGAACCTGCACCCCTTGAATTGGAAGAAAGGCGTGTTATCAATTAAGTCACGGAGGTCGTCAAGATATTGTGACGTGAACCCAAATCGTAATTTAAAGAAATTAGCGAGTAGAATCACTTTTTGTTATGATTTACTTTGTACATATCCCTAAAACTATGTTACTGTCGTGACTCGAGTTTCGAGCTTCTTTACCCAGCGCTTGTAAGGCAAATATACAAGGAGCTAAAGTCAAATATAAAAATTACCATTTCAAAAAGAAAAAAACGACTCAACAAATATAACAACCCATGTTTTCCACCAAGTAATGCGAAAATATACACCACCCTCAATTTGCACCCTTTAATATTTAACGCCACATATTTTGCATAATATCTTGTCATGAGAATTCCCTGCTGTGTTTTTTCACGTTTTATCTTTTTACTCCTCTCAGTTTTCAATATATATTTCGCCTTAAAACTCCGTAATATTGTAATAAGCGATTTCTACATATCTAAATGTGTTTCCTTTGAAATCAAATGGTATAAAGGAATTGAACCGTGAACTTTTTTTTAATAATAATAATTTTATTATCTGATTTATAGTTAAATATATGAGGTGCATGTGACAGTATACCTAGTATTTTTTAACAACAAAACAAAGTAAATGGGGCACTACAGCGTATTATTGCCAACATTGATGTACGGATGTGGAAAGTGGACAAAGCAAATTTATGAAAGTAAATGCGGTAGAAAAGCGTGAACTGAGAAAAATATGTGGTATGTCAATGTATGACAGCATAAGAAAGGTGATTATGAAGGATAAGTGTGAGCGAAAAACTGATCTGTTAAGTACGGCGAAAAAGAGCATGTTGAGGTGGTTTGGATATATTAAAAGATGGATGACAAAAGACTGACAAAACAAATTTATAATGCAAACATTTAATAGGAGTCGTTGCAAAAGGCGACCGAAAGAGTATGATTGGAAATGTACGAAATTTAATAAGAAGGAGAGTAAAGAGTAAGTGAAATGGAAGTAGCTGTTTGAAAAGAGGAACGAGTATGGAGAAAGCGAAGAAAGTATGTTGTGATAGGAATGTTTGGCGCTCTATCCTCTTGACCTACCACAACAGGGAAATGACGAGATGGTATGATAGCCCCTTAAAGAACATTTAAACATTGACGACTCCCTTTATCATTAGTGTCAACCCTATTTGGAGTTGGCAGAAAGAACAGATCTTTACTTCATTCTACCCGATATATTTTTCGCTTCTTCATCCATACACCTCGTCATACATACTATCTCATTATACAGGCTTTACACTCTTCCCTCTTTGAGAATTTGGCTCTGCCATGTTTTTCTAGGTCTTCCCATACTTTCTATACAACTGGTATAGATTATGTTTTGTAAATTTTTACTAATTCGTTAACTCTGTGTAGCGGTTCGTCTCAATGCTCTTTTCTACAACCTAAGCACTGATTACAACCTAATATTAGAATAGGATGATGAATTTGGGGCTAGTAAAGAAAAACTCTAAGGCATCTTAGTTTTTAATAAATATCTTCTAGGTTTTGATTTTGAATAACAACAGGGCTGTTATAATTATATCCTTTATTTGAAAAATTTAACAATGAACCTACTCAATTTAAGGCTTTGTTCTCCCTTCAGTGGAGAGGCACACGTTGTTAGCACCATGGAACCGTAAGAAACGGAGTAGATACAGGATCTCGAGGGCATAATAAATATACTACCCCTCACGCACCAGCCCTTATCTGCGCTGCAACCTTAGCCTCCCCGCCTCATACTGAGATTTACTATCGTTTACACCGTGTTTTCTCATTATCGCCATTGCACGTTAAATAAAATTATAATTTTCGTTTATTTCAAAACCATTTTCTTTTAAATATATTTGTTGGTGCTTTTCTTTTCATTAAAAAAAAATACAATGGCCTACTTTTCTAACTGGATAAGTGTTAATGTGGGTGTGTACATGTAAAGTAACATAAAATATTTATTCAGAACACATCAACCTAACATTTAATTTTGACTTCATACGCACGTATCTTGTAAATGTATCAGTGTGGCGAAGTGATTTAAGTAGTCCAATAAACATAATCAGCTTAGCAAAGATATCATTATCAAAACTGATAGCATTTTCAACACTGATAGTATTTTTAACACAAATAACATTTTCAACATGATAGCATTTTTAACATATCATACATATATAGCATTTTCAACATACAAATAATTTGTAACACTGATATAATTTTCATTACTGATAGGTTTCTGAACACATATAGTAATTTCAAAACAGATACCATTTTCAACACACACAGCTTTTTCAACATTCATAGCATTTTCAACACCGATAACCTTTTCAACACGGAAAGCATTTACAACACTAAAAGCATTTCAACAATTATAACATTTCAACGTTTATGCCATTTTCAACACCAATACCACTTTCAACACCAATAACACTTTCAACATAGATACCATTTTCAATACTAGTAGTATTTTTAACACTCATAACATTTTCATTTCTAATAGCTCTTTCAATTTTAATAATAATATATCCTCATTAACCGTGTGTAGATTTAACTTAATTTGAGCAAGTTATTTTCATAACGTGTAAAGTAAATTTATGCTAGGGGTAGTTACCCATATATAAATCATAAAACACTATCCATCCTAGTAACTAGATTTCAGTAACCCTCATATCATTAATTTCATACTCATTTTTCAGCACATCTTGTTGACTTAATTCTTGTAATTAAATGCTGTAGGGTATCCATCGAATATTTCCAACAAAACATTGTTTATTAAAATAATTTGAGTTTGGAAAATCTGTATTTGGAATATAATTGAAAAATAATTAAAATATATTCTTATATAATATATGTAAAAATTATCTAAATTTATAATATTTTTTTATTATTTCAAATTTCTTATGGCCTTGTCAAACAAACACGCAAACAAAAACTACTTCAAAAGTATTGAATTTTTGTTTAATTCTTGTTATTTTAAAATAGTACAATATGATGTGATCATAGCCAAGTGGTAATATCTTTCGACCATCCAGATAGTTAGTATAGAAACATTGCGTCCAACCAATCTGAAACCTTAGTTAAAATTATTTAGGTACCATCTTAAATCGAATCCGAAGCGCCCACATAGAACTAAAATATTAATTTACTGGTTATCAAAAACAAAGATGTAAAATGTTAATCTTGGTCATCTATTCAAGTATATTAAGGACACGTGATTGATAAGAGGTTGGTAGAAAGAATGTCTGCAAAGTCTTTAGAAAAAGATTTGGTAATTAATCTTAAGAAGTGAAGTCATGGTTATTATAAACGATGATTCAATGATAAATTGTTATGAAAAAGTAAACAAGGAAATATGAGAACAAGTTGAGGAATTTAACAATTTAGGTAACATGTTTTCGAGACATGGTAAGATGTAGAAAGATGTTAAAGGCATGTTGCTGGGGCCATGGCACACTTGGTAATTGCCACATGGCAATATATTAAGCCCGTCTAATCAACATGTGTTCAGCGGAAAAATAATACAATTGAAAAAAATGTTGAAAGGCGTGTTGAACAAGGTCAATGACATGCTGTAATTATTATTTATCTTTTTTTGTCAACATGGCCCGAATTTCTCCTTTTACACAAAGAAGGTCTGGTTCTAATTTCTTCTATCTGCTTCTAGTTAGCGTATTCGTTAAGAAAAATAGCAGCCAGGGTTCTTATCATGATGCTAGGCGGTAGCGAGAATACTATATACACACAGTGTAATTCAGTTGGTTCAATATCTCTATACCACGCGTAACTGAGTGTTTAGTCATGATATACGAAGGCTATCTCTATACCACGCGTGACTGAGTGTTTAGCCATGATATTAACTGAAATCTTCAAAAATGAATGTGTGCAGTGATGTACGTGTACCAAACTTTACGTATTGAAGTGAAACCTCAGCATCGAAAGGAAGTGATAAGAAGATGATAAATGCGGTAGAAATGCGTGTTTTGGGTAGAATATCTGATGTTAAATGTTTAATATAGAAATATTCGATAAAGGGATAATATTAGAGATGGGTGTTTTATGTAGAATTAAGATGATTTGAGAACATTGTGAGTATGAAAATAATAATAAATAAATAACAATTTATATATTGTATTTCCGTTGAAAGAGGAGACATCTCTTAAGGGCACTCTTACTTAAGATACAAAGCAACTACCATAAACATATTAAAAATATAAATAAATGGAAAGTGAGAAAAAAATAGAACGACGAAAGAATAGAAAAATATTATATATTTGAGGAAATTTTAACTGAGGAGAAGGAAAGAAATACGAGAAACAGGAGATATGACAAAATATATTAATGAGGGCGAGGCGAGAGTTGTATGTATGAAAAAAAAGGCTAGTAGAGCTATTTTTTCCACCTACTCCAAAAAAAAAACTGCATTATGGTACTCGTGTGTGCATTCAAACAATGTAGAAGAGAAGATACGGTCACCCCATACGGTTAGTTATCCTCGACACCGCAACGTTCCTTGGCAAATTGTATAATTAATACTCCTCTGAGATTTAATTAGGATCATATTTTGTTTATTGCTCTTGTTAGATAATATGCCGGGTGTGAGATAACCTCAGGTAATTGAGCCGAACGTGGTTTAATGTCAACCTTTGCCGCTAAATTTCTCCGAATGTTGTTAACTCGCTCGTGATCGGAATAACTGCGTAATTTCCATAGTTTTCCTACCAAATACCTTACCCGTTTCTTAAATTGTAATAAAAATATTCCTCAAATTCGGTTTTATTGTCCTATCTACGATGAAAGAAGTGTTAAACCTCGGTGTTATTGTACACTGTTACGTGGTTATTGCGTATAAGACTTGGTTTATTGGTAGTTTATGGCGTTATTTCACCGTACTTGGATGTTACAGTAGATATTCATATGTATTGCTTATACTCGAGAATGAATTCTTATCCGATGAATCTGATATTTTTACTTATTTGAATAGTATACTAAATTCTTGTACATAACATATAAAAGAACAAGAAAAACTAAAACAATGGAAATTAAAGTGGACACTTAAATTATATGGATCTGGTTTTGCTGTCATTTATATTGACCCTAGCAAACTAGACGTTTGTCTATATTTTACCTATTATTACAGATGTACATAAAAAAAATAATGAATGAAGAAAAACGCACAAAACAAATGTATAATGCAAATGTGAGTAGAAAGCGTGTGAGAGAAAGATCAAGGAAACGCTGGTTGGATCAAATAAGTGATATTTTGAAAGAAGGAAACGTAGAAAGTCAGAGAAATAGAATAAATTGTATGAAGTGTACGGATGTGAGGGAGGCTAAGGATGTGTGTCGAGAAAGGAAATTCTGGTATCTGTCCTCTCTGCCTACGCCGATAGGGAAATGACGTGATGGTATGTTTGTACGTATGAAAAAAAAGTTGATTATTTTTATCGATTGTTGATTATTATTTAATTAGTTGCAACCCGTGAAATATTCACGGAAGTAAAACAAATTCTACATTTCTGAAAACATATATTCATAAATGTAAAATTTGTTTATATTATATATATAAATATATCATTTATACATCGTCCCCTTTTACACCGGTTCAAAAATTGTTAGCTTGATATTTAAAATTCGTTCAGTATCCCCACCGAGATTCAAATTTCGAATTACTTTCGGAGAGAATCCAAGTATTCGACAGCCGTACGGGTTTTGGCCTATTTATACTATGATTTATTATTCGTCAATGATTCTTATTAACTTGATGAATTGTGAGATCTAATTACGACTATGTGCCACGAGAGTCGATCCTTTAAATATTGTATCAATTTAAAAATATTAACAGCCTCTCTTACAACTTTCGTTATACAATCATCAATAATGTGTTTAAGAAATTGAGAATACATACTGTGAAAATGCTTCAGTGTATGTCTTTCATGAAGACAAATCACACCACTTACTCTATCAAGATAGTTCGACTTCTTTTGGTAAGTTTTCTGCAGTTTTCTTACCAAACATTTTTTATCGAAACATATACAAATGCGGGTAAGTTAAATAGCCTTATGGCCATAATCACCATTTTCTTTTTCTTGTACTCAACCTTAATTTATATTTGTTTTGTAACATTTTAAATTTATCAATGAAAATGGGTTTAAATTCCGAGAAAGAGCACCCTTGAGCAGAGTCCGCTCTTTAAACGGCGCTATATAAATCATTTTATTATTATTATTAATTTAATTCATGGTATCACATGTTTGGACCAATTTTCTCAAAACTTATCGTCATTTGTAAAGCTTTTAAGAATTTATCTACTACAAAATAATTAATCTTTTTTGTATATATGTTATATATTTACATATCATCACGCCATAGCCTTTTTGGAATCGGCAAAGAGGACATATCCCCACAACTTTTTATCTTCATAAATAGTTTTTGCATTAATAACATGCATAAACCTCTTTAAACACACTGTTTTTTCTCGTGTTTCTTACCTTTCCCTGAGTCAAAATTTATCTAACTATAGTCTTTTATTTCTCCCTCTGGCTACATCTGCCTCACAGTGAAAACCAAATGTTTATATTTGTTTTATTAGTCTTTCAAAATCAATTCCCTCGATTTGTTCATCACCTATTCTCACGTGTTCGTGTTCTCTTAAGTCAAGGTTTCACTTCCATAAATCGACGCGTTTACTAACGTATCACTGTATTCAATTATTTTTTATGATTTCTCAATTGTTTTCTTAGTAAACACAGTTCTTATTACACCGTTGGCCTTATTCCTACGTTTCTATATACATACCCTTCTATAAAAGCTATCTTTGCATGAGCAAAATATATTTTTCACTATTTAATCCTTTGGTTCTAAGAGTTACACAACATTTCATCGCAGCTTTTAAAAATGGCATATGCCCCGAAATAAAAATGTAAAAGAAAAGCTCTTGCATAATGCATTACCCCACACCAGACTGACGTGGGCTCGAAATCCAGACTGAGTTCTTGAGAAACAACCGTATCATCTTACATCAGCGTGAAAATATACGGTATTGTGTATTTAGCGATATATACGGTATAGAAGTAATTCTTTTAAGTTGACATCTTACATCGAAGCACTAACGGATTTTAAATATTGATCTCGCAAAGCAGAAGCACAAATGTTTTTTTTTCACAAATCATATGTTTTTAGGTTATATTGTTGAAGTGTGGTCGTTAGTCACAGTTCTGAATTAATTATTTAATTTTATTTCCTCCTTAATAACTGGAATTTTTGGTTGGCTTTCTAAAACAGAAGTACGCTTAACTGCTTAAAATGTTCAAAACTTCCTATTATAATTTTTTTAATGCAGTACAACCTGATAGGCTGATAACAGTTGAATCCACTACTCTCTGGTTGGGAGAAGGGCTTCCTACCAACTATACCATGGAGCTGGTCAGATAGTTGTCTTGAAGTATAATATGGAGGGTTTGTTGCCATGTGGCAATTTCTTCTAATCACCCATGTGAAACATTTACATAATTGATCTAGAATAAAACAAACATATAAAACTAAATAATAAGCATAAAACAAGAAAAGATAAACAAATTAATCACAATATCAAACAAGTATAACAATGAACCAGTAAAAATAAGAGTTGTTTAAATCTAGGCTTGGAAAACTAATGTCTTACCAACTAGGATACAAAGGTCATCAGTTTTTCTGTCATGCCATATGTCTGTATAATCATATGTCATATTGATTGGCCTGTTTAAAAAGCTTTTGGCCTGTAATATGTTTCTATTTTTTTTAAATTGGAGAATTTAACACATTCAATTCCAATTTCATATAAATGTGAAATTACCAATTTAGGTGATTTTCATTTCAAACATCTTAATTTGAAAAGATTCTGTATGTTTAAGTCACTAATCACTACGATCTCCGTGGCTTAGTTGGTAAGATGCTTGTCTCCCAGCCCGGAGGTTGCGGGTACGATTCCCGTTGGAATCCAATTTTTTTTAAAGGATTCCAGTCAAGTTTACACTTAAGGCCTTTAACATCTTTCAGGCAATGAGCCCGCCAGGTTTTACGGTAAGTTGTACCTGTTTGATTCCATCCTTTTATTCCATTGTCAATTTGTTTTTCAATCATTTACACTTTCGTATTTGTATTTTTCATCTTTTTTTTTGTTTTTCTTGGGGACGATTTTTGCCCTTTATTATGCTTGAGGTATGCGCATTTTGATTTTTGTTTATTTGCATTTATATTTCCCTTTCGCACTGATATCAAAAGTGACGCAGTGCGGGCTGTTTGCCTGTGGACGGCCCCGTACGGTGTTGGTAACATGTGATTTTGTACGGTTGTAACTTATGCGCATATTTCTGATTGTTTTATTTTACTTGTTTAAAATTATTTTTAATATTTTTGTATTGATTCTGTTCTTTTTAATGTGTTGAGCACTCACTACTGGCTCTTTGACTTTATTATTTTTGTTATAAGGTATATTTTACCATTTATTTAAATAAATAAAATAAAGAATGAATACTTCTTACATTTACCTCTGTTTAAATCTTTTAACCTTATAAAATCATATAAACCTTTTGTTCAATTTAAAGTTTTGCATTAATTTTTGTGTTTCAACTTTAAATTAATAAATATATTGTATTCCAAACAACGTAAGAATTTTAATTTCAAATAATATTTTCATGTCTCAATAAAAATACTAGTCAGGATAATTGGGGTTTCAATGAAATATGACTTATATTTCAAATCCGAATTAATAAGTCATAAGCTTATTTGGATGAAAGCAGTGAGTTGTGTAATTAAATTTCAATTGTCGATATAATTTAATATTTGATTTTGGTTTAAGTTTGTGTATATCATCGTGTGTTTATGAAATTCGAATAAATATTAATTATTTGTGAACAACCTGATAATTGTTTAACTGTAACCCACCGTTTTACAAAAATGTAATATTTTTGTTTAACTCTATTTTGCGATACTCAAAATGTTTTCTCGTGTTCCCTGTATTTCGTACCAATTGATTTGAATATTTTTTAAGACAATGTAACTTCCATTATTTACTTTTGTCTAGTTGATTGGAAGAGATTGCCACCTGTCCACAAATACAGCAAGTTATTACAGAATGAAGTGCTAAAATTAATAAAATACTCTTTTTCCTGTCGACTAACAAGAAAATGCAAAATTTGGTGGCGTAAAGACGGATTATATATTCAATAAATTTTGAACAAATAAATAATGGTTTGGAAATTTTTTTCGCCCATGTAATTTCCTATTAATTTTGTATAGTTGATTGGAAAAGATTTCTACTTGTCAATAAACTCATCAAATTATTATATAATGAAGTGTTCAAATAAATTTAACTCTCCTTTTCCGGTCGACAAACAAGAAAAACAACATTAATTGGTGTAAGGACTAATTATATTGTCAGTTAATTTTGTAGAAGTAATTCATGATTTGAATAATTTTTGCGACCATTTATTTATTTTCATCTAGTTAATTAGAAAAAAATTGTCACCTGGTAACAAGTCCACCAGACTGTTGATAACGTTTTTAAATAAACAAATAAATAAAATACTCCTTTTCCGGTCGACAAACAAGAAAAAGCAACATTTCTTGGTGTGAGGGTTAATTTCATTTTATCTTTCTCCCAGTGATCGACGAATGAATATTTAATATTTCGCTTCACAAAACCTAACCCTGCGTTTGGTCCACTGTAATCCGTCAACATTTTTAATATTCACCGGGAAATCTGCATCTCAAAAGAGATTGGATTTAGTTTTTCAACGGCGACCGGGTTTCTTTATTATGTGGTTCATAATGAAAATATCCCGGGAACGGCTTTCTACGAAAAACTTTTTTTCAGTGTTTGATCCTTTAAGTAAAGTAAAAAATACTTGCTGTATCAGTTACTATTATTTACGAATAATGTTGATATTGTATTGCATTACACAATCGTTATTCTTGAAGGCTTATTTTAATCTGATTTTTTAGTATCCTTTTGCGTAGTTGCTATTGATAGTTATATTAGGACATAAACTCTGAAAACTTTAAGATTAGTCTGTATTAAAAAAGTATATAAGACAATCTACGTAGTGTATTGTGTTATATCGTTTTACACTTTATTATATAAAGTGCCACTTAAGAGGTTTATTGCCATGTACTAATATATTTTAACCTGCCAGAAAGATATTGAAGGGAAAACTAGACTTGAAACCGTTGTAATTAATACTTACGATAATCGAGCTCACAAGTTGAAAAACCGGTGTATATTTAACAAGACCATATAGATCAAATCGGGAGTAAAGAGAGAGTGTGAAAATCTATTTTTTCTGCCTGTCCCTATAATGACTCGGCATAATGTGACGACAAGACATTACATTTAAATTTACTAAAAATGTGAAGAAATGTTTTAAAATAATTTAAGTAATCGTATACTTTGGTAATCTCTTCCAACCAGAAATAGGCTTGAAGTGAAAGACAAATTGGATCCCTTTTTAAACTAAATTGGGTTCCATCAATAATTGAACCTGTAACCCTCAGCTTAATTTTTTACCAACTGGTCCATGGAGGTCGTCAACAATTATTTTTAAAAAATCATTTTTTTAATATAGTATTCAATAAAACTTCGGTAAACGATGTTTCGAATCATTAATTTAAACAATAAAATTCTTTGATATTCATATCTGTTTATTTTTTATTCCTTAATCCCACCTTTTTAACACGTTTCTTTTATTTCATTTATCTCAACGAGAATCGCAAAGTGAAATGTACTAGTGGAAATGAGAAAAGATGAAAATATTCCCTTAAGATTAATATATCTTTAGATTAAATTTTTATACGTCTGAAAAGATACAAAAGTATTTAGAAAAAAAACGGTATCTCAATTCATGTACAAAGGCCATAAGGCACGAAACCGTTATATTTCAAAATAATTTCGTATAATGTAAAATTTATAAGATGGTTCTATACATTTTATATTTTTAAGTACAAAAATAATTATATGCATGTAGAGAATTAAAAAATTCAGTAGCGATAAAAACAGGAAGAAAATTGTCCATTGCAACAACTAGGACTTATACAACTCTGATTTCGCGACTGACAGCCAGGATACTCCTTATATGACCACGAACAAGCAATATTGCGATTGAAATCGAGAAATAGTTTCGTGAAAGAACTGATGATTTCTTCGGATAAAGCACATTCATTGAAGTGGACAAAACATCTGACGGTTGGATAGAGCTCTCAAAAAAGTTGGCACGATAAGACCAATTGCCCGAGCCTACCCTTAGTAGACCCCGAGTAGTAATGACATGATGCAAGGTAAAAATTCTAAGATGAGGTTTCTGAAACTAACGTTGCATTGAATATGCTTATAGTGTTATATACAGGACTCACAATACCTACTAACTTGCCCGAACATCGAAACAACATGATCTGGGCAAGACCTAAATATTCAAATGATAAGGAAATCTCTGTTGTCTCCTACAGGAAACACGTAACATAATTAACGCTTTATGGTCCGAACATGGAAATTAATGATATCCCAGATGTGTTACATATTATCCTAACAAGGCTTAACTCTTGAAAAGGTAGCATATAGTATATCACTAATAAATAAATTTAGGTGTAATGATATCTGAAAGTATGTTTAAAGTACTCGTAGATATATCAATAATGAATATGAAGCTTCTTATTTACTAGACTAGTGATAACCTGTTGGATTTTCTGCAGGATCCATCAGGATCCATTCGCAGATACCATTTTGTGTTACTGCGATGAATATCGAGTTAATTATTTCTGAATAAATCTATATTCAACCTTGCATCGGAAGATTTTCGGACCAATTGGCCACTCCGATTTAGTGGCGTCAAATGATAGTTTTTCTTAAAGCCTGAAGTTCAAACATCCCAGACAGTTGTGAAAATATTGTTTGAAAAGACAGTTGTGAAATTGATGTTTGAACTTCAGTCATTTTCCTTCTCTTGTGACATCGAACCTTAAGCCCGTCGTCGCTGCTATTTTTTTCACACTCCGATGTGTCACCGCGGGATAAGGAGTCCCATTGGGCTAATTATATCTTCTTGTGACAAAGATTTATATCTTCCTGTGTAGATCGCGCTGGGTGGGGACTTTTTTACCCTCTATAACAGCAAGGGTGGAGGTGAGATCGAAATGAAGACTTCTGGTGCCGATAATGTTTCCTTAGATATTCGAATAGATTTCGAGATTATAATGATTGATTTTAAAAATCTGATTAGGAATAAGCCCACAAAATACACCATGTAGACAAAAGAATAAATAATATTTTAAAGAAATCCATGGGGCTAGTAGATGAAATCCTAAAGCAAATTTAAAGACAAACAAACTATTAACAGAGTATCCTTAAGATTTCCGCTCCAGGTCGTATCACAAATGTGAAAGTGCTTGCTTGTATGAGTTATAAGGATCGAGAACTGCTTAAAACCGTGAAGGTTCACAAGTTGCAGCGTATCAGTCAGATAATGAGAGGCACAAAATGCATAATAACACAATTTATCATCCAAGGAAAATAAATGGCAGATAAAGACGACGCGTCTCTTGGCTTAAGAACTTGCAGGATAGATTTGGACGCAGTTCTACAGAGTTGTTCCGGGCTGCAATAAACGAAATAAAAATTCTCTTGGGGGCGATCAACCTCCAGTAGGAGATGGCATCTCGAGAAGTCAAAACTTTATACCTGCTTTGTGTACTGTCGCCTGTCAGTCTTAATATTTTACTGACAATCTCTTATTATCTTTATGTATTATTTTGTAAGGTATCGAATAAATTCTGTGGAAATGTGTACACTTAGAATAATACACAGGGTGGCAATATATGACGGAATACGAAATGAAATGATAAGGGACAACTGTTAACTTTAGACTGACGTATCCAGTAAGATGAAGAATAGCGGTTTTAGACGGTTTGGACACACAAAACAAATAAATGAGGAAAGGCTATCAAAACAAATTTATAGTGTAAATATCTGTGGAAGGTGTGGTAAAGAAAGACCAAGGAAAGTATGGTTGGATCAAGTGAATTATATTTTGAAAGGAAGAAGTAATAGAAATAATAGGAGCTGTATGAGAAGTGTGTAGATGTGGTATAAGCGAAATATGTGTGCCGAAACAGGAAAATCTAATGATCTGCCCTCTCTGCCTTCCCCAGCTCTCTCTCTCTCTCTTTGAATAATGGCCGTGAACTCCTATATATGAAGGAGTTTAGCCAAGGTCAAGTGATGTCAGCTTCATAGTATCTAGGTAGTTCTATTCACATGGCACATCAAGCAACTCGGCCCAGGACTACTGTTATCTAATGAGATACTATGGAGTTTAAACGGAAAGGGAAAGCTGGGAAACGGAGTGATGGTATGTATGTATTATTTAAAAATATGTATGTAGTAATATTTTGTTTATGCTATGTGTTGCAGTCATGAAAGTTACGTGTCACATCACTAGTAACGTGTCACATCTTTAGTAAAGCGTCACATCACTATTCGACACGACAGCTATTTTGTCTCCTGTCACTAGTCTACGGTCATAACCACCGTGTTGAGTCTCAAATAAATATTATTTAATCTGAACAATCCTTCATTATTGACATCGTTATATAACAATGGATAACTTATAAATATATATATATATATATATATATATATATATATATGTTTATGTGTATAGCGAAGTTATTTATGCATTGTTCGTTTACATGTATACTGTGACATTAAAAATGCATTTCGTAGATTAATTTATATGCTGAAATAACTTTCAAGCAATCAGCTTTATTTTTATCAACTTGAACACAATAAATTTAAATATAAAGCACGGAGCGTTGCCGCGTAAAATAACTATTATTATAATTGTTTTAGAGAATTCTCAAATATATTTTTAAGGATGAGTAACATCTAACGCCTCATTGAAAGTTACACTATTTCGATCGAAATTTGTAATTGTCAAAATATTTTGAGCACAAAACGACTCCCACAAGAGTGAATTGAAAATTTTCTAGTCGTGTACTTGGGCGTTATATTTATGAGACAATGCCCAAGTTTATATCTTTACATTTGTCTAGTACAAAGTAAATTTAATTATTTCAAGAATGTCGATGATTATTTTCTGGAGTCATTGAGAGAAAACTTTTCTTTTTTTAAATTGTTCTTTACTTTTGCGTTAGTCGGATGGATCGAACTAATATCTCGCTCAAATCAGAGATAAGCTGTTTTAAATAATAAAATTTACAAATAATTAATATATTTTGAATATAATCCCATATTTATAATTAAAACGCATCTCCCTGGTTTGTATTATATTACATTTTTGTTATATAAAGTACAATTTTGTTATATGGATCAGACTAAGATCTCACTCAAAGCAGATGTATACTGTTTTAAATCGCAAAATTTACAAATAATTTAAATATTTTTAATATAATCCAACATTGATTACTAAAACGTATCTAATTGTTTTTTTTTTATTGTATTACATGTTTGTTATAAATATACCGGACGAGTTAATTACCATCCATCAGTCGTTTCCAATCGACCAGAAAGGTGTTAAACAAACTTAAAGTGAAAACCAGGCTAGAACCCTTTTTTAAAGAACTTTAAAACTTGGATATCATCGGGTAACAAACTTGCAACACCCGAATAAGAAGACAATTGTCTTATCAACAAAGCTACGGATTTCGTTTTATATTTGTATTTACAAACCAACATTTACGCCATAACTCTATTGGGGTTGGCAAAGTTTCCATCGCAACACATGTCATTTGCTTCGTCAACTTCCTTTTTTTTTCTCATACATATATTCTTCGAGGTCTCTGACTTCCTTTTGTTTTATATCTGAGATGAATTATAATAATTATCTCGCAATATTTTGTTTAGTCTAATTAATCAAGCTTTATGATGGAGAACCACTGGAGTAATAACCATGCTCGCTAATCGTCATCTTACACTGAAGCTGATCTCTGCAGCAGAGATATTAAATTTTAATCGAAATATTAGAACCGTAAATTACTTGTGATGTCTTATATGTTACAGGAATTTACTTCAAGCCTTAGTTTCTTTATATACGAATAATGTATGTATTCCGCTACATTTTCAGATGAATTTAAACACAGCCATATCACTATGTCAATAATCCCTCCCAAATGTCAACAAACCTTCACAAATGTCAACAAGTCCTCACAAATGTCAACAATCTAATTCAAATAGCAACGCTTTCAAATACAGTGGCTCCTATATTGACATCATGGGTCATGGGTATTGGTGTAATAATAATAAAGAATATCTTATCCATATTGAGACAAATCACTTGAGTGATTTGTATTAAGCGCATTTCACTGAGATATCATTGAAGGAAACTAGCATTGAATGTGATTGTGACTCCATATATGTTAGTGCTCACACCAGATGCTAGTTTGTCCAAACATTGAGACTACATGCACCTGATTGTACAATGAAAATGATAGGCTGATCTCCATTACTTCTGACTGGAATCTCGTGGCATGATCGATAATTGATAAGAACCATGAACAAGCTATAAAAAAACCGATTAGAAATAAATTAATAAATACGAACGAAAAGGTGAGTAATAAAAAAAATATTAGGCAAGGGATGCTGCACGGTACCGATTGATCATTATTCACTCAAGCGCAGGAGTATAAGAGATTGTAATAAGAAAAAAACAGATTGAATAAATACGAGGAAGTCTTAAATAGACAAATCTCTCTCCCTGGCTCCATCCCAACTCATTGTCTGCAAAGACTGTTGGGGTCAGCTCTCCTCGTCCTCAGGTTGTATGCTCTTCTGTCCCGGACTACGTCCCCCAGGCCGTGCCTCTGCATCAGGTTATCTTTTTGCACCACCCATGAATTCTTTGGTCTTCCTCTGGTTGTTATTCGAGGAAGATCCATGGAGATTGCCTGGTTCACAATGTGATCGGGTGTTCTGCGTCCAACGTGCTCATACCATCTCAATCGCCTCTCCTAATAGACAACTATCAACGACAATTTGATGAAAAGCAAAATGTGATGACCTAAACACATTCTATGAACACCCGCAGGAAATATTTATCAAATTCTATCCATCAAACGCTTAAAACGAAAATCAAGAGAAAAAAGTAAGAGGACGTTTACATAAAGTGTTTTGAAGACTTGGCCCATATTACGGAAACCTGAATAATGATAATGAAACTGAAAATAGGAAAAAAGAACTACAAAAAATATTTGTAATTTTAATGACTTTTTCAAAGTCAATAATCCCATTATTGAAAATGTTTGAGGAGCATCGAATTTTTTTTTTTCAAGAATAAAACATTTTCAGCGAATGCATTACAAATTCGTATGAATAAAATTAACCTTTTTGTGCGGTGCTCTGAAAGCGCAGTGTCTGAACATTTTATTTTTAACTCACCCACAGACAAAGCGCAAAGAGGAAAGGCTCCATTAATCGACTGGCTGGAGGAATTGAATTTATTACCGCCGAAGCGCTCAGCCACCTTTTACTTCCGCCCTCTGTCGTAATTTGATTTTCAATACCGACAAAAATTGAAAAAAGTAAAAGGCATATATAATATTTATTCGATATTTAAATTTATATTACATACAAAATTGTTGTAAAAACTTGATCATCGGCAATTCGTTGCATCTTCCTTCACAAATCATTCGAATAAAGGTAGACTGTTGAGCGAATACAGGGAGACTCAGACTTGGTGCGACTTATTGACGGACGTAATAAAGGGGGTTGAAATAAGCTACAGAAATTAATGTTAACATGGTATTACTTTAAAACCATATAATTATATATTCATTGTAAACAGTATACCCTGCGCCGTGCAGTTGAATGATAGGCATTTTCCCGCCAAGTTTTCGATGGTATAAGGATACGCGTGACTTCAGTCATATATATTCCTTAAAAAAAACATGTCGGTATGCTCCAATCGTCTCACTTTGGTGGGCCATCGGATCCTGTACAGCGGTGTGGCCGGCGAGTTTGCTGGTGTGCAACGGCTCAGTCACTTAAAATAGAGAAAAACACACGATAAAAACTGCACAGCGCAGCATCTTCGACTACGAGAACCAGAAATGATGACGACGATAAGCTGACGAGTTTGATCTTATTATATTTATTTATTTAGCTCTTCATTGCAAAAAAGGCAATCGGTGTATTAATTAGCCTAGGTAATCTCTTCCAGCCAACCAGACTAGAGTTACACATGTTTTGCCAATTAGTTTGAGAGACAAATAATAAAACAACCAGAACGAAGTAAAAGAAGTATAAAGAAAACATTACATTTTAATGTCACCAATTATCTCCGCAGTCTAGTTGGTCTTCCAGCCTGGAGGTAGCGGGTTCGACTCCCGTTGGAACCCAGATGTTTATAAAAAGGATTCCAGTCTAGTTTTTAATAAATGCCCATTTAACATATTTCTGGTGTTATGGAAGATATTGCGATATGGGAATAAGCCCGTCAGGTTGTTCCATATACAACGGAAGTGTAATATTAAACAAAACAATAACTGGAAAGGGAATAAATGCGGAAATAAATATAGAATGGAGAACAGGGATAAACATGTAGATATACTCTTATGAATCTTAGCAAATTGAAAAACTCCTATATTGAGTATGACTGTGACATCCGGAATGCTTAACTTTACACATCTAGTATTATTTTATTACTATTCTTAAAGTCACTTCTGTTATCAAATACCATATCTCAAAGATGGTGAATTTAAGAAACTTCTTAAAAACTTCTATGCCACCAACTTTCTCACATTCCAAAGGAAGTCTTTTCTATGCTATACGGTTAATTATACCAAATGACTGAACCCCCTTTGTTGTTCCGACCCACCTTAACTACAATAGATATTTAATACTCTGATGGTAAAATAATTTTATTGAATCAATTCTCTCAGAGTGCACATGTTTTAACATTACTTAATGAGGCAAATAAATAAAATGATATTACATAGTGAACATCAAACATATATCCATAAATCTACGAACAATATTTCAGTATCCCTGTAGAAGAATGCAATACCTTTCAACACACAAGACAATATCAAGACAATATCTTTCAACACACCAGACAATATCAAGACAATATATTTCAACACACCAGGAGAGGCATAAAGCGAATATAAAACTGGAATCTTTTAAAAAAAGCTATCAATGGGAACCTAACCGCAGTCAATAGGTAATAAGACATCCGTCGTACTATTTAGACTACGGAGAACATGTTATTCTGGTTGTTAGGAAGAAAGAGCCATTTCGAAATAAAAAAGCAGGTTTTCTCAAATCTAATCAAAAAGTATTTTAAACATTTTATACTTAAGTCTCACCCTCGTTCGATTGCGTCAAACAGCGACTTAAAGTATATTACATCTCTCTTCAATGAAAAATGCGTCTTTCCGTAACTGCTATTTTTTAAAACATATTATATATAACCTCTCCTTTCCCAGTATTCTATGATATTTACAAATATATTGTTTTTATTAGTTTTTATAATGATTTAACTATGTTTTTTTATTTCTTTTTGGATTAACGTTGTAAACATTCAATCAATAATTGGCTCGATTCTGAGCTAGTCTATTTTGATTGGTTGGAAGAGTTTGCAATATGACAATATACTCGCAATTTGTTTACTTTAACTGACGTGTAATTTATACGTTCTATACTTAAGTAAGAAATTCTAATTTCATATTAAAAGTTTAACACAACTAGTCATAGAATATCTGAATATACATAAGCAACTCATTTAACATATTTCGATCCACAGAGACTTTAACCAGCATCCCTCTGAACCCGTTCGCTTCTGATTCAGCCACGGAGCAATAATAACTGCGAATTGGAGCGCCAGCTGTTGGCGCGAAGCTTTTAGTTTAATGTTCACAACAGGCCGGTGAGGCGAGAGATGGAAGTGGAGAAGTGCGAAGTGTCGGAGTGTCGGAGTGTCGGGTCGGAAAGTGAGAACGGCCGCTAAATGAATTACGGGCGGTGCTAAAATTATTAGTGCCACGCGCTACCACTGAGGCGCAAACCTGTATTATCACGGGCATCCGTCACTGAAGTCATTTGTCGCGCTGGTGACTGGAGAATATAACGTGTTGGCTGTTACATGTGTTTGATACTAATTTTATTTGAAATCTACTAAACACGGATTTGAGACGTTTAGAACATACAAAACACAGAATAATATGAAATTGGAGTTATTTGAAATATGGATACGCAATAGAATGTGAAGATTTAATTCCACATTATTTTCGTTCTGTAAAGAATACAGAAATGTAACAAATATCTTCATCCCCGTCGTTTCACTGTTCGGCACTCTACATTCTTTTACAATTTCTTAGTACTTTTAATCGTATCAACACCCTTCAAGTAAATTTTAATTACAGATTGACGCTACATAATGAATCCGTGGGTTATGTAGTGTCCCAAAAATATTTATACACAGTTTGAATTATTGTAAATTCAGTATTTACTGAAGAGCATCTAATTTTACATACATAACATCACGCCATTTCCCTGTAGGGGTAGGCAGAGAGAACAGTGTCATATTTCTCTATCTCTACACACATATTTAGCCTCTTCAACATCTATACGCCTTGTCATATAACTTCTATGATTTATCTGAGATTTCCATCTCTGATAATATTATTATCTTGATTCAACCATGCTTTCCTTGGTCTTCCTCTTCATTTTTGTTAGTCTTTCTTCATTCATTTCTTTAACATTTCCAAACCATCTCAACGTATTTATCTATATCTTACGTAATACATCAACTTTAAGTTAAAAATAAACGGGTTTTTTAACTACCGCTAATGTACTAATTGTAACCGTTCTGGTCTGTGCACTGATGATAACGTGGAATCGATAATATCACGAATTATTTGTCATGGTATTTGGGCGCATTATCTCTCAATGGCAGCTCTCAATTCATCAAGTGATGCCACTTTTGTGTCGTTACTTTATCTTTGATGAGTCGTCATAAAAAAGTCTATTGGTGTGAGGTCTGGGGAGGTATTTAATGTTACCCCTACGTCCTATCCATCTTTTCAGTCAATTTTCATTAAGATAGGCTTTAAATCAGGATGGTAGTAGGGAGGTAAACCATCTTGCCGAAAATAAGTAACAGTCTTATTTCTAAAATTCTCCCAACCACGTAATCGGGCAAATTCTTGTTGCAAATTCAAGTGAACGGCACGGCACGGCACGGTAATGACGTGTGTATACATATTATTGTGGCACCTGTGTTTTTCCAAAATTTAGTTGGAAAATTCATGCTTTACATTATCGTTATAAGTTTGTAATTTATTTAAGGGTGTGCTAAATGATTTCTAATTTGGATGTTTCCTCCCCTGTAAATATAGTGTATGAGGGTAGAGCCTGATTCATTTTATTTTAAATGTTGCCTTTCTTGCAAATGACATGTAGATACAGATAAAATTAGAGATCACCTAATGTTTTGGTCTCAGCACTTAGTTTCTTGATTGCACTTCCTAAAGTATGAAGAAAAGCTTTAATAAATAAATTTTAAAAAATATAGATATTTCTATAGCTTGGATTCCTTCACATATCACTGGTTCCGTAGCAATGAATGAATCTGTTGATTCCTTGGCAAGGGAAGTATGCTCTTCCAGTAGCTCTTCCAGTCTTCTATCTAATTTTCTTCTGCCAGCAACTGATCTTTTAAATAAAATTAAACATTACACTTGGCACCGACGGGCTCGGGATTGGGATATAACTGGAGAAAATAAGAGCTTTAGATATAAATCGATCTCTTTGAAACCATGGTTTAATATAATAAGAATAGACAAGATGAAAGTGTCTGCCATGTGTCGTTTGCAGACGGACCACAGCGTGGTGGACTAGTCACCTTTACAGAATGAGCATTGCGGATAATCCCGACTCCGAGTGTGGGCTGGATGATGAAACTATAGACTATTTATATTTCGGTTGTCCTTTGCGAGACAGATTTAATTTACTAAAAGCTATATCTTTACCGTTTCCGATGAATGTTGCGTTTCTTCTTTCTTTGAGGAATTTGCCATTCATAGATCGATTTATATTTTTTTTAAGCTTAAACAGTTGAAGCTTTGAATTGTCTAGAACCGTCATTTTTGATAATTGATTGTATCATATAATTGCATAATGACTTTAATTTAATTTGATGAAATGTGAGGAAAAGTATAAAGTATTATTTATACTAGTGTTATCAGGTTTTTTTTATTATACACTTGCTAGAGATGGGAAAAAGTTGAAAGAAATTACAATAATTTAGATATTATTAAATTTCATCGAATATTTAGAAAAAAATATGAGTTATTTCGAGTAATTAGGGTGAGAGTCTTGATTTAGGTTTGTCATATTAATTCTCGAATAAGAATAGATTATATTTATTTATGTCTTAGAATTTATTGGGTAAATATAAAGGACATATTCAAGTAAAGACATATTTTTCACATTCTTTTGTTCTACTTGCTTTCTTTGTCCTACTTGCTTCTGACTCAAGGATTTTTTTTTTCCCCCTTTTTAAGGCATTTTTTCTGCCTTTGTTTAAACGAAGGCTATATAAAATATTTCCATTAATATTCATTAACAATCTTAGCCACATTAAACCTGTTTTAAGGTATTTGAGTAAGTGAAAATTTGTTGTAGGTGCTGCTTTAAATCGAACGACACGTCTCTTTAAACTTGCTCTTCTCTTCGGAAACATAGCTACATATATTGACATTTGAGACTGCAGCTCTGAACGAAGGTTTGGCTCGGCAGTGATTCAATTCCCGTAAAGATCTACCCTTCTTCCCATACTTTTCTGCACTGAATTTTCCCGTGCAATATCACTTGAAGGATCTCATATTGTTCTCCTCATATTATAGGTTCAAATAACTCTTTTACTGTTATAATGGTGGATAAAACTTTTCTATTTGTATTTATCAGTTTCAAGATGACATCATTACGCCTTTTTGTCAACGACAAAAGGGCGTAATGATGTCATCTTTCGAAGAGACTCAGTTTTCGTTGAAAACAACACATTTTGAATTTTTTTAGTTTTTTCGTAGGAGCCTTAATAAGTGTCCATGTTTCAACACTAAAAAGAAGTGTAGAGAATAGCAACTCAAAATTCGCGTACATAAGTTGAAATTGAAATCTTAATTACAGAGAATATCTTAGTAAAATTTGACACATATTGATATTACTAATGGCACTATTAATTGCCATAAAATGTAAATTTGATCACGTTGGTATAATTTCAAGGTACGGTATTTTATCGTTAATCGACCAAAAAATGTTTTAAGGTTTTGATAATCTTTGAAAATAGTAACAAATACACATCAATTGAAATAAAATAGCAAAATATGAAGTCGGTTTAACCTTTCCTTCCCTGTGTTGGGTATCTTCTACACGTTGCTTCTAATAACCATCAATATCTCTATAAATATAATAAATACAAGGTTAAGATTTTAGGTATTCCTCCATAATATATTTACGCATTGATTTAAAAAATAATATTAATAATAATCAGAATTTATCGACTACATCGAGGTGTTTTGTAAAGATCGAAAACAAATTCGCATTTAAACGCGGCGAGTGCCTCGTCTTGACGATAGGTGAATAGTATGCGGGAAGCGCGACACTATATTCGCATCTCACTCTTGCATACTAGACTGAATTGCGAGGAGCTGAATTTTCTCAACGTCGCAAGCAAAGGCGTATGCGACTGACGTTCTGCGCCACTAGTTGCCTCTAGGCTTGCAAATAGGTTAGACGTACGCCCGATCCGTGAGCGTTTTTTTAATATTTTCAGATGGTTTTTTAATGTTTTCAGCAAATAAATCTCAATTATTATAATTTTTAACTTCAATTATAATTAATTAAGGGGATTATCTATGAATGTTCTTATTTTTCCGATTTAAAATCGCAAATTTTTTATTGCGTACTCACTACCCAACACCGTAACAAGCGTATTATTTTTATCACCGTAAGGGAAGGGTTAATAGCATTTTCATATTCCATCTCCAAATGGCACGAACGTCTACTCCTAACATATTCTGATGACAAGTACTTTTCACAGATTTCCAACATATTTACATTTCAATAGTAAAAAATAAATGCTGTTTCCTGGTGCGTGTTGACTCTCGTAATAGCCTTTGATGTGCTGTGAACAGGAAACAGTCAACTTGCCACGTAAACGGTAAACACTGTAAAATTTGTCTCGATTTTGTTGTGTTCCCGAATCGCTTGTATTATTTACATTGCATTGAATTTCAAAATGTTTTTTTAATATCCTAGATATTTGAGTTCTTAATAAACTTTATATCCAAGTTGTTTCTCGCCGAGGTTCGGAATCGAGTCCTAAGGATACTCAGAAAATATACTTAATAAAGGTACCTGTAGAGTTTTTTTTTATTTCAATGTGACTTATATTTAATTATTATAGCGCTTCATGGTACTACGGTAGATCGTATATCAAAGTGTGAACATGCGATAATTCCAGTGCTGTTAAACCAGTTTTCAATATGTTTGCATCATTAATTTAGATATATTGAATGGTTACCATACGAATGAATGAATGGCGCTGGTAAGTAATTCGAAAATTGCGATATACATATAAAACTTTACCTTACTAAAGGCTGCAGCATATGAAACCTGCTGATTGCCTTGGAAGTTAAATATCTTTACCGTTAGACCTTAGGGCTTGATCTACCAATGATTTGTGTTTACTGAAGTGCAATAGTTTGCATACTATTATATAAACCAATACACGAACAGGCGTCTTCCATCCGCAGACACAATCATACTCCATATATCGGACGTATGTGTCATCCAAAACATACGATTTATTAGTTTTCTTGTTTGTTTGATATATTTTAAACCAAGTGATGAATATCTCGTTCGGAGTCTCGGTCCAATGGTAGGACGCCTTACTCCTTCATCGGATAAGTTCTGACTGATATGACATTTAATTGGATATTTTGGTTCATATTAGGAGACGGGGAAGGATAGTTTTTATGAATGATTATGAGAAATAATAAGAACGTTAAATACTTGTATACATGTGATGATATATAAATAATATTACATACGAATATACATATATTTGTGGATGTGTGATGTCACACACGGTTATATATATTAGATGGGTGTGGGTGAAAATAATGGAGGTGAGATGATGGTGAGTAAAGCATAAAATGATGGATATATATAGGTATGTGGGGAGACGTGTGTGACTTTTAAAAAAACATTAATACATATATATATAATAAATATGGGAGATACGCGGTTGCCTACGGAGGAAGGCTGTCGTCTGCCGGTGGAGGTGTCAGTGATGGTGTAGAGTACGGGGGGGTGTTCAGAGTGACTGGGTCATTTGCAGTTGGGGGGAGTTCAGGGTGAGGGGTGCGTTTACTGATAGGGGGGCGCGGAGAATAGATTTTGGACGTGGGTGTCTAAATTTGGTGTTCGCGTTGTAGTTTCCAAGGGCTTTTATGACGGGGTTGGGATGTCTGGATATAGAACTGTAAAACCTTTCGGCCAGAGCGCGCATGTGTTCGGGGATTGTTTGTAGAGCGGTATCTGCGTGGAGTCTAGAGTTACGAACTATATAGGGTGCGTTTAAGATCATGCGGAGGGCTTTTTTTTGGACGACTTGAATGTGGTTTATCGTAGTTACCGGCGCGTAGCCCCAGACCGGGAGGGCGTATGTCAATTGCGGTCTGACGATTGCTTTGTAGAGATGGAGTTTAGTGCGCGGACTTAATTTACTGAATTTACCGACCAAGGGGAAAAATGATTTTAGTGTTCCGAGAGCTTTTGATTTTACAATGAGGGCGTGTTTGCGCCACGTGAGGCTACTGTCTAAGGTGAGGCCTAGGTATTTCACGTGCTTGGTCCATGGGACGCTCTGGCCGAAGAGTTTAAGAGTTCTGACGGGTTCGATGTATTTGCGGGCAAAGCGAACTGCGGTGCTTTTGGAGGGATTTATTTTGATCTTCCATTCTGTGCACCATTGCTCCAGGATGGGAATGAAGTCTTGCAGTCTGTTGTGGGAATCGGACTAGTATTTTGATGATGAGAGGAAGGCTGTGTCGTCGGCGTATTGCGCGGTGATACAGTGTGCGTTAGAAAGTTGGGGCATATCGCTCGTGTATATATTGTACAGGATGGGGGACAGGAGTGCACCTTGGGGCACACCTGCTAGAATGGGGCGAGGGGAGGAGTTTATAACGTCTATTTTGACGGAGAAGGAGCGATTTTCTAAAAAGGATGCGATGATTTGCACTAGTCTAAGGGGAATGCCCGTCTTGTGTAGCTTGTATACGAGTCCGTTGTGCCAGACGGTGTCGAAGGCTTTTGCCACGTCTAGAGAAAGGAGGGTCGTGAGCCCTCTGGCTCTGAAGGATTTGATGATATGTTCTACAACGCGAAGAAGTTGATGGTTGGTCGAGTGCATCGGCATAAATCCGTGTTGCGATTCTGGAATGACGTTTCGCGAGTATATTTCGGTCGAGAGACGGTCGAGGATTAACCTCTCGAGCACTTTACCTAGGGTGGAGAGCAGACTGATCGGTCTGTGATTTTCGGGGATGGCGTGGCTTTGGCCCGGTTTGGGGAATATAATGAGTCGGTGTTTTTGAATGGGGTTGGAAAGAATTTGTGTCGAAAGCAGGCATTGAAGATGGCTGTAAGGGTGTAGATGGCTTTTTTGGGGAGTTTTTTAGAGTAAGATTGTTGATTTGGTCGGGGCCGGGGGCTTTTTTGCTGACGAGATTTTTAATAATTGATTGAATTTCTCGGGGTGAGAAGAAGTCTGTGTTGGGAGGGGTTTGCTCGTTGAGTATGTTGGTAACTGCATTGTCGACCATTGTCGTGTGAGTGGGGTCTGAGAGGTCTGTACTTGGCGAGAAGATATTCGCTAGAGAGTCGGCGAAGGTCTCTGCGCGGTCGCGAGCAGAGAAGACGGTGCCGTTTGGCCCTTGAAGAGAGCTGGGACGGGGGGGCGTATTTCGGAGGCAACGTGTGAGTCGGCGAGTCTCACTTTTGAAGCGGATGTGAGAGCGGATTTTATGGTGGTTGTGAAGTCGTATATAGCAGTATCGATGGAGTTCGTGTCTGTGAAAGTTGTTGGAATTTTGATGCAGTTGTCAACGTAGGTGGCGAAGTCACTCCACGAGGTGGTGTGCCGCGGAGGGGGTGAGGGTGAGAAGGGCGGAAAGCCATCCGTCAGTTGAAGTAATACCGGGTAGTGATCGGATTGAAGCTGGTGAACAGTCGTGAGATCTGTTTGGTAGGGGATGTCATTATGGACGATGATGTCGATGACGTCAGGGCGATGATTGGAATTTAACGGATAGAGTGTGGGTGACGTAGTTCCGTCCACGAAGTATCTTTTCCGAGAGGAAATTTTATCGAGCGTTCTGCCACGTGTATTGGGAGTATGGCTGGGCCAGAAGGGGTGTTTAGCGTTGAGATCTCCCGCTATGATGGAGGGGATGTTATCGGCGAAGAATGAGTCCAATTCGGTCTCGACAAGTGGGGAGGATGGGGAGAGATAAGTCGCGCACAGTTTGAGGGGGCCGTGGTTGATGGTGTTTACTATGACGCATGTGGCTTCTAAGTTATTGGTGATAGGGGAGGGGATGTGGCAGTGGTCAATAGTGTTTTTTATGAGAATCGCAGTGCCGCCTTTTCTGGCGGTGAGGCGGTCGTCTCTGTAGCATAAGTAATTTCTGATGCTGTAACGGTAGCTCGGTTTGAGGTTTGACTCCGTTATCAGCATCACGTCCAGGTTGTGCTCGAGGAGGAAATCCTCGATCTCGTTTTTGTGCGTTCTGAGGGAACCGTTTGCATTCCAGAACGCGGTGGATATATGAGAGGGTTTATATGTGCGAGCCATTTTGTTGGATGGTGTTAAGGAAATTTATGGCTTCAGTGATGGCTGATCTTATATTATTAATAATGAAGTCGCAATTTTGGGTGGGGGAGGGCAATGTGTGTTTTTGTGGTGTATATGAAGATAACAGGGGGCGTGGGGCTGCCATATTGGCGTATGAAACGCTAGAAGTGACTGGTCTCGATGCACTCTGGGGCGCGAAAGAACGATGGGTGGTGGTATTGTTTGCGGGGGGGGCGGTGGTGGGTGTAGGTTGGTAGGGGCTGCGTTTGGGGAAGCGCGAGCAGCCTCTGTAGTTGGCCGTGTGTGGGCCTCCACAGTTGCAGCAGGTGGCTGGCGTGTCTATGGGCTTCCTGCATTCGGACGTGTGGTGCGCTCTGCCACATTTCACGCATGTGGCTGGAGCGTGGCAGTTGCAGGCTGAATGGGCAAATCCTTGACAGCGATGGCATTGGCCCATTCCTTTCCGTTTATGGAGTTCCTCCACCGTGACTTGAATGGCGAGGACACCGCGGAGTTCGGTAAAGATCCTTTTGCCGGATGGGTCTCTAGTTAATTTGGCGATAACCATAGGGATCTCCACTCTGTTCCAGTACTTCATCCGGTAGATATTCAGAACCGGATACTCCAGTAATTTCAATTCCTCCGCGATGTCTTCGACACTAATGGAAGTAGGAATTCCGCGAATGACGGCTAGCAGTGGTTTTTCACTTTCTAGGTGATAGGAATGGTAGGGGATGGCGAGGGAATCCGTGATGTGGACGAGGGTGCAGTATGCCTCGACTGTTTCAGTCGAGATTTTCAGGTCTCCGTTTGACATAATTTTTGAGGAAAATGCGATCTTTTGAGACCTGAGTTGTGTTCTCAGGTCTCCGTAACGGTCTGATTTGTGTAGGATAATAGGGGGAATGCGGTCTTTTCTGACCACGGGTAGGGTCGATGTGGTTTCTGGTGATGGATCGGGGGGTGTGGGAAGAGGAGGGCTGGGTGGGCCTCTCATTTTCTTACTTATTGGGGTCACGATGGGCTGTGGGTTTGCCAGGAGGCGGGCGAGGAGGGGGCTTTCTGGGGATTTGAGAGTCCTTTTGCGGTTGGTGGGAACCGATTGCCAGTCCATGTCCGGAACATCCGGGCTGGAAGGCTCTGGCGGGGGGGGGGGGGTAGTACGTTGAGAGTGGGGATGAGGTTCGGTGATGTTGGGCCTGAAGGAGCAGGCAGGGCGGTGGGTGGGTCTGTTGGCTGGTTCTTAAGGGTGAGCTCGAGATCTCCTTTGCGGCAGAGATATCGAAAGAGCCTTCCCAATTTCAGGGTCACCTCCCTTGAGATTGACTCTGAATTGATGAAGTCAAGGGCCTCCCTGAACGAGATGTTTGGCTCGGGAGATTGAGAGCGGTCCGGTGACTTGGCGTGGGTGGCAGACGGCGAGGCCTCGGGGATGGGCGTCAGCGATTCCTTCTTCTTTGAAGTAGACGTTCGGGTCGGGGGGGGGGCATGGCGAGGGTGATGAACGGCGAGGCGCGGGCACTGCCGTGGACGAGAGTGACTCCTTTACGATGATGGTGCGAGGAGTTTTAATGTAAAAGTCTGCTTTAGTGGGCTTCATTTTATTTTTTTGTTATGTATGTGAAGACAGGATGGGAAGAGTTGTCGACCTTATTCAGGTTTTCAACCCCGCCCGAGGAAGTGAAAGTGTGAGTATGGACAATATCAGTCAGTAGCTTACCCAACGAAGTAGTAGACGGCTGGCATCGACTGGCACTCGAAACGGATATGTCACTTGTATATTATTTGTGGAGACCAACTCCATATACGCGTGCAAGTACCGAATAACGAGCTGGACAATGGCGGTGGGCGTGCGTGGCAGTAGCTGTGAGTGAGGCTTGTGCGCTGTTTAGCGGCTCTTCTGCGTCGAAGCGCGAGAGAGATGCGCGATTGCAAACTTGGTAGAACTGTTTGCAGTATAGCGGCGGGCGAAATTTATTTGCGAACTGTACGGGCTGGAGAGTGACTGTATTAGCGGTGAGACGTGTGCACTGTAGCGCGTCCGTGACTGGACTCCCTGATATATTTTGATGTTTTGTTGATGTACTTACTGTGTACCGACCGTAATGAAATGTTCCTTATGCGCGGCCATCGCGCGAGCTAGTATCAAAAGTCGGCCGGCCCATGCATGCGAAAAACGTGCAAAACATGTGATATCTCGCAAATCATGACCGGCATGCACGGTCGAAAACAGGCGCTTATGATGAGCGATTGGCCGCACATAAGGAGCGCAAAAAACCAAAAATACATTCTCAGTTCACTCCAGTCTATTGTCTTTTACTTACAACCAACTTCTACCTGCTAAAGATGAAACTCTTCACCCTGCTTTTTTTCACCGGAAAAACATAAAGTGATCCAAAATCTCCGAATATCGAGCGGAAGCCATCTACCTATTCTACAGTCTTTGTACCGTGCTGTACACTACATTAATAGGGATAGTGAAATATAAAAAAATCGTCTACAGGTTTGTGTATAGTCACTTTTATATGTTCAAATATCCTTAACTGTACCGAGCTCCCTCAATATCTCTCCGAAAATATTCAGCGCCAATCAAACCATCATTTTGATAAGATCTCCCAAACAGGACTGTCCTTTAAGTGCTCCCTAAAGCTACAAACGCTACACACATCTGTAACACTAAAAAAGCCGACGACTATAAGCCGTAGTACCAGCAACGGCAAACTATTATAATATATCGCTCTTTTGGATTATATATTTTTTTCTTGCCCTTTATCATGTGTTTTTATCTTTCCAATTGTTTGCTGACATATGCGATTAATGTTTGCTGACATATGCGATACAGTTTGCTGACATTTGCGATTGATGTTTGCTAACATATACGATTAATGTTTGCTGACACATGCAATTAATGTTTTGCTGACATATGCGATTAATGTTTTAACTGTAATTTTTATATTTTTTTTTCAATGCTTTAAGGTTTTTTTTTGAAGCCTTGGAAACCTTTTCTGCTTGATTGGAAGGAACTTCGTATTATAATAAACTCGCCATTAGTATTCTTTGTTAGAAAGTGTTAGAAGTAATAAATAAACGATTTCCCTCAAAAATTATTTCCTATAATTAACAATTATTCATCTCAAAATTTACCATCCCTGTTTTCTTATAGAGGTAATAAATTCCTGTTCTGACAAAACGATCCTATATGTTTTCTCGCGATACCGTGGTGTTAAGATAGTTCTGATTTGTAAGGACGCTATTTCAAGCATAGAACAATCTGGTGCACTTCAAATGTCATCGCCTATCATAGACAAATGGAGTTTGAAAATAGTAAGGAAAGGTGGACCCTGAAAGAAAAATGACTATTCATTTATTTACTGTTCAATTTATTGAAGATAACACTCGACATTTTTTATATACCTCTTAGTACCCGGATTTGTATGACAGTGGAAACTTATACACTGTTTTCACATTTATAATATAAACATACCATTGGTAAGTGAAAAAAACATTTTTAGTGATATTCGAAAGTTTTGACATATATAATGTCATTCCTAACAATTTAGTTGACAAACAACGAATAAAGCTGAAACAAATTTCAATATTTGAAACAGTTTAGTGACAAAATGTCCCAGTATTATAAGATGGATTTGGCACTTTTCCAAAATTTGACATTCACCATTTCTTTTCAATGGGCATGAGTTATCTTGCGTTTAAGTTTAAAAAAGGTATTTATTGTTGTTTTGTATTTCGTATGGCTGCTTTATCAGTATTTTTACTGCGCTGTAATTAATTTTCTTTTTCCTGTGACGTTGTATCTTTAGTTCATCGTCGTTACTATTCTTTTCACACTCAAGAATGTCACCTCTAAAGAAGTTCCTTCTTCGTCAGTACATAACGTTGCGTTCATTAAAAAAAATGAAGCGCTGGATGGGGATTAATTTTACTCACATGGTTTTGATACCATTGATGTAATTCTATCAAACTAATCAAAACGATCTTTAAGGCTTCATATGAAAAAAATCCGACTAAAACCTTTTTAATATACTCGAGAATCGAACTATAAACCTTTCGTGGATCACAAACTTCTAAACTGGGTCACGGAGATAACATTTTGAGGGTTTTGCTAAACAAAAATAAACCTTTTTGATTTTTTGTCGCCTAATTATACTTTTCTGACAATACTTAACTTCCATACATCAAGGTGGGTACTATAACACACTTTTGTGTAAAAAAAAAAAATTTTAATGTATTTTTTTTATTGATAAATACAGTTTCTAATGTACCTATATCACTTTCATTCATTATTTCCCTAGCCTCTTTCTTTCTTGCGCACCATTTAAACCTCATTAAAGAACTGTTTTTGTTAGCATAATTATGTTCATGTTTTATCTTATCTAAGCCACACAATCAAGGTAAAAAAAGAAAAAAGGTCAAAAATCTGTTACTCGTACATTTCTCCTGCTAATTACAGTTCGCATTAAAACCGCAGATTCATCTGAATATTTGTCACTTGTGACATTTTTAGCATACGAGTGTCATTAGTCGTGAAATAGAAAACACAGCAGACAAATTTCACATTGTCTAGGATAAAAATGCAAGGGGAATCTGCACCAGCACTCATTACTCACAGTTTGTGACGGCTGAAACCAAGGCGGGAGCTGCGCTTAATTTGTATCTGAATTAGGGCGACAATGAATAATAATATTAAATTAAATATTTGATATACGTTTTATTGCAGTTAAGTTGAATATAGTAGAACCTGTCAGTTTATGATGGCTGCAACCCAGGCTGAAACCGAGACAGAAACTGCATTTAATTTCTTACTGAATTAGAGGGAAAATAAATGATATTTAAAAATATATTTGACACACATTGTATTACACTTTCATTGTATACAATACAACCTATCGGTATGTGATGACTGCAACCTAGGCTGAAATCAAAGCAGGAGTTACTCTTAATTTGTTACGTTACGGTGACAAGAAATAATGATGTAATAATAAATATTTGACATGTATTGTATAACACTTTCGTTGTATACAGTACAACCCGTCGGTTTGTGATGGCTGCAACCATCGCTAAGCCCATGGTGCTTATTTTGTTGCCTAATTAGGGCGACATTGAATAATATTATAATACATTTTTGGCATGTATTGTATTACAGTTTTAATGTGTACAGTACAACCTATCGGTTTACAACGACTGAAACCCTGACTGAAACCAAGGCGGCAACTGCGCTTGATCGGTAACTGAATTAAGACTTCAATGAAAATTAATATAACAACCAATTGTATCGTTATATCCCCTCCAATTTTTAAGAAATACATACCACTTAACATTAAATTTTTCACACCCCCTCTACTTCCTGAGATTTTATTTTATTTTGTTCTCTCTAGGTGAGTTATATGATTAAAGTGTTTTCCCTATTATTTAAATTGTTGTCCTCGAACAAATGTCTTGGGAAAAAATAACAGCTTCAGAAGATGTATGGATAGAATATGAATTTTGTATAAAGGTATCACTCGAGATACGCGACTTGAGTAAAGAAATATTAAGAGCCGATTTGAATTTTGCAATTCCCTGTGAACGGGGTATATATAATATTATATGTTGGTATAAACCAGGAAAATTTTGAAGAATTGTTACAATCACTCACTACGGAGCTCAAATGAAGAATTTATCGAAATGGAAAATCAAATGAATGATAAAGTTTGTAAAAAACCGTGTGTTAAAGAAAAAAAACTTTGGCACATTAACAGTACAATTTAGATAGTTGAAAAAATAATCTTAATACGAAAATGAGCGCCAAAATCACTAGAGAAATTCAAGGTTTCTTAGCTTAAATGGATTTTTTTAGAGATATGTTGTTGCCCGGTAAATGTTGCCCCGTAACTCGCTTTTGTTTTTATTTTTAAAAGCTGAAAATCGTCTTCCTACCGAAACAAAACCTTCAAGAATGAAAAAAAAAATTGAACCAGATCCACGAAACTCAGTCAATTCTTAACTCGATTGAAATAAATATTAACATTTATGCTGTATAGCTTTCAAATTGAAATCAAATATTAACATATTTCAAATTGAAAATGAAAATAATACTTGTATTTTTCATCACTTTAAGGTAACTTTTTTTTCGTTTGGGTAAAATCTTTTTCTCTCCCAGTTTAAAATCAATTTACTCCATGCATTTTTAAAGCTTTAAAATTTTTCTAAAACCCCCTGTATGGTAAGAGGAAAATCTGGTAATTTGTTCTCTTTTCGTATAACTGTAGCTAGATTTTATGAAATAAAAAACATTCATCCTAGATTTACATCGGTTACTTAAGGTGACCCTAGTCTAGAATAAAACATATTGTGTGTTTCACTTCGCCAACATGGAAACTTTATAAACATGCATGAGAAAATATTTTATGGTGAATAATATATGAACATACAAATCTTATTTTCCCAGCAAAGCACGTAATTTCGTGATTTATAAAATTGCATAATACTGTGACACTGATAAGTTGAAAGTTATTTTATAAAGTAGACGCTAGAAATATGTTTCTGTAAATTAATATAAAAAAAGTTTGTCATTTTGTAATATTAAAAAAATTGATACTGATATTTTTTGAAATTTACCTCTCGCGCACTTGAGCGGAAAAAATATAATATAGTTGGTAAATTTTTTACCTTCCCTTTTCTAGTTGTATTTCGCAAATTTTTCATTGTTCCTATTTGTTTCCTTCTTCAACTACCAATCTTGCCAGACTACAAAATATTCTCTAATGAATCTTCGAGTATAGAAAAGTAACAAAAGTTATTTGCATATAGTAGAGATTTTAAAACGGTGGGTTGCGAAATATCCTGGGAGAGAATCCCTGAAAAAATTGACAAACGTAAATCATTATCACCATCACATCATTTTCTTATAAGGGTATGCAGAAATGTTAAATCTCCACTTCAAGCAACAATTAAACACACATTTTGCTTCTTCCACGTCCATACATCTCGTCATATATAAGCTAGTATAAAGACTCTTTCAGAATTTTATTAATTTGGTCGTGCAACAATTTTAAGTCATGCCACGCTTCTTGTAACTTTTGTAACTATTCGTATAGATTATTACTTTATACGTGGCGCAACCATCTCAATGATTAACCAATGCATCTTTTAAAGATTCACATTTTTTCCGATTTTCTTTATTATTTATTCTGACATAATTATTTTTCATATACTACGTTACACTTTAATTTCTACGGTATTTATCTTACTTCAACAACTTTTTTGCTACGTCAAAATTTTGCTTGCATATTAATTATTAATTTTTATTCATTTCGCTTGCATAAGGACTAAGATTCCATAAGAAGTAGCCAGTTTTTCTTCCCTTAAAATAATCCGGTTAGTAAAAATATTGTATGACCTACTATTCACTCCATTGCCTGCTGAAATCCTTTTTTTAAGAACATACTTCACTCGGTCATCCGAAATGATTATGCTTACAAGATACAATTTTTTTCTGTCTAATGTTTCATTTTTATTTCACACACACTTAGGTCATTTGATTCAAACCTTTCCTTACAAGGATTTATTAATTTTCCTCATTTTCTTCTAGAACTACCATACAAGTCTATAAACAGCATTCCACAAAAATTGAAATCATTACTACACCACAAACTTGATTTAATTTAAAACTGGTCTTTTAACTTTGAAACATTATATTATCAAAAATGTATAAAAACGTAAAATGGGGTTTTTCCCAACTCATTCTGAAAATGGTTATCAAATTTTTCTTGAAACTGCACACGTAATCTTTGGAATACGTGTCGAACAGTACAAATATACTCTGCTACAAGCCGAATCTTTTACTATCACGTATCTCAAAATCTACAAATCCTTTCTTTGTAGTTCGTCTTGCCTTAGTAAGATTCCTACGGTGTCCTCAAGGAATATATTTTTATTCACATTTAGCAGTTGGATTGAGAAGGATTCAAAACGATGGCTTAAATCACTATTTATCTTATCACCCACTTTTTTTGTGCTCCTACATTTTATCATTTTCAAAGAAGTTAAAATTGTATTTTTATAATTACAAAGAGAGGTTTAATGTATATTCAGCTTTGTAATTTGTTGTAAAATAATGTCATTTAGTGGTGGCTTTTATGCAACACTAGTTTATGATATATTTATGCAACACTGGTTTGCAGTAGATCGGAGTGTGATTCAATTCAACCCATGAGGAATTCATAACTCTCTGGTAGTAGCGCTTATACAAAAGAGATTTCTGCGCCATTAATAGGGAAAATTTATATTCCAATAAATATAAATTTTACACATTGCTTTATCCCGCATTTTTTACTGGGTATGCTCGCCAACAGTTCCTTCATCATAAGAGGATGTCTACATACCTATTTGTATATGTACTAAGTTAAGTATATCAATGCTACCGGGTCTTATATTTTGAAATCGTTATATAAATCTTTTCACTGACGACTTAACAACTCAAGTCGTTACTCAAACTCTTCAATAACGACTCGATATTTTTTATTCTAGTTCCAACTAAAAAGTTTACAAAAACATAAAAAACGTTAACAGGTTTATTTTGTAATAGTTGTTATCGCAATAGTGCTCAAAAATATCGACAACAAAAGTTAACTACTAACAGTTAGTACTAAAACACATTTGAATGAACTACCATAATGTTAAATAAACTTAAAACTTTTGAAATATAGATTCATCGGAGAATGCTCAGAATTATCATCGTATATCAAACTATGAGCTACTACGCCGAGAAAAAGAAAACCCGGGTCATTTAAACTCCATAAAATACAGAAAAATGGCTTTTTAGGGATATATTTTATATTGAGAGGAGATACTACTCGTACTTCCTACAATTAACTTTTTACTTCTATACCGTGATCTCGATCTTTATCCATATTTTCTTTGAGCTGTTTCATGTTTCATTTACTTAATTTTAAACACTATTAAGACTTTGAGCTGTTTCATTTACTTAATTTTAAACACGATAATAATAAATTTTGAAAGTAAAGCTTAATGTTTGAAAGAAAATAATGAAATAAAAAGTAATAAATCCGCAAGTAGTATTTGCAAGAAAGTGTTAAATAAATAAATTAAATAATGTTCACGATTTCCTTTCAAAATAATAAAAGTCCTTGACTTTGTCATAATTAACAGTACACGTACTCTTGTCTTTTCGTCGTTGAGGCTGTCGATTTAATTTTGTATTTAACAATGTTGCGGGTAAAATTTCCAATATTCCTCCGTCAATCACCCTCACCCTTTTCAATGAGTTGACAACATTGCTCGTTGAGTTAAACGTGTTTTAATCAAAGTGTTGCAATTTAGAAAACGATACTCCAAACATTAACCAAATTGTCATCAATTATTTTTTTCAAACTTATTTAATTTTTTTCAAAAACAAGCTATTGTGAAAGATACTTAGTCTATAGGATCAAAATAGACTACAGAAAAGTTGAAACTGAGATAATTATGATAATACTTTTGCTGAGCCTGTGGCGTGGAATAATAAAACTTTTAATGTTAGAGATGCAGGTTGCATGTGCAGTTTTAGAAAGCACTTGAAGACTGCCTTTTGGAGAGGTCTTATCAAAATTGATGATTTTATATGAACACTACACACAAACGCCTGAAGCTGAATATATGACTTTCACATATGGAAAGATCTACAAAGATTTATTTAAATCCGTGTTCCCTTGATAATTTTTCTGCGGTTTTCTTACCACATATGTTTTTCTAAATCTATAAACCCGATCTAATGGCTGCAGCCCCCACCGTCTTATACTTATGCTCAACTTATGTTTTTTAGGTTAGTAACAATAGGTTCGAATCCTTAGTGAGAGTCTGCTCTCAAACGGCAATTTATAAATTGCGTTTTTTTTTATTATTATTACAACTGCTTATTACCAGTTACGTAAGCTCGCGAAGGTTAGCGTGGGTAGGCCATGTAAGCAGTTTTCAGTTTGTCACGGTAAACAAATATAATTATGCCAGTTCAACAACAGTAGGCCATTTGGCAGACTGAAATAGACGTTTTTAGATAGCATGCGACAGTTTCTTGGGAGACTGGGAGGAAGCGGCGAGTGACCGATAAGTTTGGAAAAAAGTCATCCGAGAGGTTAAAGCTCTAAAGGAGGCGATCTAAGACATTTTATTGTATTATACATATTACACTTTCATTCAAGATAACTTAAGGGAAACCCAGACTGAACCCCTTTTTAAAAAAAATCTGGGTTCTAGCGGGATTTGAACCCGCAACTTCCGGGTCGTGAGACAGGCCTCTTACCAACTAGGACGCAGGTAAGAAAGGGAGTAGGAAGGATTTTTAGAGTAAATTTAGTGATTGCAAAAGATAGGAAAAGTATTAAAAAATTAACCCTCATATCATTATTATTTTCATTCTTTTGTGCACATGGTTAAACATGTAACATCTGGCCGGCTTATTGCTTTACAGCATTTTTTTTCAACCAACCAGCTTACTTTGAATACATTAAACTATTTTTATCCATTACAGGTTTTGCATACAAATATGTTCGTTTTAATTTAAGTAAGAAAAAAAAAGTAAATTTTTTATCAATTCATTGATTCATTAAAGGATATGTAATGGAATCAAAAGAAAATTGGAATGAAACGGTATTTTAAGTAATGTAATTTTTTTTAAATTCTATCTTGAACGTAAATAAGGATGATGCACATCTGACGAATCTTAAATAAGTTTGATCAGAGTTGATTTAAAAAAATTATTAAGCCACTGAATTTAATTTATATTATGTCAAATTAAAATTATATTGGTTTTTTTTTCATGTATTTCAAAAGTAGTGATACATACACAGCATCACATCGTTTCCATTTTGGAGAAGGCAGATAATACATAACTGATGAAGGCCTGGAACTTGATAGTCGTTATCATATGTGATTGCAATACTACCGCTTTATTTTCAGGTACCATCAAGAATCGAATCCGAAACCCCCTGATGAATGGCCACCGTCTTGCAAATTACGCCACGGAGATTGACATCAACTTTGCCACATCCTTGATCAATTCACAAAATCATTTAAAATTAATGGATGATGATAATAAGTTTTTTAAATTCCATAAACTTTCACAAATAGTATGAAATTTTATTTCTTATTCTATGTGTGGCACTTGCACGCAGTGTTTTTTCTCTAGTAAGGTCACAGTATTTATTATTAGATTGTGTAGCTTCTGCACGTTTTTAGAAAACGCATATGATAGAGTGGACAGCTTGTTCACGATGTGGTTCATAATCTGGATATCCCCAAACACACAGAAAAGTTACTCTACTAGGCACCACTTGTGCTTATCATATGCAGTATAGTCCACTCCGCATCTGATGTTATTCAGAACACATCACCCTTTTCGAGGTAGGGGAAAACCAGACAAATTGCACCATACTTATCTAAAGTATAATTTCATTTAAAACTTATTGTGAACCAATTAAACGCGTCTGCACATAAAAGTGATTCTGAACCTTAAATGTCTATTTGTTTAGTTCAAATAATAAATATTTTATTAGAAATTTGTAATTAAATTCACAGTAAACACCCATAAATCCACAAGAAATATTTCTTACTTAAATTTCATATTAACGGACATCCCCAAACATCCAATTTCTCCGGCATCGATTTCTCATGTCGCCTCGTGCAAGAGTACCTTCCAAGTACAATAATAACTCTATAATTGAATTTGAAACCCCTAAACAAGTAATGGTGAATGGATTTAATTATTGTTGATTGAAAGGGTATAGAATCTTCTCGAATGGAGGCAGTAAGGTGAGAACCCTTTATTTGTAAATATTGAATATAATAACTACTTCACTGAATCAATCGATATATAATTTTATGTAATAGCTATATTTATTTTATATTTTCACATAGTAATTGGGGCTAAGTTATTGAAAAAGGTATTTTAGTTTGCTATTTATGATGAAAACCTTGATATTTATCATACTATACCTTTTATTTTTTTGTAGATTTAACCCTAACCTTGAGTTATACTCATTGAGTTGGTTTTTCTTATTGGATATTTATTTATTTTTATTTGGACGGAACAATGTGCCTTATAACATTAATAATAACAACTATGTAAAAAAGTTTATCAAGTTAAATCAACATAATCGAAAATAAAATTCAAGCTTAAACATCTCGTCGTCGTTGCTGGGTCTCGTAGTCGAGGATGCCCTCGCCACTCCAACGTCAATCTTAAGCTGCTCTTCCACGTCAATCATGTGATCTTCTGTGAGAAAATAGCCCAATCCTAGATGCGCACTCCCTCCCGCAGATGTCACAGACATGTGGATCCTGCTGAGTTACCTGGTAGTGTTGACGCGTGTTCGTAGCACGCTGACTGTTTACCACACGTCTAACCGTAGAAACGCCATCAGACACAGAACATATGACTTACCATTCTCCAACAGAGTCTACTGCTCCCAGTTCTCAGGCAACCCTCACTAGTTTCCCGTACAAGACGCGTTTTGGGAGTCTGTGATCGCTCATGCGTATTACGTGATTAAACAAAGTGTAATATATACATAACATCACGCCATATGCCTGTCGGGATAGGCAGAGAGGACAGATCCCCTGACTATCTTCTCTCGACACACATTCTTAGTCTTTTCCATATCAGTACACCTCATACGACTTCTGCAAGTTCTCTGACTTTCGAAATTTCCTTCTTTCAGAATGTCGTTCACTTAATTAAGCCATACTTTCCTTGGTATTGTTCTCACACGCTTTGCACTCACGTTTGCATTTATGTGTTTCATATTAGTCTTACTTCATTGTAATGTGTTCCAGTTGCCCAAACCAAACCATCTTACTTCATTGTAATGTGTTCCAGTTGCCCAAACCAAACCATCTTACTTCATTGTAATGTGTTCCAGTTGCCCAAACCAAACCATCTTACTTCATTGTAATGTGTTCCAGTTGCGCAAACCAAACCATCTTACTTCATTGTAATGTGTTCCAGTTGCCCAAACCAAACCAAACCATCTTAGCGCGCTACTCTTTATCTTGCTCAAAACACCAGCTTTAAGTTTACATCGATCGCTAATCACTTCATTCCGTATTTGCTAATACATTATTTCTACATGTGTTCGTCTCAAATCATTCATTCCAACAGTATTTATTCGACTCCTCTCAGTCTTTTTCCAGGTTCACGTTTCACTTCCATACAACGAACTTGACACCGAGATATTATTGTGGACTCTCATCTTAGCAGATTTTGGCAATCATAATAATTTTATATTAATTTTACAAACAAGAATATCGTTATATTCGAGGTAAACCGATTAACCACCTGTTTGTTTAAAGTAAGTCATGATTTTTGCGGATATTTGGGAAGTTTTCGTGAAATATTTTGGTTTGATTTTGTTGTTACATGGCGGAAGTTTTATAATTCAGAAAAATTGGAAAGTATTTTCTTTCCTTCGTGTTTACGTGTTATGCAAATGAAAAGAAACTCTTTTACATTACATCGATTTTTAGATAAAATATTCATTGAATAGACACAGGAACGGCTAATATACCTTTTCAACAACAATTACTACAAAACATTAATTTCAGCTCTTATATATTGGTTAATAAACTATTCAAGTGTTTATTAAATGTATATACGAGACTCTCATGTATGTTGATTTGTACGTGCAAAAATGTATGCAAAAAATCATTATGTTTAACTTAATAATGAATTCATTAATAGCAATTAGTATATAGTACATACGTGTATGTACGCCGTAGTTACAAATATATGCTAAGGCAATGAAAAAAATATATTTGATTAAAATAACCTATCAAAAGTTTTTAGCCCATAACATCCTCATAATTTATTGTGTTGAACTTCTTTTTCATTTTCCTGTTAATTAAGGACAACTTCAAGAGCTGTAGGGTGAAAGTTGACTACAGATATTTAGATAGGAAGGTCAACATCGGTTGCTCGAAGGGCAATATATTTGGAACATTGCATTAATATATCGCATATCAAAATCTTATCTACCCACAGTTTGTGTTATCTAGGCTTAAGCGGATTGCGTTCTTATCAGGGTCATCACCAAAGTCACTCGACTGAAAGCCTCTGAGTGTTCTGCTTGGCTCAATCAGTGATTAACCGAGGAGTCAGTAACCAAGAAATACTACAGTAGCCATCTAAATATTTTGCTCTTCCTCCTTTCCCTTAATTGTCATTGGCACAAATAATATGTAATGCGTAATTTACGAATTAAAATTATATATCTACGTCTGTTCTGTGAATTGAATTAACATTGTCAGTGAGTGTATAACAAACACAAGTCTAAGGTACGGTAAAAGCGGAGGAAACGTGCAAGTATAACATCAAACTTCATTTAATTGGACTTAGATAGTAACCAATTAATTATCCCTGAGCATGTCATACGTTGTATTTTTTTTCATGTAAATTACTGTCTAGAAAGTTTTCATTGTCGTGGACAATAAACGGTCATAAAAATGTCACGATTCTCTGTGATTTAGCATCGTCTAACTTTATTTCGAGAAGATAAGTTGAATTATATATTGTGTTCCTTCTGCAATCACCCACACAATATCACCTGAAGGTTTTTTATTCAACAGGGAATTTTTATTTTTTACCTTTTTTTTCAAGAAATAAAATACATAGGTATTTGTAATGTTAACTAAGGATTGAAGAACATTTAATTATTTCATATGCCATGTATGCATAAAAAGTGAATGATAAAAATATTTTAAAATTAAACTAAAAGATGTCTCGAAAATAAAAAAAAAACGAGAAACGACATTATCATTCATAAAGCATGTGTGATGTCAATAATAATGACTTGGAATGGAAAAGAATTTAAAGCAGATACAATAAAAAGTATACTCAGAACTAATGAAATAAAAAACTTGAAAGCCTTTGCAGGATAAAAACTTAAAGATTATTATGTTGTTATAATATTCCAAGGAGAATTTTCTTGTTTATTTAGGACCATCAAAAGTTACAGAGTAAGTAAGGGTTGACTGCGGATCTGAGTTTTAAGTAGGGAAAGTCGACATCAGCTGCTCGCAGGATTGTGCATATATTGAGTCTATTTTTACCCCTTTTGATAATTTTTCTGGCCCCAGGTTATGTGGTCCACGCTTACACGGTTGAGAGTTTGGTTCTTATTAGAACCAATACCAGGATTCGATCAAGAGCCCCTCAGCAGTCTTTCTGACTTAATATGTATTGTCCAAAACTCCCTTTGCCGTAATGTAATTTTTGTCATCATGTGGAATAATACGTAAATCACATTTTGTGTTACTGCGATGAAAATCGAGTCAATTATTTTCGAGAGGATTTCCATTCAGCCTTACATAACATACAATTGCGAACCGATTGATTACTACGACCTAGTATAGTCAAAGGATTGCTTTGCTATATTTAAAGTTTTCTGTAGATGTTTATCTGCAAAAAACTTCAACTATAGCAAAGACACAACCCTAGTATAGGTGAAATCGTATTTTTTAAGCTTTTCTACTAATTGATACTTATCGTTTTACGGGTGGAATCTTTTCAGTAGGGTTTAATAAACTTTTTTTTTTAATACAATAGCTCTTATTGTAAAATTGTACTGTACACTTTTTATTAAGTCTATAATAACAATTTTATGAACAGTTGTTACATGTTTGTGACATCCCTGGTAAAACACAATTGACAATAAGCATTTTTGGCAAGGTCCGCATAGGAATTCCGGCGAGTGAGTCGAGCAAATGAACTCTATCTGACTTACGGCAATTGATATTTTGCACATTCAAATTTAAATTCTGTTGCCAACTATATTTACTTTTAATGGCAGCCATGCTGTACGCAACATCCAACTTTTTTGTTTTTTTTTACTGTTATTAATAAGTTGAGATTTTACGCCAGCTTAGGAACAAGAATCTCACAAACTGTGTATAATAAATGTAGCGATATTATTTTTGTCATACATAGAGAAAACTCATTAAGACTTGAATGATCTTCAATATTGTATCTAAGAAACATGTATTTCTATCAACACTAATTTCATGTAACTGTCATATTTAATTTATGAAATAGAGAATGAAGTTGAGGTTTATTCTTCATGCCTGCGCCGATATGGACATGACGTGTCGACGATGATGAAAACGGAGAATAAAATGCGCGTGAATTCGTCTCAAAAAGACAATGTCTACAAATTGGATACGATCCATTGTCCGTTTTCTGTCCACTAAACTGCCCAGAATATTATCTCAAGCACAGAAATGTTGATTACATCGTTTTTTTAAGGCGAGGAATTTTGTGAAATAATTTTTCTCTAATTATAAATATTTCACTCACAAACACAGATATGTATTAGAGAAATTAAAAAAATATATTTTTTAATTTTATAATCCTAAAACCAGGATAATACAGTTGCTTAGATATATTTGAACCTTTTGTGGTTTTGGACATCATAGGAAATCGCCTCTAGCGGATCTGTTATAAGATTAGTGTTCCGCAACTAGACCACGGTGGTATATCTTCTCCCTGGCTCCATCCCAACTCATTGTCTGCGAAGACTGTTGGGGTCAGCTCTCCTCGTCCTCAGGTTGTATGCTCTTCTGTCCCGGACTACGTCCCCCAGGCCGTGCCTCTGCATCAGGTTATCTTTTTGCACCACCCATGAATTATTTGGCCTTACTGGCAAACTATAACTTTATTTTTTTAAGTTTCGACTTTATGTTTTTGAAACATATTTTATTTATAATTTACTTTATAATTCCACTCATAACATTTATCTCCGCTACACATGTTTCTGCCTCATACTTCGAGGTTCTTTTCATGCAGAATGATACAGGTTTGTTACGATGCTTAAAACTTCAACTGGTGTCATGATTTATCGGAAGTATGCGTGGGTTATTTTTAATCTAAAAAAATGAGAGGTGAATATTTTTGCATTTTTTTATTATTTATTACAGTTTAATTTTTGTTTATGGCTAAAGATACATATATCTCTTATTTATTAATTTTGTAAAGCATGTATTATTTTAACTGTAAAATACTGTTTGAAGATTCTGGAAAGTTGCTGTGAGATAAGAACGCTTATTTTCTTTTATTCTAGTGTCAATGTTTCTCTGTGTCATTTTAATGTATGTTCTTTCACAAGAAACATGTTTACGCCATTCAAAAGTTATATAAAGAGTTATTAATTTTTTATGTAATTGTAAATAATAAATAAGACCTGCTTCGGTAAAATATATTTAAATGTAATCTTTGTTAATACAATTGATAACGCATTAATAACACTAACAATTTGAATTACTTAGTCAATTTAAGGACTTAAAAGTATCGGACTATTGACTGACCTGGTTGATTGTAGCATCCCTGTGTTCCGATGGAACGTACGTGATGCTTTTAGTTAGATACTCGTTTGTACTTTATTTACAGTTACGTGTGTATTTTGATTTGAATATTTTAAGTAAAACAACTAGAAAATTTGTTATAGTAATGTAAAAGTCATTGTAACATATGGCCAGTGTCAATCCAAAAGCTGTCACGGAGTGACAGCGACAAGGAATTATTAGCTTTGAGTTAATATTCACGAAACGGACGAACATTGCGACAGCTCATTTAGCGGTCAGAACCTTGAACCATCACAAGTTTAAGAGTTTTCAAGATAACTTTATGCGAAGCTTTTATTCATCTTTTCAAATAATTTTCGGATAAAATCATCATCCCCATAACGCCATGCCCCTATTAGTAGGCAAAGGCGAACAAATCTAAACTTAGTTCTGTCTCGGCACACATCTACATATTTCTTCTGCCACGTAGTTCCCCTCGTCATGCAAGCTTTCTTCATATTAAGGTTTTTTCTCTGTTCCCTCTTTCATAATTTGATTCCCTTGGTCGTGGCACGTTTCCTAAGATATTCTGAAACTTCTCGTACCTTCTTAACTACTCATTTAGATTATTTTTAAATATTTAATCATTCATTCTATTTTCGTGCAGGAAATATTTAGATGATCCTCTCTTCATCTTAAGCACTACACCTTCTTACGATCCGCATTGTTAACTTATTTCATCACTACATTATCTAATTTACATTATTTTTCCACATATCCTAAGCACCGCTTAAATTTCTAAGACACATATCTTACTTCCATAACGTTTTTGCATATCCTTACATCCAAGTTGACTTGCATATCCTTAGGTTGAAACTTGGAGTTCATTATAAGTAACCAACTTTCTTTCTCTTGAAATGCTCTTATATATAAACACAAACTCACCATTCACTCTATTTTCTGCTGCTACTATTCTTTCAATATCACCCTTTGAAAGATTACATTCGATGTGAGCATGCTTCTTAAATACAAAATATTCTTCAGCATGCTCCAATATTTCATTAGTATTTTAAACATATTCATACTGCCTTACAATATTCATATTAAGCCCATTTGGTTCACATCTGTAACTCACAAATGAGCCTTTAAAATGCATTATCAAGTCTACCAAATCTGAATATATGCATACATACGTCCATATTATCACACCGCTTTCCTGGTGGGGTAGGCAGACATAACAGTTATCAAAACTTTTCTCTCTAAGGACACAACTTTCGCTTCCTCCATATTCATGCATAGCATCCTGCAGAACCTTCTTTTATTCATTATTCTCCCTTAACCTTCTTTCGAAATCTAGTCTTTATGGTCCATCCACCATTTTCCACACACACCCTGCACTATAAATCTAAATACATATTTGTATATGCTTAAACTCAGTTAACAATAATTCAAGCAACAAGCCACAAGACTGGACAATAAGACGCATCTCCCAGTACGCCAAGTCGATCCACATACAATAGTTAACATACGGCGAGGTAGGTCTTCTCTGCTCGTATCTACCCTACACTCAACAAAATTTGTTCACATTTTACAACCAGATGTGTTCCATCCTTAATAACGTTGAAGAGAGAATCGCAAAAATATAAAATAGAGCAAAAAACCTTTTTAGCCTAATTTTCTACAATTTCACTTCCTTATCCTTCAGCAGTCATTTCCTCTAGTCCAATCATTAATGTTAAGATGTTAGTATTTTTTTTACATTATTTTTTTTTGCATTATCAATGTGCATTTAATAAGTACTGGTTATCACATATCAAAAACAAGCATTCAATTAATACGACAACAGTTCAAAAACATGAAATTTATTTCAGTATTTAACAAAGATCTGAAAACTTGTGTATTTTAAAGCCCATGTTTTTTCTTGATAAGTTCTATTGTATTTCTGATATTTTAAATGTATTTGACGAAACGGCATTAAGAACTTAGAACTCCACTGTAAATATTTAAATAAAAATGAAAAAAATCATGCGAAGTTTAATATACTCGTACTTATTTATATTAGTTTGATGATAATTTTGACTTCCTTGCCCATTGTATTGTAGATTATGTTCAAGCAAGCCGAAATATTAATCCAATCATTGCAAATAACTATAATATACGCGTGTACTTATTTATTGCTGTATTTAACATTTAATTCTAATGGATATATCTGGCGGATACATTACTTTGAAGGAATTTCTTCAATAAACTAGTTTTTTTCATATTTAATATTGGTATACATAACTGTATCCAAAGTGTATGAAAACGAGATTTAATAAAAACTTAAAAAATAAAAGAAAAAAATCAAGGAAAATAGGGATCAAGATGGGAATTGTGTGGAAGTTAAGGAAGATAAATTTTGAGATAAATAATGCTTCAAGGATACAGCACATCCGATTGAGCCAGAAAAAATATTCCAAAGTCAAGGGAATTGAATCGTAAAAGATGATGGGTAAAATGATGTTTGATGCGATGGAAAACAAAGGATTCTGCTGTCACCAAATCAGAAGGGAAGTGCATGCTTAGAAATAAAATAGATTTTTTCACGCAGATACTGACGACAGCTTGGATTTTTCAATATTCCAAATAAGGTTGACATAATGCGGAGATTAATCTTGTCAATTTTAAGCCATTAGAGTCTGGCACAATATTTTGATATATGATCATATTTTTAAGTTTTAATAGCAATTTATAAAGCTAGAAATTTACTTCTTAAACAATTTACTCTCGCTCCTTTATTGTTATATATTATGAAAGACTAGATAGTCTTACGCGTGCTCTCTCGAGTCATTGACTCCTACGGTTGCTTTATCCCGTCTGACACCATCCATTTACGTATCTTCGATGGACGCTACCAGATGGTTTACTACCAGTTGACATAGCATTTACCAAGGCTTTATCAAAATGTTCTACAAAAACCTTTAAACGAATCGTAAATGATTTTTTTAACTATCTTCGCATTTAATACATGTTTAACCCAATTACGTCAAACAAAATGTATAATTTAAGAAAAAAAAAGATAAAACTTTAAAAATAAACATAATTACTCATGCTATCCTCTAAAGTGGCTAAATTATGCCAACAAAGTCAATTAATGAGCTCAATCCTCAATATATCCACCAAGATATGAAATATATGAATATCAAAAAGTGCTTTCAACAGGGTTATTCCGCATGCAAGTAGTGACGCTCTTAATAGATAAGTTAATGAATACGGCACCGAAAACAATCTTTATTCATTGTAATTTGTTGAATAAAACACTGTTTAATCCACTTTATATATAAAATGGAATAAACAGTCTTTGATTAAACAAATTACAATGTATGTAAACCTCCACAGTGTTAATGCCTTAACTATAAATAATATATAATATTAATTCACTATGACTTTTATAATTATCAGGTACATTAAACAAAAGTTTGTCAATCAACAAGGGATTCGCTATTTTAACAAAAAGGCCCAAACATTAAAAATAGAAAGGAAAAAATGAATCTGCACCACAAAACAATACATTGTTGGCTATTGGACGGGAGCGTTGCATGAGATTCGTTGGCAATAAAGATGTTTGGCAACTGCTTGAGATTTCATTCTTCTATTTTGAACAGTGGGAACATCAACCGGGACAGATATGAGCGTGCACGTTATATATTGGTACACGTGTTATCGTCGAAGAAAAATTTTATGTGACCCGCAAGATATTAATAGGGTGTTGAAAGTCTGAATTCAATACATGGGAGATATTACTAATCGATGCTTATACTTACGACAAAAACTTTCCGATACACACTCAATGGATGAAATATAACATTTTAATATAATATATTATCTACTCGTTTTCTCTAGCATAGTACTTATTAACATAAGCGTAGTTGAGAGACAATTTATCTTCGGCCCCAGTAATCGAGCTTTCAGGCTTAAAACCGTTGGAGTAGTAACAATCTCGTGGTTTGTGGTTTGGAAAGAGATAACAACTCTCGTACATGTTCTAGACGCCCGCGTGCGTTATTACCTGACAAACTCGTTGACCAGACTGGGACCCATTATTAAAATATTTTTTGGGTACCATTGGGAATCGAACCCAAAACCCCCGAATGGAAAACAAGCATCGTACCCACAAGGTCACAAAGTTCATTATTTAATCTATTGATTTGAAAAATAATGCTACTTATTAACTATTTGTTTTCAAATACATGTTATTTTAATTGTTTAAATGAATGCCTATTGCCCATGACAGGTATAATATAAGGTACGGTGCTAAGTGGGAGATAAGAGTACTTGTTGGTTTGGTGCCATCAGAGATGAATAGTCTTACATAGTTAAGCCAGTTTTTATTGACATATCCTGTTGCTTAGCTTCAATATTTGCACCATGTCTGCGTCTTCTTTCTCTAGTGAACCCCTGATAACTAACAACAGTTCTGCACCATTTGGATTGACCTCTTGCTGGTTTCTCCCAATAATTCTGAAAAGTTATATTTTTTAACGTGTCGTACAGTACATTCTTATATATTTTGCGTTACCTGCCGTGTTTTCTTCTGCCCTCCGGCAGCACACCGAAGGGAATATTTCTTAGGAGTGTGGAGTCAAGTATACGAGTTACATGTCTTTACTAACGCAGGCGAATACGCGATACCAGAATGTCAATGCTTATCGCCCTTCGTTCCGTTACAAACTTCATTATTTTATATTATATGGTACTATCAAATCTTTATTATTTGCCTGAAGTACCGTTGCTGATATTTTACGAGCGCTTAAATATTGAGTCAGTAGGGGACCCATGATTCGCATTTATATATTAGATATGGTATTTTAATTCAATTGTGAGCCAATCGCCATTACATTGAAAGTGAAAATTGAAAAAATAGCTGAACTAACCAATAATCAAAATAGCTTTGTGGTTATTCTTTTTAGGGGAATATGTCATTTTTTTTAAACATATTTATCAAGCCACATTAAAAACTAACTGGGAAATTGGTAAAGCCCTTTTTAAAATACTTTTCATGTTTGTTATAAAAGGGCTTTTCTTTAATTTTATGGTTGATTTTATTTTATTAAGGATTATTTTTCACTATTTATGTGTTATTTCTACTGACTTCTTAAAATGTATCCTAAGCATAAAATATTTTATTTTGTTCAATTACAAGAAAGTAATATATTATGATTTCGTTAATATTTCGAGATAAGAAAAAAATCTTGATTAAATTAATCACCTTTGATATTCTGTGTGAAATAATTAGTTTTCGGATGGAACTCACAGTGGATTGACGCGTCGATGTCGAAAATCCTCCAATTAAAATTTCTCAAACCATTACCTGGACTAAATTATCTATTTATCGTTATCTATTGTGATATATAGGAACTTAAAAAAGGTTTGCTGTAAGCTGATGACACATGGTAGTGTAAGCGGAGAATGGGTCTAATAAGTTAAAATTATGAGAGCTGTAAAAAGAAACATTTGAGAATGAATATTACGAAATTCATGGTGATAGAAAAGTGGGAAAGGAAAAGTATGCGATATATGGGTGAGTGATGAAACATTAAAGGAAGTTGAAGAATTCTGCTATCTAGTAAATATTTTATCATATGATAAAAGAGTAACGAGGGATTTTGAAAGATGTATAGTGACAGGAAACGAAGTTAATGGGGCACTAAAATATATATACGATTCGGTCGGTCCGATAAGTACTCAGCCTCCCCGCCCGATAGCACTACTATCGCAAGAGCAATTTTTTATCGCGTAGTACATTTTTGTTGACAGCTACTGTCAAAATTTCAGCCGAATCGGACGCGTAGTTTTGTTTTGACCGCGTGTGGAAGCGAGCGTGTCCGCGGATTTGAGAAAAATGGAAAAAGAGCAATATCGGTCGGTGATTCGATTTTTGTTTTTGAAAGGGAAACCGCGCAGCGAAATCAAAGAGCGCTTGGATGCTGTGTATGGTGACTCTTCTCCTTTGATGGCGATCGTCAAAAATTGGTTTAACGAGTTTCAACGTGGTCGCACGTCGGTTTTTAATGAGCCACGCCCAAGTGCCCCGAAAACGGCTACCACGGAGGATAACGTGACAAAAATCCTCGATCTCGTATTGGCAGACCGCCGATTGAAGGTGCGCGAGATAGCTGAGACAGTAGGCATCTCCAAAGACTGCATGGATCATATCCTGCATGAAGTATTGGGCATACGAAAGCTGTCGGCGCGATGGGTGCCGCGTTTGCTCACTCGGGACAATAAGCGCAACCGTGAGACCACTTCAGAGCAGTGTTTGACGATGTTTAAGCACAATCCGAAGGAGTTTCTGCGTCGTTTCGTGACCGTCGACGAAACATAGATATACTGGTACACACCCGAGACCAAGGAACAGTCGAAACAGTGGACTTCACCCGGCGAACGTGCTCCGAAGAAGGCGAAGACTGTCCTATCGGCCGAAAAGGTGATGGCCACAGTTTTCTGGGATTCAAAAAGTGTGATCTACATCGACTTCCTGGATAAGGGCAAAACGGTCACAGGGCTCTACTATGCCGAATTATTGGGCCGATTCCACGCTGAATTGCAGAAAAAACGGCCCCATTTGGCGAAGAAAAAAGTGCTCTTCCATCATGACAACGCACCGGCTCACACCTCCGCCGTCGCCACGGCCAAATTGGTATAATTAGGCTACGAACCGCTGCCCCATCCACCGTATTCTCCGGATTTGTCCCCGTGAGACTTCTTTTTGTTTCCAAATTTGAAAAAGTTACTCGCCGGGCAGAAATTTGAGTCGAATGAGGAGGTTATCGCCGCCACGGAGGCCTACTTTGCAGACCTCCAGAAAACGTATTTTTCAGACGGGTTAAAGAAGTTGGAGCATCGCTGGATCAAGTGTATCAAACTCAAAGCAGATTATGTTGAGAAATAAATCGCCACTTTTCCAAAATTTTTGTTATTCTTTTGTAGGCTAAGTACTTATCGGACCACCTTCGTATATACTCGAACCGGACAATTTCAAAACTGCTAACATATGATGATAGTCTACAATTATTATCACGATGAGAAGTACAAATTTTGATATATGGGAGTGAAACGTGGATATAGGAAAATAATGAAAGGAGCCGAATAAATGTTGTTGAAATGCGTACATTGAGAATAATACACAGAGTGACAATGTATGACAGAATACGAAATAAAATGATACGGGATTAATGTGAACTAAAGGTTGAGTAAGATAAAGAAGAGCACTATGAAATGTGTTGTGGAACGAATGAATGAAGAAAGACTAACAATGATAAGGGATTAATGTGAACTAAAGGTTGAGTAAGATAAAGAAGAGCACTATGAAATGTGTTGTGGAACGAATAAATGAAGAAAGACTAACAATGATAAGGGATTAATGTGAACTAAAGGTTGAGTAAGATAAAGAAGAGCACTCTGAAATGTGTTGTGGAACGAATGAATGAAGAAAGACTAACAATGATAAGGGATTAATGTGAACTAAAGGTTGAGTAAGATAAAGAAGAGCACTTTGAAATGTGTTGTGGAACGAATGAATGAAGAAAGACTAACAATGATAAGGGATTAATGTGAACTAAAGGTTGAGTAAGATAAAGAAGAGCACTATGAAATGTGTTGTGGAACGAATGAATGAAGAAAGACTAACAAAACAAATATACTGTGCAAATGTGAGGGAAAAGCATTCTACACCTCACTACCATCATCAATATACAGCGATCTTCACCCACTTCGACACACATTATTATAAATATCTACTGAAATCTCTTAAAAATAAAATAATGGCTAAAAAATCTAAAGTAACGGTATAAAGTAAAAAATGTTTCATTTATATTACAAATGCGAAGAACAATTTAAAACCTTGGAAGTGTTATTTCCGCATTCAGTTTCCAGCAAGAATATATCCTGACAAGAGCTACTTTACCATCCTTCACGGTGGCGGATGAAATGGACTGTTATCCCCACAGTGTCAGAGCTTAAGCACTTTTATCTCCTGCTGTCTCAGTCCGAGAACTACGGTGACTTCGGATGCCAGGAGAGCTGCTCCCTGAAGCTATGGACTGTAAGTTTATTTATTTCAATCAACTGCAAACTTCAACTGGAATTTCTGGAATACACAGTGCGAGTAGGAAAACTTAAGCATGACAATGTTGTGTATTTTCCAACAGTCACTATTTGATACAATCCAAAGTACAGAGTGTATCAAAATAAAATTAACGTTTGAAAAATTCATAATAAAGCAATAGGTTATTGTAATTAACTTTAATTACTACAAACATAAAAAAAATTGGGAATTTACTTTAAAACAAAATGTTCTCGAGATGACCACCATTGCGTCAACGGTATTCATCTAATCTAGCTTGAAACAGCTAAAACTCTCACCGGTATGTTTCCCGAGGTGTCGTTACGATATCTTGATGAATGTTTTGTTCAAATTGCAGCGTAGTCGATAAATTATTTGCATATACATACTTGTCTTATATCCTCACAAAAAATAAAATGGGGACAAATCAGGATTCCGTGGTGGTCACACAACGTGACCCCTTTGCGATACCAGTATTCCGGGAAATGTTTCCCAGTCCCATGAAAATGTTGTCTGTTGAGATAGGTTCTTGGAACAGGCACGTGTATCTACACGGTATCTAGTAGCATAATTTTGCGATATTTGTTCCTTTTGTAGCAATTTAATGTCTATTGCTCTAATGAGTCTTCGTTGTCGTTGCTGGGCTTCGTAGTAGAGAACCCACACGCAATTTCAACGTCAATTCAGTCGAAAAGCAAAGCTGTGTCGTAGAGTTTATATTTCTTCTTTTCACCTTTTTAAGTGATTGGGCGTTGCGCACCTGCAAAATCACCGGTCACACCACTATACTGGATCCGATGGAAAACCGAAATGAGATGATCCGAGCACACTGACATGTGTGTTCCTTTTTTTTAAGAATATAAATGGCCAAAGTCATAGGTATCCTAATACCGCCGAATACTAAGCTGAAAAATACCTGTGTCATTCGAGAAGACAAATACAGCGTGGGGTTCGAACCGACGACCTTCTGCAAGGAAGTCCAGTGCATTACCGCGTGACCATGCACCTAAATGAATATAATGAGTACAATATAAAATAAAGTGCAAAGTGGGGTCTCAGGGTACTTGATATTGATGCCACCGCAGACGATAATAAGCAAATTTGTGATATGAATGTTGTATTGAATTAAAAGCAAGGATCTTCAGTATTTGCAGTTTATCTGAGTCTTCTCTCTCTATTAGATCCCTGGTAAGTAGCAGTTTTACGCCATTTGGCTTTATCTACTGTGGTTTTCTCGCAGTTGTGCTGAACATTAATATTTTTAGGTGTATCATGCAGTATATCATTATTTATCTTCCTTTTCCCATCGTGCTTTCTTCTACCTTCCGTTAGCTCACCAAAGAAAATATTTCTTGGGTGTTTGTATTCAGGTATATAAGTTGCGTGTCTTGGCCTACGCAGATGAGCACGCGATGCCAGAATCTTGATGCTACAGTTGTTTACTTTTTTCAAAACTTTATCATTGATACCCTATGGTACTATCGAATCGTCGTTATTTGCCTGAGATGCCTCTGTTGATATTTTTGGAGTGTTTATGTACTTAAAAAGAACTCGTCATAATACCCATACAATACTAGCAATAATCAAGTTTTACAGTAAAAATACGGAATAATAAATAAGAAATAACATATTTACATTTCACACTGTTCCAAAACTCCACGTTAACCCTATTTTTAATGACACTAAGTAAAAAAATCCGCATTCATACCATTACTTTTTCAATCAGCTCTTTAACGGCTAAATACATCTTTTGGTGAGTTCACACGCACATATCTCATTAGCCGGCGGCTAGCACATCGGTTAGGGTCACCATAAATTATAATATAGAGACGGGGCAAGACACGGATGGGACGTGCAAGAAATTCACAAGTCCCCTTGGGGTGACGTGAAATATAGCTGCCGAAATGAAAAACGAAAATCGGCTGGTTATACGGATTTTCGGGCAAGAACAAACACCGTTAGAGGTCACTCATCTGAACAACGAGCAAACAAGAAATGTGTCATGTCCAAGTCATAACACCTTCAAAGGATTTTTTTGTGGAGAATGGATTATGTGAATATGTATCGGATCAGTTAAAAATTTTGTTTTTCATTTGTATGGTATGATATATATCCAAATTAGCGAAGCGGAAATTTTGAAGAGCATGACCAAAATACAACATTGTTACAAAGCAATAAATTAAACCACGTAATGTGGAGCCTTTACCTCCATTAGTAAATAAAAGAACCTTCTTACAAAAAAAGGCAGACTATTTTGGAAAAGTATTCACCTTTTTTGTAAGTAAGCTGATTGCTGTATGAGTTAAGAATATTAATTCGTCTGGTTCCTTTCAACATATAGGAAATGGTGCATTGTCGCGAGGTTATTCGCTGGACTTGCGTGCGGAAGATAGCCGGGTCGAATCCCACACTGCGATACTCCCTTCGAACGACAAAGGCATTTTTTCCGCTTTGTATACAGGTGCATAAGGATATCTATGACTTCAGTTGTATCTATTCTTTAAAAATAATAGGAAAATTGTGTGCCATCAGATCTAGTATAGCGGTGTAACCGGTGAGTTTGCTGGTGTGCAGCGGCTCATAAGCTAAAAACATACACAAAAACTCCAGGACACTGCTTCGTTTTCCAACTGAATTGACGTCGGAATGGCGAAAGGATCCTCGTCTACGATGCCCGACAACGATTTACAAACGAGGTAAGTTCACCTCGAAATCATATTGTGTAGCACTTGAATTTTGTGCGCTCTCAATTATTTATTTCAATTAGAATATTGCAACTTTGGTATTTGAATAGTCGAGATTGACCATACTCTGTAAAAATAAACAAACAAATATCCCCAGGACACTACTTCTATTCAAGTATGATACCAAAATAGTAAAGAGTTGAACTAAGCCCAGAAGTGTTTATTATTTTCAGCACATCTTGCGACCCTGTCTCCGGGGATTATTGAAAACATTGTGTATTTGCTCCTTGGAATGTTTAAGGAAAGGACCTCAGCGAGACCGGAAAATTCCTACTTCTTTTCCAGTCCTTTCAGCATTTGTCAATGTTAAACATTTATACGGTTTGGTTGCTTCATTTATCATCATGAGATATAATATATATATAACAAGAAGTATCTTTTTATCAATTTATTTTTCAAATATTTCATGACCCACTGAGTCTGCTAGAACTTTTGAGTGGATCTGTTACAATTTATAAATAAAAAAAATAACTTTAGTAGGTATGGAAACTTTGATTGAATGAGTTACTTTAGAGTTAAAAAACCAAAATGAATAATAATAATTATAAAAATTAATTTTATATAACGTCATAAAGAGAGCAGACTCTTCTCAAGGCTGCTCTATCTCAGGATTCAAGCCCACTTTTATTGACAGAAAACGTCTGAAATGAACGAAATACAATGAAGAATATCAGTCAGAAACAAAAAAGCGTGTTCACGTGCGATGTGCACGAAGCAAAAAAATGTGTTGAAATCTGTTCGCTCTGCATACTTAAAAGAAACATGACATTAATATTCATATTTAATAACAACGTATGGGACAGAAACGTGCTTCGTCACCCATTGATCACTAATAATATTATTTTTCTCACAATCTTAATTTGTGCTAGTTAAAGTATTTTTAACACCTAAAAACAATAAAGTCGTCTGGTATAGTTTTACGAAATTAAGATTTTATTGAAAACTAAAACAGCGGTAAAGTTAGTCAACTTCAAGGTACTACATACTCTTTGAATCTCACTATAATGCACCTCATCAGCAGATAAGTCACCTGAACTTCACAATCATTACTCAATTTTATCATCATCTCCAATAATTGAGTCTGTCAACATGGGAAGTTTGTCGCTTCCAGGTTATCACATCTCAATTTAATTTATATTTATTTCCACTTACCAGAACTACGATGTTATTTTTTTTCTTCTGATACGAGTGGAATCGATTAGACAGCTCAAGAATTACTGAAAAGTTCGATAGAAATTTATTATAAACGACTTGAAAGTTAATTGGAACTGCATAATTTAATTGAATTTACAAAAAAATAAGACTAATAATTCCCCAATCAAATCAGCTGACAGTTAATATTAATTGTTTATGTTGGTAATTCAACTTAAAATTTATATTTCTAATAACTTTCCGAATAATTTATCCGAATAATTTTCCGAATAATTATAATATTGGATAAATTACAATGAATACGCACATTTATCTCAAGATATTATTCTACCCATCCCAATACCTATTTTCCTTGAAATTTATTTTTTATTTTATTTTTTACTTTAATCACTTATTTTTTAATACATGAGGTTTTTTAAAGCACAGTCATGCATATCGAAAATAACTGTTCAAAAAAAGCTTGTTGATTTGAATAAATTGCTTTAAAGCAATATAAGGCAAATGCTTAATAAATAAAATAAACAATCAAACAAAACATGTAATTACATCACAGTCAGACAAAAACCCATTTATGTTTTATGTTGGGTCATTAATATTATACATTTATATTAATCATTAATATTATACATTTTTATGCAGTCTCTTTTACTTTTGAACTATGTAGGTCCTCGGATTTGAACAAAGCGAAAAACGATTTAAAGCCAAACACACACTGAAACTTTTCAACGGTTAATTAAATGATGATTCACAATTGAGGAAGATCATCGGTTCATTATGTATATTGATGAGGAAGCGTTTAAGATACGAGTAGTAAACAATCTTAACTGATCAAACCCGAATAGCCGTCGACATGGAAATCAAGATAATAGGCATGTTTAAAATATTATATATACTTCTGCCTGCACTGACTTACAACCCGTTTCCATCGCTACATAGCGCTCTTAGTATTTATGTAAACCATTTGATATATGACAGAAAAACATACATTAATATAAAAAAGTTTAAAATTGGAACCAATTTGGTTTTGATTTCGCCGGATATCAAACTCGAGATGCCCGCTTGCTTAGTAATAATAATACAAACCACTACTACATCATTAGTAATATTAGGTTGCATATGATATAAGTTACAAATATAAAGAGTATGTATCAAAAATATTTTTTTAAGACCGTTTAATACAGTTGTTACCAGATATTTGGTTACATACGAGTATATGTTATACAAATTGGTTATACGGTTTCCTTAGGTTTGTAAAGTCTTATAGAGTTAGAATTTGTCCGTGGATTTTTTCCAAAAAGCGAAAAAAAACTTTTATAAACTCATTTGTTGTGTCGCGTTTATATTATTGTAACTCGATGCATTCTGGTTTACCTGATTCACAAAATTCTAGACTCCAGTCTATAATCACTGCTGGTGCTAGGCTGATAAATGGTAGTCATAAATGTTGCCACATTGGTCCGCTTTTAAAAGTCAACACTGGCTTAAGTATCGTGAACGGACTGATTGAAACTTTGTTTTATTATATTCAAGTTTCTTAATGGGATGTCTTCATTGTATATTCCGATTATGTGTCTGTGGAATGTTCCTTCGGAGATAAGTACAGCTTTGAGATCGATTTATTTTTCATCAAATTCTCGTACATTGGTTGTTTTAGCTCAATCCAATAGAGTAGGGTATTATGATAAAGCTTTTGCTGGTCCTGTGGTGTAAAATGGTATGCTTCCTAGTGTAAAAGATACGGGTGACGTGTGCAGCTTTAGGAAGCATTTAAGGACAATCCGTTTTGGGAGGTCTTTAAAATTGTCTAAGTAGGTTCCAATCCTAAGTAAGAGCGCCATTCCAAGTCAGGGTTAGTAGAGTATACAGATCGCCGGACTTTCCTATCTCGACACACATTCTTCGCCCCTTTTCTCATACAATTTCTACGATTTTTCTGACTTTCTACTTTTCTTTCTTTCTAAATATCACTTAAAAATCAAATGAATGATTTATAATTTCAAATACGTTTAACATTCTCGCTCTGTAAAAATCGTTCCTTGATCGCGCTTCTATGGAGTGCGCACCCCCTTAAATGAAAATACAACCTTAAGGAACCAAACCAAAATTAGTATGCTAATGTAAGGGCTAAAGACGAGGCCGTCTCAGGAACCAATCTATTTCGCAAGTAAAAACGAGGAAATATTTAGACCCGGAGACTCGGGATCAGCAGAAAACACTCTAAGTAAATGGAATTCTGATTCGCTTTTAATTTAATCAAAGAATTATTTCGAGTATAATAAGAAATTTGATAATGGAGTGGGCACAAAGGATAAAATCGACGGAAAATTTTGTTTGGTAAAATGTTTTAGGGAAGACTTAGAATTATGTACATTTTGTGTTATTGAATTTTCTCTTTATTCATTTAACGAGTATACCACGATTCTTAACGATTGTTTTATTACATTCAACTAGTATGCCACGATCCTTAACAATTGTTTTATTACATTTAATGAGTATACCGCGATCTCTAACAATTGTTATACTATATTTTAATACTAACCTGTTTTTTTACGCGTAGTACGAGTATATCTGAAAAGAAAACAATATTGACACAGCTTTTAGCACTGATATGTTGGTTGGCAGCAAAGTTTTAAAAATTGATTCATGAAAGTGAAGTGTTAAGATAATTTAAATGTTGATTCGTAGAAGGGAAAAGTGGGCATGGAAAATAAAATGTGGTTAAAATGTTTACTTTATGTTGAATAAAGAAGACCTTTGTTGCGTTTTTGGAATGATCCATGTCTTACAACATAAAGTAAACCTGAAAATAAAATAATGTGGACGCTTATTTAAGCACCAATAACACTGGTTCACAACAACGTATTGGTCGAACATTGATTTATGAGAGTTAAACGAGGGCATGGAGATGATATGCGAGTCTTGAGAAGGATAACAACATCCGTGGCCTAGAAGATAAAACACCTGTTTTTTAACAAAGGGGTTTTTTAACACTTTTGTTGCATACTGTAAATCTTGAGAGTTTATTGACATATGGCAATCTCTGCTAACCAACCAAAAGGATGTTTAAATAAGCCTTGAAGAAAACAAGACTGACATTTTTTTACAAAAAATTGATACCACCAGGAATCGAAACCGCAACCCCCGGGCTGAAAGACAAGAAACTTGCTTATGCCTTGTTACAGAGGTCGTTGTTAATGAATATAGGTATGTGAATGAAGTAATGCGAATGTAGAATGTATGCAGAGGAGTTTGGATATGATATTTATGGGGTTGTTGAGATTACAATGCGGGTGGAATTATATATGTGATAGCTTGGGATTAAGATATGTAGAAGGTTACAAATACAGGGTTTGAATATTTCAGCGGAGTGTTTCAGTATTTAGATCAAATATAATATTTGAAATATGTGATCATGGAACGAGACCACTTTGTCACATACTTTGCCTAGTAAAGTGGTTATCCATATTCACAAAACGGTTGTAGTATACTTAACTAAACTGTTTTCGAAGAAATTAATTATAAATTCTGTATTATGGATTGTAAAAAATATAACGAAATCGGTAAAATACGTGCGCTTAGAAAAATACTCAGTGTGTCGATATAAAAAAGAATTTGAAATGTTTTTATTTACAATTCAATTGAGTTAAAGACATGTGTGTTAATTGATTACGGTAAAAGATAACACGTGTTTTAGAAAATTTGGAGACAGAGTATTAGCATGATGGTATATACTACCCTCATGAGCAAAAACGCAGCTAATGGCAAAAGTTAAGTTTTGAGAGAACTGCACTTTTATGTTTTTCATTGCTGCTTAAAAATGTCGTGATTCATAAACAAAAAAGCAGTAAAATGTGATTCATAAGCAAAAACGCAGAAAACGCATAGGCACCTGTGCTGTCTTTTTGCTTATGAATCACATTTTTTTGTCCTTTGCTTAGAAAAACCTAATGTTTTGTAAAATTAAAAAAGACATTATGTCAATTTTTGTGTTGAAATAAATGGTTTTCTGTATTTTTTTTATGGATTATGGTTCAGAATTTGATATGGAATATTGCCTCATGCTTAGTTAAATTTCTGTTTTCTTCCCGTTACCTGCGTTTTTGCTTATGACGGCAGTATATGTTATACATGACTGTATTTTTCTTTTATGAATCAATAGATTTTGTAAAAAATAATTAAAAAATATACTGCAATCAAACAATTAGATTATAAATGTAGGTATCAAACAAATCTATTATTATTCGTTTTTCCACGAATCATTATAATGCTCGACACAGTGAAAATGTTTAGTACATAAATATAAAAACAAGGATCAAATAATATTATCACATAACTGGGTGCCAAATAAAATAAGTATTATTACATCATATGAATTCATCTAACGGGGTTATAATAATTTTAATAATAAGACAATTTATAGAATGTAGTTTAGAGAGCAGACTGTCTTCAAAGGTACTCAGGATTTGAACCCATTATAATTGAAAGATTTAAAATATTGTATTATAATACAAAATCAAGGTGATGGTAAGAATAGGAAGGTTGTGGCTGCGGCCATTAGATTACGTACTTTTCGGTTTTCGCAAATATTCAGAAAAAAATATTTAGTAAGAAAACAGCTGAAAACTTATCAAGGGAAGACGAACTGCAAAGATAACTTTATAGTTATTCCAATATGTGATAATTTTCCTATATGTGGCGATATAATAAAGTTACAAATTTTAATAAGCTTTCCCAAAAACGGTTGTCTTTAAGTACTTTCCAAACATGCACTTGCTACTCATATCTCTAACACTTAGCGGCAAATCATTCCACGCCACAGGAAAAACAACGACGAAAACCTTATCATAATACCCAGGTATATTAGATCGATTCGGAACAATCAATTTATTCGATGAAAACGAAATTGGCTTCAAAGCTCTACTCCTCTTGAATGAACATCTTTTAACACACATATTTGAAAGATACAACATAAATGTATATTTAAACGATTTTTTAAAACAACGAGACAAAGTTTGAAATTAATCGGTTCACAACACTTGAGCTAATGTAGATTTTTTATAAGCAGACTGACATGACAATATCTATGGCAATCATATTCTATCAGTGTTGAAAACATGCTGGAATCTAGAAATTTGCAAATTTGGCATATCAGAATGAATCGAATTTCAATTATCCAGAAGCGATTCAACAAAACAATTAACATGAGTTTTTATTTCAAAAGACATCGATTTGCAAAATTATTAAAACCCAAATTAACCGAATATCATATTCGAATCTTGGAAAAGAGTTTATTTTCAACATAGACACTAAAAATCCAAACAAAAATTACATGATACGACAGGATAGTAAGCAAAATATATATTCCAAAATTTCCAAAGAGAAATAAAGTTTATTTTACAAATATCTCAATTATCAACGTAATAAAGATCATTTAATTAAAAATCTGATTGGCTCTTTTCTTTTCCCAATAAAATCTCAGGATATATAAGGAAGGGGGAAATGAAAAAAGTTTTCGTCCCCATTCCAGAAGGCTGTTTAACTTGGTACATTTTTCATCCGATCTCGTCATCTTGGAGTAGGAAACTTTATTCTGGTAAACCCCGACAGAATGGTACGTCTTCTGTAGGGGGAAGCAGAACATTATGCATTCTAACGACATACTTACCTACTTTCACCAGGTTGCCGATGACACTTTTCACTTTTACGATATAAGGGCAAAGGGGAATCCTAGGGTGCCGTTTGACAATGTCTACCAAGAATGAAATAGTGTAGTTTTTTGGAAATTGTACTAGATAAATCATGATAATAAATAATACTTTGTTGTAAAATCAGCGATTTTTTTACTTTTTGTAGTGATTTTGTTATAATAGTATATGGAAACTGTAAAAAACTTTATTTTGAACCAAAATAGTTTTTACTCATAATTACATAACAATTTTTTAGCATATTAAAATGAATTCTGAGAAAACAATGCACCAACTGGTTTTATTTAATTTGCCTTGTTTCTAATGACCAAAAAAAGAGATAAGCGGTGAACAAAAGGTTCCTCGTTCTCCATCTTGTATCTTCGTGTTATTCTTAAAAAAAAGACGGGCTTTACAAATATTGTGTACAGTAGATAAATAACTAGGTACATATGTTTTTGATAAAACACTATGCAATACTTGTTACTATCTCCTATGCCGAGACTTTCGTCAGGCTTATTCGAGCTCAAGCATGACCAAATTTTTACCCAAGCAGATAATATTATGTCTGACAGAAGCCGTCGGGGCCAGATGACAAAAAAATATACTAAAACGTTAAGTAAAATGATTGACATAAATATTTATTTTAAATCAATAATTACACTTCCAATTGTAATAATAAAAATCAATTACAGTCACTTGGAAAGTAATCTGTGAGAAAAATTAATCATCTGTCATCTTTTTCACGTGACACTGTATGCTTGTTGTTAATATCCTTAATATCATTTCCAAATGGGTGTCAGTTTATCTTGGTCTTATTGAGTTTTTATAGATATTCATTTTTGGGAACTTTTGTTCGCAAATTTAATTTGAACCAAATATCACAATCATTTTCATTGCTAATTCTTTCAAATTAATATATTTGTTTTAGAAACAGATATGAAAATAATGTTAATTTCGTAGCATAAGAATAAGTTCGAAGGAACTAACATAGCTTACGTTAATGTAGTTTGTGCCGTGTGATATATCGCTGTCATGGGTCACAAAAATGAACTTCGCGGGCCTGATTGAGTCCAGATTTTAGTCAGCTCCTTATTCTCAAATCAGAATATTTAGTATTCCATTGATGGAATAATTATAAATAATAATATGGTTGAAATTGCGTATGTGATAACTTGAGAATTAACTATGAGTTATGATGTGAATGCAGAGTATCAATATATCACTGAGTGTTTTAGTATTAACTTGATATGAAACCACTTCGTCACAAGCCTTGCTTAGTGAAGGGGTTGTCTACATAAAAAATGTACTGTTATATACTTATGCTTTACGTTTTCCTTTCCAACAAAACTATTTAAATTATAAATGTCGTATTGTGGATAGTAAAGCAAGGTTAACTAGGTATGTGAACGTTAAAGCAAATCATATGTTTTAATGTCTTCATATCTTTTTTTAAGTTACATTATAATTTATGGCCTATTTGAAAAAGGTATGATGCACAGTACAGATGTTCCATTATTACTTCACGATAAGTCACGATGACTTTTATCTTCCTAAAACCAAAATGATAAGTCCAATTTAGTTGTACTGCAAAGATTTAGTTTTTAGAACGAAATGCCGAAAAGTTTTAACGAAGCCAAGAGAGCATCTAGATTTTTCATTGTTTATGTATTTTATAAGGATAAAGTTAAGTAGAGCTAAAATAAAAAATGTAATCTCTCAGAAATAAACTGATAAAAGTAAGTTTATTAGGTTAAAATGTATTGATCATTTTTTTAAACTACAGAAATGAAGAAAAGATAAATTCATTATCAATTTTTGTCAATTGTTTTGACCAAATAAAACAAAGCTTAGATATACTAGTTGAAGTTTATTTTTTTTTTAAACTCAGTCGAAAATCTATTTTAAATTAGTCAAAGAACATTCCGTAAAAGAAATGTTATCTCCAATTCCATCCCAATTGCTAGTTAATCGACCATTATAAGAATATTTATATACACATATCATGTTTAATACATCAGAACGAAAAAAATAAAACCCAATGATACTCAAGGAACAAATAACCATAAAAAATCCTTGCAATAGCTGTCCTCTGCAGCAGAATCATTTGAAGAACCGAGCAGAACCTATTATTGAAGAGATGTAATAAAAAGAACCGCTTCGGTCAGCTACTGCTCTGCTCTTTTGGGTGGAATTTCTTATTGTAAGATTTTATGTCATTCTTTAAAAATGATTTCCTCATTTTTATCACGATTGAGGAGATAGAATTGTTTGCAATACCAAATTATGTTTCTTTTTTATATTTTAAATATATAACGGAAGTTTTGCCTTATTTTTGTTCAGGAAAACTCACCTTGGTCAGTGTACTTAGCTTTTTTAACTGCGTAATTTAGGTGTGTAACATATTGTACAATGTTGTGAGTTAATTGCTTTGCGCTTATCTTTTCCACATTGAAAGATCTTAGAGACCGTAAAAGTGAAAACCAAACGGGAACCTTTTTTAAAAAAAAGGATAACAATGAAAATAAACTTGCAACTTCGGACTGGAAGACAGGCGTTTTACCAACTAGGTCACGGAGGTCATATGCATTATAAGCCATATGATTTATTTTGTGTTAACATATCTCTTAGTATCTTTATTGAGTTTGTATTAATTCATTTGTATTGTTTATAGTCGTCAACATGTCCGCATTCGTATTACGAATGATAAATAACATAATACTCGTATTATAATATATGAATTTAATTTCTTTAATTTGTTTTTTTGGAAATGTTTTAATTTTACTATAAATTTAAAAGTCCCACGTATGTATATTTGACAAATAAATACACACTTACACATAACGCACCATTTTCCTGTTGGGGTAAGCAGAGAGAAGGGAACCCCATTCTTTCCTATCGTGACACTCATTTTTCGCCTCTTCTTTATCCATTTACCTTATCATACAATTGCTACGATTTCGTTGACTCTTTACATTCCCTTCTTCTACACATTCCTTAATCTTGTCTACCACGCATTACATTCGCATTTGCACCGTATAATAATTAGTTTCATTAGTCTTTATTCATTAGTTCGTTTTATAATCTACGCTTAACCATCTAAAAGTACTATTTATTCACCATCCTACTTAATTCATCAGTCTTAAGTTCCAATATATCTCTAATCACTTCACTCCGCAATACAATTTCATCCCATGTATTATTTTCAGTGCACACATTTGTATTTTAGCTATCTTTATATTGAAAAATAAATAAAAAGCGAAAATTCAAAATGAACATCACAATAAACTTCGAAGAAAATCAACCAAACCCAAATTTCGTAGACGCTGGAAGGATTTTTAATTAAATTCCTGTCAAGGGTTATATTATAAAGACAAACATTAATATTTTGTAATGATTTTAATGAAAATGCAATTAAGGTAAATCGATGCAAATATTTTCCACTGAATAAATGAAATGATGATTTACTGTTTTCATTTCGAGCACGCTGAAATCTTTTGTCAACCCTCTATCTTTGTATACAGGATGGATGAAATATTTATGTAAGTAATATATAAATTACTAATTTAATTTCAAATATTTTTTTTTCAACATATAAAAACATAATTTTTTGTAATTATCAAGAAAAATTTATCTAGGTAGTTTTTTTCTCGTAATTTGGCAAAGGAAAAATAAATTAAAGTGATTTTTTTATATTCAATGTATTATAACTATCACAACTGAAGCAAACGTAAATTTGGGAAAACCCCAGATGATTTCTAATGGTTTTGTATTTAAATATAACAAATATGTGAAATTTGTGATTAAGGGATGAAACCAAACTATTTCTCTATGTCGACTACATGCACAAAATGTCAGTATTTTTTTCATTCCACGTTAACTATAAGTGTTGTATTTTGAATACCAAATAAATAAATGAAATGCTTGTCAAAAGGTTGAAATTTACATCGTAAAATTTTATTTTATATCAAATTCTAGCGTTTTCTAACAAAAAAATCAATAGCAAAGTTCTTAATATACTCGAAGGTTAAATAAATGTTCTACTTCAAATATTCAGCCAATCAAATAGAAGACAAACTTCAACCATAAATATGTCCCATCCTTGTCAGTAAATGTGAGGGTGCAAGTATATAATATTACAATTGGTTACTCTAGAAATTATATAATATAACAGTTGGCTAATCCAGAATAATAACAATATTTTTTATTAGATATGTCATGAATTCCATCAAGTTAAAGGATTCGTGTAATATTTGAAAGTAATTGAGCTTTCAATCAGATGAGGGTGCGTTTTTTGAAACAATAAATACGTTTTATTGAATTATATACCATGACAAATTCAATAGTCTAGTTTAGGACACCTGCGACCTTAAGATACCAAATAAAACGTTAGTAAATCATAAGGGCTATTTTGACACCAGGCATGCTCATGATTTAGTTCTAATGCAACTGAAGAATGTAGGTTTACTTGAAATTGTTGCAAATCTATATTCACTTTAACGACTGGAATCAAGACATCCTTTAGTTCACAAATGACGTATACCCATCTAGAGATCAACTGAAACTACGGGCATCTATGTTGCAATCAAATATTCAAATTATTTACTACAAAAAGCAGCCACTACAAATACATTAAAAGGTTAATGAACTTTAAAATTAACGAAACTTTTCTATTTTATATTTTTGTTAGGTCAAAATAAATACGAGTAATTACGAAAATAAATTGCCGAACTAATTTGTGTATTTTTTGGTTTTAAACTCAATGAAGTCACATTTTTTGGTTCTAAACTCAATTAAGTCACATTTTTTGGTTCTAAATTCAATTACGTCACATTTTTTAGCTGGTACATAGAAGTAACATTTCTCTAAAATAATGTACATTTTAAAGTGCATATAATTGAAATTTCTCGAATGCGGCTTATTAGGTTACAGCTAACTTAATGCGGTCTTCCAACATAAACAGTTTCCCTACCCCTGACCGAATTGCTTGTACGCTTGTATTTCAGCCAGAAGGTTTTGTTTTGGATTCTTGAAGTGGTCGAAAAAGATTTTTTTTTTGATTAGTTGTAAAAATGGTCACATATGTTACATGTAAGTCAGTAAGGTTGAACTTTATACAACAGAAGTAAATATAAAAATACGATACAATCTGGTATGGTATACTTACATTCCTAGATTCAGATTTTCAAAAACGATAACAAAGATTTCTTGAATCTTCGAAAATACTATATGTTAGTTTCACTTTGTGGTGCCATGTTTTTGTGAAAGGAAAAATAAGTAAATAAAAAACTTATTTTATATTTTTATGTTCCCCACAGGTTTATTTTTGGTTTAATAACCGGTTTCAAAGACCACCGTCTTTATCGTCAGGTGAAGATAAACTAAATTGCTAAAAATATACTTCCTGTACAAGTGTAAATAATATAAGAGGAATGAGGTAGGGGAACATAAGTGGGGATAGATGTGATACAATGGTAAATGGGACGGGGAAAAATGAAAGTGAATCTTTCGGGCAGGTCAGGGTTTGGATATCCAAGGGGGGTGTATTTAATCTCCCACCCTTTTACAGATAACAAAGATGTTTAAAATCCTATAATAAGATGTATTTGTCATAGGGAGGGACTGCTCATTGTTCTTATAGTGATAGATTGTCTTTTTTCGACCCTCAATCGTTTGAGACTTATCGACGCACCTCTAAACTTGTGTTAGTTTATAAAATCTTAAGTAGTCTAGTACTTACTTGGGATTGCCAAAAGACATATTTTGATCTACGAGTATTATACATTTAAAAATAATGCAGGCTTACATAATACAGTCAAGAATAGCTTATACGGATCTGAACATATTTGGTTCAAAGCTGTACAATATGGTAGCTTATACGGATCTGAACATATTTGGTTCAAAGGGTTTAGGAGAATGGTGGCTGAACTAACGGATGAATGAATGTTTTATTTTCTATTCAACTAAAAAATAGTATTCTTTCTTTTACAAATTTTATTTTTCCCTAACCTATTTACATGGCCGAGCTGTGCATGTAATGAACACTGATAATAGAGATTTTAATTTTCTTTTTTTGTTAAGTATTTAATAACTAACTTCTTGTGAGTGTTATTTAAATTAAATAAATCATGATTTTTAGTTTCGTTACTACTGGACACCACGAAATAGAAGTTGAACGTTATATTTTTGAGTCACAGAAGTTATAATTTTTTAATATAAATAAAAAAAACCAATCACCCTTTTGATATGCGGGGAACTTTTGCATTCAGTGAAGAAGCTTCTTCCCTTATCACGAAACGCTCTCTCCGCCGGAAAATGACAAAAGTTCCCATAGAAATTTTCCCTTGTAAGATACTTATCAGTGGTTGTCAACTCGTGAAAATAACTCAAGCAATAACGCTACATTTAAAAAAAGTGGTACGACTTTTAAAATATAAGTTTATTATTCAAATTTCAATATTTAGAACATGGCTTCTCAACTAGATCGGTAGGATGATTAATAAGGATTCAGAGAAAGAACAATGCGTATGAGACAAAATTTAGAAGATGGCTACTCAATATTTAGAACATGGCTACTCAACTATATCGGTAGGATGATAAATAAGGATTCAGAGAAAGAACAATGCGTATGAGACAAAATTTAGAACATGGCTACTCAATATTTAGAGCGTGGCTACTCAACTAGATCGGTAGGATGATTAATAAGGATTCAGAGAAAGAACAATGCGTATGAGACAAAATTTAGAACATGGCTACTCAACTAGATCGGTAGGATGATTAATAAGGGTTCATAGAAAGAACAATGCGTATGAGACAAAATTTAGAACATGGCTACTCAATATTTAGAGCATGGCTACTCAACTAGATCGGTAGGATGATTAATAAGGATTCAGAGAAAGAACAATGCGTATGAGACAAAATTTAGAACATGGCTACTCAACTAGATCGGTAGGATGATTAATAAGGGTTCAGAGAAAGAACAATGCGTATGAGACAAAATTTAGAACATGGCTACTCAATATTTAGAACATGGCTACTCAACTAGATCGGTAGGATGATTAATAAGGGTTCAGAGAAAGAACAATGCGTATGAGACAAAACGCAGCGAGGCGTAGTTTCTAGAATTTTTGATTGGTTAAATAGTGACACAATAAGCGTAAGAATAAGTGTTCACTTGAGAAAAAAACACATATATTCTACTCTGTATAATAAATAATCAGGTTTTCTGCATTTTGACATGAATGTGGATTCTACACTTTTTAATTTTGTTTTATTATCTATATAGTAAAATTTTATTTCTAAAACTTGATGATTTAAAAAAAAAAATTATACTTTGTAGCAAGATCCTTGGCTAAAATATTGGAAATTTGATAAATATTTGTTTTAGAAATGTATGAAACTTATATTAACTAACTATTTAAAAAATATACACTTCCTGACGTTGGCATTTTTTATCTTCTGACTTAATATTTCATTATGATACTAAGTCTATTGCCACTTCTATCCTTTTCTCACTAGTAAGTGTGTCGCCGTCACATGATACATTTCTTTGAGCCAGGTCCTTCTGCGTTACGCTAAAAAAATGATATTTTAATCTTGAAGATGGGTAATTATTTGGTCACCCATAACAACGTAGGTTGTGGTGGAATCAAACTGACCTGACTGCATTAATTTATAACAATAATATTAATATTATTCCAGTTGGTATGCAAGGTGGCGCAATGCTATACAGATTATAATTTTACAGGAGGAGATGCCCCGAGTAAAAATATTCAGATGAAATGAACTAGAACAATTGAGTCATAACAAACGGTAGTAAAAATGGGGTGTCCGAATATACTCGTAATATCAGAAATAGAGCATTAATGTAAGTTATGAGACGTTAATAAAGTGGTAAAATGCCAAAGCATATCGTGAAGGATTGCAATGACTTTTGACTACCTTAAGACAAGGACTTTTAGAAGTCAAAATTATATTTACTATCATGGATTTAAAACAATTAATGTCTAAAAATATTAAGGATGCCGAGAGCAACGTGATCGTTCGTGGATCAATACGTTGCATTTTATTTGATTACATTGACATAGAGGACAGATTGCTCGACTTTCCTATCTCGACACACATTCTAAGTATTCTTCACATCCACCCTCTCATACATCTTTGCCACCTTCTCATTCAATTTCTACAATTTTAGTGACTGAATTTAACCTGCATTAAATATAAAATAATATATGTTCGTAGAATGTACCAAAAAATTAAAAGGAGAGCAAAAACAATATTTCAAGCAACCCGAAAAACAAAAAGATTTTAATAAATGTAAGTAAATATATGTCAATTGAATTTCAACTATAAAATTATGTTATCCATCGAATCATTGATACCGCAGTTTTAAAGATTATTGCTGACAGTTATCAAGATAATTGCCGACATTTATCAAAATGATTGCCGACAGTTATCAGAATGATTGCCGTCAGTTATCAAGATTGTCACTGAAAGTTATCAAGATTATTACCGATAGTTATCAAGATAATTGTCGACAGCTATCAGGATGATTACTGATAGTTATCAAGATTATTGCCGATAGTTATCAATATTGTTGCCGAAAGTTGCCAAGATTATTTCCGACAGTTATCAAGATTATTATCGAAAACCTGAAGAAATTTTGAAGCCACAATCTCCAGTTAGTGGTATAAAGGTTGAATGCGTACATAAAACTTAAGTAAATTCAAATATCTAAAGCAATAAGTAGAAATCTTTAAGTCGTAAGTTAAACGTATTTTAATTTTGTTACTGTCAAGATTAACGATTGAGAAACGATGACATTTCCTCTACCTCGAGCTTTATCGGTGTTCATCAACTTTTATCGAGCCAACATTGTTTTTGAACTTTGTCGAAAATTCACTACAAAGATATTTGGATCACGGTTAATTTTGATTGTATATATTTGCTTAATCAGGCCTTTGTGTGAACGATTGAAATCGGATTCCATTTTCTAAACACAAAAAAATTAATAAATCAATTAGGGACGACCTCCGTGACCTGGTTAGTAAGACGTCTGTCTGATCTTGAGGTTATGGGTTTAATTTCCGTCGGTATTCATTTTCTTTAAAAAGGAGTTCAAAGTGCAAGCCGAGACGGATCCATGCACTCACCTTACGGTCGTGAACCGTGACGAACCCATGCGCTCACTTTGCGGTTGACACTCTGCTATAGGCCAGCGGTATGCGGCGCACATCCATTTATGGTGAAGTTGATTAGGAACAAGCCCTGAATATGAAAACTACAACGTTTTCGAAAAGTTGGCATCATTAGTCAAACCATGCGGTAAAACACTCCAAAAATCCTTATCCTACTGATATAATAATACAATGTTTGCATTTTCACACGGTTGAAGATAAATTGACAGCTATTTTTTCTTTCCAAAAATATTACGTCTTCTCTGCAATCTTGTGGTAAATGCATACTATATAGTTCTCACAGGGTGCTTTTCGTTTCGGTTTGCAATAGGGAGTAAAATAGTTCTAACGATTTTTAAACTAGGACGCTTTATAATATGAGCACCAGGTAGTTTTGAAAAATACAAGTATATAATTAACCTCTACTTCCGCCTATACTCCCCAAGGGGAGCATGCGGAAGTCACGAATTTCCTCCACCTAGCCAGGTCAACTGCAGACAACCTTGCTTACTCTCAAAGAAAGCTAGCGTGTATAAAATATACGAGTATAATACAAGTGTAAAACAATACAATATACGAGGCATATCCAGAAAGTAAGTGTACTGATTTTTTGTAGGTTACAATTTTTTTTTATTTAAACAAAAAAAATATGTGGTTACCGTAGTACATATGTAAGCTATTTTTCGACATAGTCGCCATTCCTCTCAATGCAGGTGGTGAAGCGGAGTATCAACTTTTTGATGCCTTCCTCGAAGTAGTTTCCCGCCAACCCCTCCGTCCACTTCTCCACCTCCTCCTTTACCTCCTCGTCGGTTGAAAACCTTTTTCCACCCATGTGCAGCTTCAGGGAGGTAAAGAGATAGTAATCTGAAGGTGCTAGGTCAGGGGAATGCGCGGGATGGTTCAGGACATCCCTTTTAAACGAGGCGAGCAGTTCCTTCGTGGCGTTGGCCGTGTGTGGTCTGGCATTGTCGTGCAGCAGGCAGACTCCCTTTGTCAGCATGCCTCTCCTCTTGTTCTGAATCGCCCTCTGCAATTTTTTTAGGGTCTCACAGTATCTTGCAGAGTTGATGGTCTCCCCTTGAGGCATATATTCAATTAAAATTATGCCTTGACAGTCCCAAAACACGGATGCCATGATTTTCTTGGCTGAAATTGTGGTTTTGAACTTTTTGGCGGAGGGTGAAGAGGTGTGACGCCACTGTTGAGACTGCCTTTTGGTTTCAGGCGTGTAGTGTGCAACCCAAGTTTTATCTCCAGTAACGATGGAGCGGAGAAATTCATCTCCATGGAGTTTGCAGCGCCTCAAAAACTCTTGCCCGGAATTATTTATTTCGCACTTGGCGGGAGATTGGATTGACATTTTTCACGAAACGTGTTGTCGCGTCGACACTTCTCAACGTACTGACCTCGAACCGGTCTCGTTGCGGAGGGGAAGGGTCAGGCTACACGGAAGTGTAGCCAACATGTCGAAAATAAAATCCATCCGGTCGTGAGAGCCTCAGTACACTTATTTTCTGGATACGCCTAGTACTTGTAACAAATTATATGGCTCATTTTGTTTATTTTTAATGTTGATGGAAATATCGAAAAGCCATTGCATTATTTTATACTTTTATAGTATACATTATAATCTGGTGGGCTCAATGCCATATGCCAATCTTTTCAAAATACCCAGAAAAGTGTTAAAATAGCCGTAAGTAAAATCCAGACAGAAACCATTTTTAAAATATCTGACTTCCAACGAAAATCAAATCCGCAACCCTCGAGCTGGAAGACAAGCATCTTATCAACTAGGAAATTAAATTGTGACGATTATCGAAAGAAAAAACTCTTTACTTACGTGGCTTTACTATCAAGGATGATTTATGTCTCCTTTACGAGAACAATACATTTAAAGTAGCTACCACAAGATTATTTAAATTAGAGAAGTTGTTCCAAAAAATAACGAACAACTTGAATTGTCAAAAATAATTTATTACTAAAGTATTTTGTCACAAGATCATTAAAATTTATGTATTGTAGATCATTAAAATAAGATTGGTTCATCATTAAGTTGTTTGTTAAAAGAGAGTGAAAAAATAAAAATATACCACAGGATTATTAAAATTATAATCATTGTCACAAAATCATTAATAATCAAAGTTGTTTGTCACCAGATCAATAAAAAAAAACAAATTTAATCTGAATATATACAAAAACGCTCAAGATTTAAATTAATGTGAAAGATTAAACACAAAATATATTTTGTTTATTAAAATATGAATCCAATTTCTCTTTTGTATCCTGGATTAGTGGTTAAAAGCCGCATCGTAAATTTCCAATTCGCTTTAATCACCACATTTCAAAATATCTTGAAAATTTTAATATTGTAGCTTTTTGTCAGAAACATTTAAAATCTCTTCCGAACTTGATAAGTACCTACATTGTTTAGGTAACTCTACGTAACAAATTATATCGTGACGATCTGTTATCCTTGCCAACTCTGCAACATAATCACAGCAAAAAGATGTTTAAAAAATAAATGCAAATAAATATTTCATTATAAAACTAGATACGATAGGCAATCCAAGAAAAACAGATACGATAGGTGATCAAGTATGATTAGCAGCCATCTAGCAGATGGAAAATGCCTGTGCATATATTGATTTGTTGTGTACAAGCTATTGCACTTCAGTATTAACAGATAAAATTAAAAGAGGCAATGGCAAGGACATCAAAGTTCCATGATGATCAGCAGGTTGAATCTGGTGCAGTCTTTCGTAAGACAGAGTTTTTTATATAACGCTATTTTTGTGTTGCTTAATAGCTCTATGAGAATATATGAAAAGCAGCATACGTGTATAAGAACAGAAAAACATAAATTCAGATGTATAACGGTATAACAGTAAAACCAGTCTGAAACTATTATAGGTGCAACACAATACATGAGATGAATGATTTTTCAAAAAAGCTAGAAATATGCTTTGAAATCGTGTAAAGATCTATTATATCTGCCTACTCGGCAAGGGACATGGTTGGATGATGATGACAACACTGGCTTTGACTTCTTCAACTGAACTTAATTCGACGAGTTCCATGCATACTATATTTCAATGATTCTAAGTCCGTTTAAGAGGCCCAAAGACAATGTTTTCTCAAAGCCACGCTCTTCAATATATCTGAATGATCTGAATTGCCGTTGAAGAGATCTATCTGAATTGGCGTTGAAGATAACCTCCTAGGCTATTACCTAGTTGGTTAAACGCTTGTCACCAGGTTGTACTGTATACAACGAAAGTATAATACAAAGTGAAGTGCATGGCCGCGCGATAACGCACTGGAATTATGTGCGGAAGGTCGTCGGTTCGAGCCCCGCGCTGTGCTACTCCCCTCGAACAACACAGGCACTTTTTCCGCCTAGTGTTCGAGGGTATAAGGATACCTATGTCTTCGGTCATAACTATTCTTTTTAAAAAAATACAATTATACATATCAAAAAATATCTTTAGAAGGGGTTTTATTATTCAGAGTTTGTTGGATTTCCTTATGTTTTTCTCTCTTCGAGTGACATCTCCATCTCAATATTATTATTTTTTTAATGAAAATACGAATCCAGTCTCTCCGTCACGTAATTAGAGCGGCTCTATGTTATTTATTGGGCGTGTGCCAACGTTTTCAATATCTCCGCTGAATACACCACGCTGAATTATTCGCACTCAATATAACGCTGCATACTCGTATCAACACGCTGACAGCTTACTCTCGCTTATAATTTATATGGCTGAATATCATATTTTATATGCTATTAAGAAGATATGTTCTTTTGTTGACATTATTTCGAAACCATTGTCTTGCATTATGCTACATTGATATAGACACAAGTGCAAATATAAAATAAAAGAAATGTATTGTTCTCAATATGCCTTCGGCGAGTCCTTCAATTCTTTGGGCATAATGCTCTTGGCTAAGGAAACAGATTTAAGCGATTTTTTGTTATTGGAGTCGTGGAAGGATGACGCACAAGAGGAAGAATTCCTATGCGTTGGACTGACCAAGTGGGAGACGCAACTGGACTACCCTTAACAACTACCCTTCGAACCGTGGAGTGCAGGGATGGATGGAAAGGAGTTATCGGAGGCTGTCATGGGAGTCACGACGTTCCGTCATGAGCTACATGGCAGAATGGAGGGATGTTTCTAAAAAAAAGGGAACCAACTGAAAAACCTTTCTGACTTCCTTGGTTGTTTTTTAACCGCTTTCCCATCAAAGGAGGTCTGTTTTCCCCCTATCATTAGCGTAGCACAAATAAGACTTGTTTGGGCTCCCCTAATGATGAAGTGAAAACCTTGAAACCGGTAGGGTTATTCCGTTATATAAATTGAAATAAACAGTGACTAAACAAATTACAAAAAAAATCTCTTTAAACACTTACATTCATTCATGAAAGGAGACGAATTAATGCGTGCGCTGAGAAGAATACATGGGGCGACAATGATAGATATAGAATGATAGAATATAGAATAAAGCGATTAAGGCTGATATGTTGATTTAGATCAAAGATTCCCAAAGTGGTCTATATGGACCCCAAGGGTCGATTTCGACTTGCAGGGGGTCTATGCCAACGAGAAAAGAAAATGGGGGTGCACGAGATGTAAATGGGGGTCCACGTGAACGGATCCCATTTAGGCAGATCATCATCAATATTTAGGCCTTCTGTAAATGTTTTATTACACCTAAAACACATTGTGTGTACATATATGTATATATTACAAGAAGAACTGATTGGAATAAGTACAAATTAAGAACTTAAGGTGCAGTTCAGAAAAGGGTATCAGCAGTTCTGGCTTCAGAAAGATATTCCTGTTGCTTAACCTGCATTATGGACTATTGCAGAAAAGTTTTTGTTACCTTTTCCATCTTCATGCCTCATGGAAAGAGGTTTTAGAGCGGATGACAATCTTCTTACGAAAAAAAGAAATCGAGCGCAAATCACTGAACGTGGAGATTTCAGACTAGACCTTACTAATTTGAAGCCAAATATTGAACCATTGCTATCAGGGCATCAGGTTCATCCCTCTCATTAATAGTATTATTTGTGTATTCATTTTATGTAAAAATTTTACTAGGTTTTGATTTGTTTCGTTCCAAAGTCAAATATTTACTTGTATTTTGTGTCTTTTCAATAAAGGTGTGAATAAAAATTGTACATGTTTTTATTTTTTTACAATTGTCCACTCTACAAAAAAACCTTATCAAGTTGAACACCACTTTGTCCGCTGTCAAAAACACACTTGAAGTTAAGAAGTGTAGGAAAAATCAATATTAGGCAGGCAGGGGGTCTACGGAAAACAAAAAAATCGGCAAGTGGTCTACGGAGCGAAAAAGTTTGGGAAACTATGGATTAGATAAATAAGAGCACTTTAAGCATGTAGAACAAAAAAATTTACAAAGAGTAGCAAAACAAATGTGAGCGAAACGCGTGGAAGAAGAGGACCAAAAAAAGTTTGAATGGATCAAGTGAATGGTATTTTGAAAGTAGGGTATTTAAAAAGTCAAAAAAATCGTAGAAGTTGTTTATACGGATGTAGAAAAGGCTAAGGATGTGTGTCAAGATAGGAAAGTTTAGCGCTTTGTCCTCTCTGTCTTTCCCAATAGTTAAATGGTGGGATTGTACGTATGAAAGTATGAATAAACATTAATAAATTATTGTCACACATTATGTGAAATAATGATAATTAGATACTATATACCTGTATATGAATATGAAAAGGAAATTAATTTAATATATTAAAGAGTTACTTAAATCAAAATATATAGTTATTAACAAGACAATTTCCCGTTGTAATTTATCAATAAGGAGAATACAATAATTAAGTAACTCCATGGCTAGTTGGGTGAAATTTTTCAAATGTAGATTTTATTGAGCTCAGGGAGGGGGGGTCTTTCTCCGGTATTTCTTCAATCTCGAAGGGGAGACTATTCAATTTATATGTTATCTTAATTGTGTTCTATTTTGTAATTTAAATAATTTTGTATATTCGTTAATTTTATTTTTTTCTTTCAGTGTTGTACTGCCATTAATATTTTAACGCTGGATGTGTTTTGAATGGTGTTGATTTTTCAAATATATTGATAATCTTTCTATTCTTTACTAAATATTGATATAATTTTTAGGTAACATTAGTCCCGTTCATCTTTGTAATAAATAAAAAATACGCGTTTAAGTAAAATATATCAGGCAAATGTATTTACTCGTAGTCATGTAAAAAATATTATTCAAACTTTAAATTGTGTTCTTTAAATTTATATTCTTAATTTACAGATTTTAATATTTAGACAGTTTAAAGGTGTCGAAATATTGATTGGCAGTGAAAAATTTAATTATGAAAATGTAAAATAAAAAGAAAGAAACCATTATTTTATACTTTTATTACCTTTAGCCATTATGTTATTTACGAGAGAAACTGAACGGCATGTGTCAACAGAAAACAAAGTTAATTACTACAACATATATACAAAATCAAACTGTACAGTATCAAAATATGCTAAGTTGATAGTCCACAAGAGTATTTTTGTACAAAATTTGATGTATGGGAGTGAAACGTGGACGCCGAAAAAAAAAAGAAAAGATTCTGATGAATGCTGAAGAAATCCGTGCACTTCGAATATTACCCGGAGTGAAAATGTATGACAGAGTATGGAACGAATTGATTAGGGATGAACGTGAACTTACTTTATAGCTAATGTGTTAAGTAAGATGAAGAAGAGCACTCAGATTTGGTTGTTTGAGCATGTACGACAAATTAATGAAAAAAGACTAAAAAAACAACGGTTTAATCAAGTGAATGATATTTTATGAGAAAAAAACTTTGAAAATCAGAGAAATCATTGGAGTTATTTAAGAAGGTATAACGAAGTAGAAAAGAAGGATATTTGTCAAGATAGAAGTCTGGCGCTTCATGTTCTCTGCATAACTCGATAGGGAAATGGCGTGATGGTATGTGGTGACATTTTCAAAGTTAAATAGAGCTTTTTCTGAGAAAAAGTGAAATTAATAAATTACTCGAAAGGCTAAACTTGGTTCATTTAACGTTTTCATTATATTTATTTAAAATTGGTTTTGACATTTGTTCTCACAAATTGACGTTGGGTGATTGTGATGAAATATGTATTAATTCCTTCACTTTTCCACACTTTTCTACCCTTGTTGGTTTAGCTTATTTATTTTTGTCACTTATTTTTTACGAAGTGGTACGCTTTTTCATTTTCTTTCTTTGATATCATTTTTTTATTTATACTATTGGAATATTAAATAAAGCTGTAAACCGGTTATAATCGTAGTTTGCATTTTTGATGTCAATGTAAAACTGTAAATTTTATTTTACAACTGTTGTTTTACCAAATAAACATATAAAAAAATGTATAACACTAGCGGTTCAAACTATTGTTAGTGGCATCCATATCTATTCGACATCCCTCGTCTCGTTGGCAAGACGCCTATCTTCCGACTCTGAGGTTGCAGGCTCGATTTCCGTTGGTTTCAATTTTTTAAGGCTCTTTAATTATGTCATGCTATGTGAAATAAGTGGTGTACCATACACTGTGTTGCCAGCAAGAAAAAACACAAAGTAAGTGTCTATCGAATCTAATAAAACATTATTTTGTGTACGAGTACATTATGGTATTTTTGTTAATAATGAGTTTCTTATAAAAAAAATCAACATAATCTGAAATCTAGAAACTTGACGAGGGACGGCAGTCAGTGTTAGATACTCACTCATCATAATTTATATTTATTGCCATATCCCGTTGGTAACCAATGTTTTTCAAATATATTTTCAATCTGGTTTTTCTTAAGGCTTGTTTAAACACCTTTCTAGTTGATTGGATGAGATGGCCACATGGCAATACACCCGCCAGGTAGTACTATTTACAACGAGAGTGTTATTCAACACAATAATAAAAATTCAATAAAAAATATATATGTTATATTTTTGGTTCATTACTCATTTAAGAAATAAGATATTTATTTAAATATGAAGGTAACCTATAATATTTAATCTTGTAACATATACGTTGATCTTAATATTTTATCCATTGTTACTCATTTAAGAAATAAGATATTTCCAATAATATTTAATCTTGTAACATATATGGTACATTGCTCTTAATATTTTATCCATTGTTACTCATTTAAGTAATAAGATATTTTCAATAATATTTCATCTTGTAACATATATGGTACATTGATCTTAATATTTTATCCATTGTTACTCATTTAAGAAATAAAATATTTCCAATAACATTTAATCTTGTAACATATACATTGATCTTAATATTTTATCCATTCTTACTCATTTAAGAAATAAGATATTTCCAATAATATTTAATCTTGTAACATATACATTGATCTTAATATTTTATCCATTGTTACTCATTTTGAAAATTCAAATTGAATCTTAAGCGAGGAAGTACCGCAGGTGTAATATCTCTCTGGCAAAACGACCACTAAATTTTCAATTGACTCCAGTAACAATTCTTACCAGAAAATGGGGAGTTTTATAGCCTATTTATTTAAATCTACTTTTTTACAGAAATTGAGAGCCCTCAAATCAGCGTTTCTTAAACTTTATTTTACTTGCATGAAAACGATAATCAATAACAATTCAAAACTTGTTAACCTGCATCTTAAATTAAAATTTATATATTATTTCCCTTCGTTTCCCTTAATTGGCACTTTGTTGTTCAGAGATACTATCGAATGATTTATTATCTGTAGCGATTTCTTCTCATTAACCTAATATGAGTTACAAAATGCATTTTAATTACGCACAAATATAAAGAAATTAAAACACAACGTACATATTAACAGTAGAATATAAAAATAAAAACTACTGATTAAAAATAGAGAAGAAAGAAAATATACATAACTTTATTTTCACTAATAATTAGCAGAGGGGAAGGATAGGGGAAGAAAGATAGAATAGAGAATACGGAAAGTCACGTTGTGTTATTAAGGAAAGATAAATTATTTTTTAAGTAAGCCAATAATGGTGCAAATCTTTCAGAAGCTGGTAAAAATGCTATATTATCATATTTGCATTACACGTAAATTAAAATATTAAATACGTAATACAAAAATGAACTTTGTAATCATATATTCACCAAACTATCTTCATAATGTCTTTAATTTACAATTGCGTAGGTTTGAATTGATCAAATAATGAACGTTCAGAGGGAGAATGAAAGGCGTTTAATTAGCAGATGAAAGGACTATATGATGATAAACTTTAGCGGGACTACGAGAATGTTTTTGAGAGGGTCCAGCCCCTTCTAGAGTAATACCCTGACGGTTTTACAACCCTTACGACAATAAACAAACGGAATAGAGGTTCAACACTTTTTTCTTACGATTTATCAAAAACTTTTTTAAGAAACGTTTTTAAATATGTACTAATTCCAAGCATTCGTGGGATTTAAAAACGTGGTTAATTATTATTATAATTATTAAAATGGTTTATGTCATAGACAAAAGTGCATAAATAAAGCATTACGTATAGTTAAACTTTGAGCTACTTTTGGACTACTTTTTCATTCGCATGAACCACTTAACACATGTTAATTGATGATAAAGACATGTTGAATCAATACTGTCTTCAGCCTCAAATAATCGAGCTTTTGAGTTTAGAATAACTGGAATATGCACGTAACTCACAGTTCGCTATCGTACGTTTTTGAAATATTATTGCACGGTAACAGGTAAAAACACCGGCACACGTCTAGCGCGTGCGAAAACTATTTTCAGGCGAGACTGGAGCCTTTTTAATTATTTTTTAAGCAGCATCGGGAATTAAATTTAAAACCTCAAAGTGGAAGACAAACATCTTCCCAACTAGTCCACGGAGGACGTCATCAAAGTTACTTGAACAAAATGCCACTTTTATTACTGTGTAGTTTTTAATTTTAAGTAGCATGCGTGTTTATTTATTAACATTTAATTTTAATAACAATCTGGCGGGCCTATCGTCAGGTGGCAATCTCTTCCAACCAATGAGACAAAAGTAAATGAAGAAGATAAAATTATAGCAAAAAATATTCAAATTATTGTTTATTTGTACAAAATTCATCAACATCATAAATAGTAATAATAAAGTGAGATATAATTAATTGATGGAACAAGGAAGGGATTGGTGGAAAGAAAACACAAATCGGAAATGAAACACAAAACATTATGATTATATTAATTTAGAAAAAAAAATTGTTTGAGCGAAGTGAGATGTTCTTTAAAATATTGAGAACCTCTGGTGCACATACTATTGTTAAAATATTTTAGAGGAAAGGAACGCTTTAACTGCTGGGTGTTATTCTTAAGGTGGGTATAGACTAACAGACGATAAGAACACATTTGTAGGATTTATTTCCACTGAAGACTTATCCTGCCACAGCCTTTTGCCCTGAAAACGCCTCTAAATTTGTTTAAATTAAATATTTATTGTAACAGAGCGATACTTAACCGTTTCTTTGTCTTTTATTTTTCAATTTATTGCGAAAAAAAAAATATGAGTAGGTATTGTTGAATTTAAGTTTTATATAAAGGATTTTTTTGTTTCTAAGTGTCAACTTTTTGTGCGTCTCACTTTGTCAATGCTTTGTGGTAATAACTCAAAAATATTAACTTTACTTGTATTTTGTAAATCGAGTGGTTTTCAAATCTTAAACCACGAAATGTTAATCAATATTGTGCTTAATAAAAAAATAATACTAAATTATAAGTACAGTTATCCCTCCGTTTTCGCGATCTCCATTAACGCTAATTCATTTTATCGTAGTTCATTATTTTTGTAACTAGAGGAACAGAAGAAACAGCCGAGAAACATACTAGAGACAGTTATTTGTGACATCAATATCAACAATTTAAACTACTACAACTGTAAAAGTGTCAATTATGACACTGAAAAATTCATCCGGATTTATCAAAATTCATTCCCCATAGAAATAAAAGGTAAAGTAAAAAGTATCCGGATGCCTTACAAATATCTTATATTACATCTTTAAGGCATCCATCTTGTATACACTATCGCTGTATACAATACATTCTGGCGGGGTTATTGACACGTGACAATCTCTTCCAGCCAACCAAAAAGATGTTAAAGAGGTCTTAAGTGAAAATCAGACTGATATCCTTTTTTTTTAATTTGACTTCAAACGGGATTTGAGCCCGCAACCATCGAGTCGGGAAAAAGGCGTCTTATTAACTAAGCTACGGAAGTTGTATGACGTCTGAAAGATGAAGTATGGAATAATACATGAGAATGTATAGTAAAATAATAATTTACGAAACGTGCATGAGACCAACCACGACTTACGGAATTTAGTTTAAAGCAGATTCATAAAAAAAATGCTCATCCTCGTAACTAATGAAGAAATGAAGTAGTAGAAGATGTTGTAAGATCAGGTAAAAACTGTGAGAATTCTTACTTACAAAGTCAAATGAGAATTCTGTCTTTATATTTAAAGCATATTCTATGACTAAGTGGTTTTCCTGCAATGGATCTAAGCGTTTTAATTTCATTAGTTCAGAGCATACTTTTTGTTTTTCTTATATCTGCTATATTATCGTTCGATCCACGCTTTGGTTGGATACTCACATTAGTAAAAAAATTCGAACACAAAAAATATATTTTTATTTTTTTTATCAAACACTGTTTATTCCACTTTTTGTAACGGTATACCCCTACCAGTTTCAAGACTTTCACCTCATCATCAGGAGAGCACAAACAAGACTAGGTTCTTGTTTGTGCTCTTAGGTCTTGTGTGTGCTCCCATGATGATAAGGTGAAAGCCATGAAACCGGTAAGGCTATACCGTTACAAAAAGTGGAATAAACAGTGTTTGATAAAACAAATTACAATGTCTTTAAGCCGCCACAATTTAATGCCTTAACTATAAACAAAATATACAAAAATATATATTCTATTCACATACGTAATGTAAATTCAAGATTACAAACTTTAATATTTCTTTAAATAAAGTATCCGAATGCTTGCTGCTGATGCGTGAAACGTAAAAATATTTTATATCTTCTCTCCATTGAGATTCAAGAGAAATATTTGGTTTTGTTTCTAGATGTTTCGTTTTAATTAAATTTTATAGATCGCTCTTCTCGTTTTTATATGTAGATATATTTTTTAATGGATTTGTTCCGGGTATATTCCTACACGTTTCATTCGCGAGAACAATTCATACTCTCATTAGATCTTGGCGAGAAATTGCAATTTCAGTAGTGCGTCGCCACCAGGATATTGTTTTCTTTGCTTTCCAGGGACGATTTTGTGTTTGATTATATTACGAATTCGATTCTTTCTTTCTGTTTTTATTGAAAAGTGTTAATTTATGCTTATACGTGTAATGAACACTGCACACATATACTACGCTCCACTTTAAGTCGAATGTATTACTATCACATATCAAAAGATCTACAAAAGTTTCTTTGTAGCTCGTCTTTTCTTGGTAAGTTTTTTGCGGTTTTCTTACCAAATATGTTTTTCTAAATATATACAGATGCGAAAAAAACTCCTTCTTAATGGCCACAGCAACCACCTACATATCCTTACAGTCAACTTATTTTTTTTAATCAGTCAATAGTCGTAGGGTTCGAATTCCAAGTAAGAGTGCCCGTGAGGAGAGTATCCTCTCTAAATGGCGATTAAATTTTCTTTTTATTATTATTATAAAGTATGATTTTCTCCTAGAATACATACTAATATTACTGGGTGGTTTGGAAAACTTGAAACCCCTCCAGGTTGTACTGTACAAAACGAAAATGTAATATAATACAATCGCATTACACTTTTGTAACGTACAGTACAACCTTGCGAGTTTATTGCACAGAAGTAAGAAGATCTTTTAACTAATCTTTTAACGTTTTAGATACCTTGAGTAAAAACTTGACTCAAGTCTTGAAAAAAAATCTGGGAACCAACGGGAATTGAACCCGTGTTTCTCGGGTTGGTAGATAGGCATCTTATCAACTTGGCCACGAAGGTCATTTGTAGTATATTTTTATATATTGTTAAGCAATACTCGCCAGTGTTATTCATTGTTCGAAGAACCGTCTAAAAAGTCGTTCGAATCTTCAGTGACGTACTTAATCCCATGTCTTTATAAACGAAATATTGTACCGAGAGATGCGTGTTTCAAAAGACCAACTATTTATCCTCGTGATAGACAATCACTCGTGGTCGATGAAAAATAATCGCAGCTAGGTATGATGCTATAATGTATATCTATGAACTAGTATTAACATTTTTTACAGTTTTAATTATTTATTTTTATTTAATTTATTTTATATAATATGCCAAATGCACAATATATCATTTAAAAAACGAACAATCTCTCCCACAACTTATTATACAAGTTCATCAAAAATAAATTTACAAAATTGGAAATTGTTAGAAAATATTTGAGTTGATTTTATTATTTTATTGGTTTATTATATAAAATATTGCAGGATATTATGTTGAGGTCTCGATCAATCATGGATAAATAAATACACAAATATTAGCGTGCGTTCCACTATAATGCACGCATTTTCTGGAAAAATTTGTACGATCTTTGCATCGTGTCAATTAGCGAAAAGTCCATAATGTGTAGAAAAGCGCTTGTATGTGTTTTGAATTATTCTGTATAAAATATTTTTGAATTTTATACAGTACATGACAGACCAGAGAATTTATTGTGTTTTTTCATTGTTATTTCTGATATATTTTTCTATTTTTGTTACCTCTCCGTATATCAATTCAAAAGCGAACCTAGAGTACGAGTGCATAAAAATTCTGAAAAGTCTCCGATTAGTGGATATAGAGTACTGCTTTACTAGGCAAGGCATGTAGCAAGTGGTCTCATTCGTCAATCGCAAATTTAATATATTTATCCTAAATACTAAAACACGTAAATCCCAAGCTACAACGTTCACAATTCCAGCTGCATCAGTCATTCACTCACATACTCGTATATACATATGTGGAAACCTACAGAAACTCCTTACTACTCAGTCTCCCCGTGTCAAAAAGCATCCTTGTAAAAGATCAACAAAAAATATATAATTAAAAAACATATGTTTTTTAATTGTATATTTTTTAAAGTTGATGGTGCGACGTTATTAAAATCACAGCCTTTCTTTAGAAATGCATTATAAATTCTAAATGTATATGTCCTTTTTACTGTGGTGGAGGCATTTTTTCAGTATGCCTGTGTTTTTTTTTTTAATTTATTGGATAAAGTTCTGTTTTGTTATACAGTGTTTCATTTTTTTATATATACAGAAAATAAGACGGTTTTTTTTACGAAAAGCAGTTAAAATTTAAAATTTATTATCCTAATTGATTTAAACAGTTCATTTTGATATCCCTCGCTTATTTGGCGAAGAAACACGAAAAGGTGCGGAAAATTCAAAAGATGAGAGAGGAGGCATATATGAATACATCCACCGTTCTTTTTTGCACCATATTTATAAATCGTTGTCGATTTTTTTAAGGTTTTTAAATCATGTAAATAAATATTTTACGTATAATAGGAAAAATATGTTTCTTTTTATATAATACTAGTGATGATCTGTCAATAATGTCACAAGTATTTTTTTTTTCAATATGACATTGTGCTTATCGTTGTGTTTTTCTTCGTTTTGTGTTGCTTTTTCTCTTAAGTCTCACTTGATCGTTGTTATAAACGCGATCATCTCTTCCCTTCAGCATCTGCAACTTAATTTGTACCCATCTCATAATAGTAAGGAAGGGTGAATCAAAATGCAAAATAATTCATCTGTAATACTTTAAATTATCATTTTATCTTTTTAACAAAATGATGAGTTGAATATCTATACGGAATGAACTTCAAAATATTTAATAATGTTAAATTTAAATTAAACAAAATTTACAATAGAACACCGGATACCAGGGTTGATGAAAAATAACAGATTTTTTTTTATTTCGCGGGATGTTTTTCTTCACGTTGGCGACACTGTATGCGGTGTACATTTCAATCTTCAGCCATATTGGATGGGCAGTTTGTGATTGACAGACAAGTATTTACAAAGCAATTTGGCATGTTTGTGTTTTTTTTTTATTCTAAAAATATAAAAATATTATTTTTTAGGTTTTACGTCCTCTATGTGAGGCAATCCGGAGAAAACGATCAGAATTGTGGTTAAACAACTCCTGAATTTTGCACCACTATAATGCACCGACTCACATTTCAAAACCAACACCGTCATTATGCCGCAGCCACTGTTTTCATCAGCGATGGATTTTTTTTCTATGGACTCCATGCGATTTTCTAAATCTAAAGGCTATCCCAAAAAGTGCGTTCGACTAATGTTTTGTGAATTATAAAAAACGTTAGCAAAAGAGTATTTTATCATATGGGGATTACTTTAAAGGGTGCCGTATTAATATTAATGATTTTATAAATACTTTGAAGTAACATGAAAATTCTCATTATATTATGTCAAACCTTGTTCATCTTTTTGACAGAAAATATTCTATTAACTATTAACAACCAAATTAATTTATTTAGAAAATAAAAGTATAAAGTGAGGAGTGATATGTGAATCTGATAATTGAGTGTTAATATTATAAAGGTTTGAGGAATAAAGTATTACCATTTATTAAAAACTGCTTTCTTTTTGTAATATTTATGATATTGTACTCAACAGTAAAGTTATCTCTTATTAATAAATAGATAATTTTCCATTATTTGATTTGTTATAATCATATCAAGAAATGACAGCTGTCAAATAATATTTAAAAATTAAAAATATTCTTCCTATGCATTATTAAAATAACTAAATAATAGCTAAAAACCCTTTACTACTCATGTGTCAACTCAACATCTATTGTTATGCAAAGAAGTTGTAAATACAAGCGATTTTATTTTATTTAATGATTGTTAATATTATTTAAACATTAAATATGGAATGTTAATGTAAAGGTTTTCCCAGGATATGAAGAAAAGTACAAAACTTTAAATATCTTTCCCGGGAAATATTTGCCGCTATCCCGGGACGCCAATATTGAAATCCCTGCAGGGCCGTGGCATCGGCGTCATTTCCATTCCGGGATTCGGATCACGTGCTAGGAAAATGGTGACGTAAAAATTGTGACATAGCCAACCTATTCCTTCCTCTCATCTTCTCCACGGACAATTTCAAGGTTTTTCGCAAATTTTCTGTAAATCTGGGCTGATATGTCCACAATTTTTAATATTCTCCAAAATAATTAGTTAAATCTTAAGTACAATAAATCTAATTAACTGTTATCTAGAAGAGTTTTATTCAACGTTGATTTCATATTTATTTACTTGAAACAATGTTTGAATATACATACATTTTTTGCATCCTCTATCTTAGTTATTTCACAAATATTTTCAAAATGGGAATTTAATTTAATTCCTTTTGAAGAAAATTAGAGTGACTTATTATACAAATATGTTCACACTAATGTATTTGACATACCAAAAATTATCAGTTTGGTTTCGGTTGGACCAACTTATTTTAAGAAGGGTTCTGTCTGATTGAGCCTCTTTAACATCTTTCTGGTTAGTTCGAAAATATTGCCACGTTGTAGTAAACCTGCCAGGTTGTACTGCTTATAACGAAAGTGTTGTACAAATACTTGAGGGTAATTGTTTTAACTTTAGACAGAAACATTGTTGAAATATATATTGAATAAAATATTGTAATTAATTTTATCAAACACCGTTTATTCCATTTTTAATAACAAAAAAATTTACAATAAAAAAGGGGGAAATAACCAGTGTTTGATAAAATAAATTACAATGTATTTAAACGTAAATGCCTTAACTTTAAACAATAAATAAAATAAATGTTTAAAGTATTGGGAAAACGAATGTTTAGACTGCTCTTATTATAAAGTATACATATAAATGTTAATAATCATATTTTGTTATCAGAGCAACATTAAATAGTTTGGGCAACAATATGAACTGTAAATGAAAAAAATTGTGCGTGCAGTTGCATGACATTCAACAAACATTAAAATTTAAAAAATACATAAAAGTTGTGAACGCCGTGATAAGATATAAATTCATTTAAGACAACAACGGAACTACCATTTCGAAACCATGAGTTTTTTTTATTTACAAAATATGAAGACAGTAGTATGAGAAACATAAGATAATGAATGAAAAGATATGTCAAGGTAGAAAATGCAATATCTTTGTCTATCGAGATTAGTCCTCTCCGTCGAACCCAAAAGATATATGTAGTTATCGTATGAGTGTAATATTCACTTTTCTGTGAGTGTTTGGAATGTGAAATCAAATAAAAAATTATTTATAAAAATATCAAGTAGCTGATGTGTCAGCTTACAACCCCTCACCACTTCAGATTAGGGGTGAACATATTTTGAGCAGAAAAGACCAATCTTGGGACATTTGTAATGCGGGCACGTTATCAAATGAGCGGTTTTACTGTCCAATCGAGTGTCCTTACTTCCAAACACGTTTAATCGAATTATTCATAAAGCAGATGGGGTTTTTAAAAAGGGGCATTCCTCTTCAAGTTTCTTAATAAATATTTAGTAATTAAACATTCCTTTTCAATCAATTCACCTGAATTAATATGGCTTATAAAATGTTTGTATATATTCGAAATTAGCAGGACTGACTTTTATCATTTAAATAAAATAAGATTATCAGGTCAAAAGTGTCATTTAAAAAAAAAATTAAACAGATTTAAACCTTGAAAAGCAAAGGTCAATTTGGTGGAAATATTTTGAACATAAAACTACGTCAATTTTGAAAGTTAAGAATTCAAATTATTTTGGACGCTTTAATAATATAATTCAAGATGAAAAAAAAGTTAATTTGCAAATCCACCAGGTGGCGAAAACTAAAAGTTTTCAAGTATTATGATTGAATTATGTCTACCCTTATGTTGTTCATTTCAATTTAAGAACATTATTAAGAACTCATTTGAGTTCGTTTTAAGCACTATTATACAATCATTTGAATGAAAAATTTCTGAAAGCAAAAATATTCTAGATCAATTAACTAAGCGTATACGTTTACCACGACAGCACTGACGCTGACAGTTTCATAATCTTTGGGGAAAAAACGAATATAAGCGCGGATTTTAACAATCTCTTTTCATCTATGAAAGACTATGGACTAACACATTCATTCTGATATATTTCTGCATTTTTTTTTGAAGTGACTCGAATCTCATCCTGAAAATATTATAACATATCTGTAACTATGGAGTCAGATTTTCGACTTTCTTATTTTCTAAAATCTTCTGCCAATACGTCTGTGACTGTCGAGTCAAATTCTTGAATTACTTCTCCTTCCAAGTCTGCTGAAAATATGTCTGTGGAATCAAATTATCGACACGTTTATTTAACGAAACCTCATTCAAACTATTGCTGTGGAATCAAATTCTCGACACGCTTATCTTACCAAACCTGTTGCAAACTATGGCAGTGGAATCCAATTCTCTACACGCTTCTATCACTAAACCTGCTGCAAACGATGGCTGTGGAATCCAATTCTCGACACGCTTCTCTTACCAAACATGCTGAAAACAATGGCTTTAAAGTCCAATTCTCGATACGCTTCTCTTACCAAACCTGCTGCAAATTATGGCTGTGGAATCCAATTTTTGACACGCTTCTCTTACCAAACATGCTGCAAACTATGGATGTGGAATCAAATTCTGGGCACGCTTCTCTTACCAAACCTGCTGCAAAATATGTCCGTGCAATCAAATTATCGACAGACTTCTCTTACTAAATCTGTTGCAAAATATGGCTGTGGAATCCAATTCTTATTTCTCAAACATAAACCTCATACATTATTTTTTCTCTTGCTGTGGTGGTAAGCTAGCCAAACAGGGTCGTGAGTTACCTACTCAACTTTTTTAAAGGTTTCACTTTTAACTGATATCTCCCAATGCAAGATAATAAGGCAACGACAAGTTATCAGTGTTGTAGTTGTTCTTAAATTGAACATAATAGTGTCCCTGTTTTCCTTACGCGTCTACTATTTACCATACAAAATAAGTGCTTTTCCCTACATTTTTACACCACAGCTTAGTCATGTATTAATGGATGTAAAAAAATTACTCATGTTTTATTTGAGGACCCTATGTACATTTAATGATCTTTTTTTTTCTAAAATAAAATCTGATACATACATAGCATCATGGTATTATCCCGTCGAGATAGGTAGAAAGAACAGAGTACCAGACTTAGCTATCTCGACACATATCCTTCGCCTATTCCATATCCATATGCCTCCTCACACAATTCCTACGATTTCTCTGACTTTCAATGTTTCCTTCGTTCAACATATCATAACTTGTTCCAGGCATACTTTCTTTGGTCTTCTTCTTCACGTCTTCTGCCCACATTTAAACTGTATATTATATGTACTACATATTTTAAGTCTTTCTTCATTCATTCTTTTCACATGACCAAACTATCTCAGAACGCTCTTCTTCATTTTACTCAACACATCAGCCTTAAGTTCAAATTCATGTTTAATCCCATAATTTCATATCCTGTCATATATTATCACACCATGTATTCTTATCAGTGCACGCATTTCAACAGGATTTATTCGGCTCCATTCAATATATTTTTAGTATTCTACGCAAACGCCGCATGTGAAAATTGTTAAATCTTCTTTTGTAGTGACTTTAAATGTTCAAATATATTAATATCCTTGTTCCTCTTGCACAGAGCGCCATACTATTGGATTGACAGCATGAATAATTACTCCCATTCTTCCAAAAATAACAGTAATTGATTTAAAACACCACAATCTTAAAAGTAGGAAATATATCCTTATAAATGGTTTTCATTAAAATTCATATGGAGTTGAAAAATATTCCGGGCTCAGGGTAATAAAGCTTGGGTCTGCAAAGGGCTAGCAATGGTCCGTCGTACATTTGTTCCAGAAAATTAACGGTCGTGTCTCCGCCCACTGTGACCGCCCAGGGCCTATAATTACTATGCCCTTTTATTGTGGACTATTCCAGCTTTAACAGTTTACTTCGAGGGGAAAGTGATGCTCTTTATTAATAGGACCAGTCATGCTCATTACTATGCTTCTTCCCCATGCTAAAGGTTCCAATGGGACAGTTTCATAAGCATAGTAGATATCAAACTTGTCTGATTAGTGGGCTCGAAGAAAATTGCTGAATATTCGGCAACATTTGAATAGAACACTTTGCCTAATAAGATGACGTTAGATTTAGTTAAGATGACAATAAGAACGTGTGTTTGCAGAAACCAGAGAAATTGAAATAAAACGTTAACTTTGAAATTTTCTTATTTAAGGACAAAATGTATGATCAAAGGCTACAAATGAAACATTTATTTAATACTTTGTACAGTGCACTATATGGTAAGTTTATTGTAAAGGAAGCATCTTTAGGCTTTTCTAATTGTTTATTGAAAGGCGAGAAATTTGTTGTAAATTAATTAAACAAAATGCGTTGCCCAAATACAAAACGAAAAAGGAGAACAAAAATAAAAATGTAAATTTAACAAGACTATCGATGACTAGTATAAGAATGGAGAGATCGAAAAAAATATGATAGAAAACTGGGAAAAACATCCTTTGTTACTGAAGAGAAATATAGCAGTTTTTGTTGGGAAATAGTATTAGGTGTTAACATAAGTTGTGTCCGTTTTTTTCCAAATTTAAAAATGAGCACCAAAAGTAAAACAAAAGTTATTCGAAAGAAAGTTTTCTGCTCTACAAGATATTGTGTTTGCTTTTACGTTACATATATTATTTTATTCGATTACAAGCCTTCAAAATGGAATGTCAAGTAGACGAAAGTGAGCATTTTCGACACATCCTTCTGTTCGCGTTCAATCGATGGAATAAAGCTGCTGAAGCTGCTCGCGATATTTGCGAAGTGTACGGCGAAGATGCTATGAATGAAAGGACAGCTCATCGACGGTTTTTGCGTTTCAAAGACGGTAATTTCGACCTGAAAGACATGGAGCGTTCCGGACGACCAGTGGACTTCGATGAGGACAGCTTAAACCATATTATTCATGAAAATCCCCTTCAAACCACCGTAGAATTGGCTGAGCAGATGAATTGTAGTCACATGACTGTATACCGCCATCTTAAATCAATGGCAGAGTCCTGAAGTTCGGCGCTTATTTCTCATTTATTTATTTTCGTCAATTATTTCTCTTCATTTGGAAAAAAAACGGACACAACTTATGTTAACTCCCAATATATATTTAGCAGTAACGACCTATGTTAAGTTCCAAGGTCGTATTCTAGACCACCACCCACAGAGTATAAAAATGTTGCTCACCATTAGAGTGGCCTGCGCCGATAACTGTTCTTATGAACACTTTTGTATCGAGAATGCTCTTCTACTGCGAAGAACCACATACACAAATTCAATTAATTATCATTCATTTTTTTTTCTCACGTATACACATAACTTTTTTTTGGTCAAAAAACGTTTATGACATTAGAAGATTATTACACATATATACATGTACTTCCAGCATTCCATCTCCATTACAATTTGTCCATCTATTACCAAACTTGACTTATACTGATTCTAACCCATCCCTTTTAATGACAACCAATGCATTAGAGTCACCTGCCAATATAAACTCGTAATTTTTCTTAATTTTTTCTTAAGCATTTCTTATACAGTTCCAAAATTTTTCGTTGTTTTCATCAGTTCTACTGTTAATTGGAGCATACCTAGCACTAGCAAAACACGCGTTATGCCTTTTTAGAGATTGTAAATTAATTTTCTTTTAAACATTCTCACAACTCAATTACTCGTAAAACTTAAAGAGAATTCTGTGTATTCAAAAAAAATTATAAATGGGAAATAACTGTTAAGCTGAAAAAAGAAATCTCTAAATACTTTCTTCAAAAACATTTTCTGAAATATCTTCAATATCAAAAGCTTTTTTCAAAAGGGACAGTCCGTGTAACAAAGGAAGAGAATTTGGCAAATTAGTTCTACTTATTGCCAGTCTAAATTTCTGTACCTCGATTAGTTGTCAGGAACATAAAATCTTATATTTTCCTACATAGTTGAATAAGATGTTCCTTCTGTCTGCAACTCAAATATATAAGAAGAGACCCTCACATCTCTCCTCATACTAAGAAGGTAGTATCCACTTATTCATTCTTCCCCAAATATTCCATACTCCCATTCTTAACTCCGTCCTTCTCTGACCGCCACCACCGGACACACGGCAAAGTGGATTATAAACTTTATTGGCACTTTAGAATATTGCTCTGACATACTCCACATTATCATTTCCTTCCATCCATCACCTCAGTGTTATTTTATGGAGATCCTCAATTACATAACTACTTAATTATTCTTAATTATTCCAAATGTTCACTCATCTGCTTCATTGATTTAAATGTTCGCTTAAATATATAAACTACACACTATTATACAACTGACCTCTTTCTGCTTGTACAAACATAACAAAATAATAACATTTTTGCACAAAAAAACTAAGAGGAATGTGGCCCATATTTAACCCAATAAAAGCAAAGAATATGAAGATTCCTTGTTAACCGGTTCACTGCCAGTGACGAGATATCTCGTCAATACTTTGGTACCTGATGCACAACTAAAAATTATTGACAAATTTATAAATCAGCACACGCACTGACGACATCTATACAAATCATATACAAACATTTTATATTTTTTCAAATCATCTTTGAACCATTCGATCGACAGATTTCGAAGACAGTTCCATTTGACAGATGTAGGCGTCACCATTCAGGGCTATCCCTTTTTAAAGTTGTTTCTTAGTTCTTTGTTAATAATGTTCTCAATCACAGTATTTTTGTATGCTGGTTCTTTTTTCAAGTTTTTTGGTGTTATTTTTATCTCGCTGGGAAACTAAACTATTATCATCTTTTGAGTGTTTTTGCGTAGTTTTTTTCTTTATTTGATATCGAAATCGAACTTTTTACGTACAATAGTGAACAAAAACTAGGTACTCGTTCATATTTTTTCGATGTTTCTTGCTGTATAGTGAAATCTTATTTGCATGTTGGATATTGGTCTAGTATAAATATGAGCGTGTGTGAACCCTGAACAAACGCCGAATTAAAACTTGGAATTTTATTAATAAAAACTGTTTTAAGTGTTATATTTCACAATCTTTAGTAAGTAAATAACTAATTCTATGTTATTTTAAAAAAAGTTATGTAAATAGGTCGACTTATTTTTTTTTCAATTATATTCGGCATGTCGGGATACACCATATTTTTTTTCAGACAATGAAAATGTTAAATGCTGCTCTCAACATGTTCTGGGATCACATTACTTAATTTTTAAAATATCACACTGTTTTTTCCACATTCGAGATAAGTTTACAGTTGTTTAAATAAGAAAATGATCCGTGCCCGTTATTCATTTAGCCAAAACTTCGTGCCCGTAATCAATTCAGCCAAAATTTCATGAACGTGGTCTGGCTCTTAAAATTCAATAAAAAACATAAATAAATAAAGTCAGTAGTAAATTTATTGATGTGCAGACTGCAACAAAGTATTTGAAGTCACGACTGAGCAAACATAAAACTACACGATTTTGGACATATTTTATATTTTCAACACGATGAAAAAAAAATTATTCTCAAAGTTTTCAATTCTTCATAGGAAAAAAAATGGATTTTTCGCGTTTTAACGATATTATACGAGTACATACATTTACACTACCTTGATGGGATATGCAGAGAAGACAAAGCGTCAAACTTACATATCTCAACACAAATCCTTCGCCTCTTTTACATCCATATACCTTCTCATATAACTCCTACGATTTCTCTGATTTTTTGTTTCTTTCCTTCAAAATATCATTCACTTGATCCAACCATAATTTCCTCGGAGTACTCTACTTAATCTTACTCAATACACTATCAAGTTTCTATTCATCTTCAATCACTTCATTTCGTATTTTGTTAATACATTGGCACGCCATGTATTTTACTCATTGCACGCATTTCTACAGCATTTATTCGGCTATATTTTCTTTTTCACTACTCCGTTTTACTCCCATACGTCAAAGCTGGTACTAAAATACTGTTGTGGACTATTATCTTAGCAGGTTTTGATCAGAGAGAAATTATATTACAGTTATATATTTACCATTTTCAGCAGTACATTCATCAATACCATATACCCGCCTTTCCTATGACATGAGCATTCAAATTAGTGAAGTAAAAATGAGTTTGTAATATCTTACCACATGCTTTACCACTAAAATATTTAGTGACACTAACTTGTCACAACGTCTTAAGCTATTTTAACGTAATTAGGTACCAACGCAAATCGAACCCTAGTTGGAAGGTATAGTTATCCCCAAGTTGGAAGACACCAACTAATTAAAGGAGCACGTCATATTTCGTCGATAAACGTGAAACTAACCGTTTTTGAATTTTAATACCGTGTATGGGTGTAAAATTAGAAATTTGTTAACATAAAAACGCTATAAAAGTCTTTTGAATATGTTTTTTTACTTCAATATTTTCAAAATAATATTGTATCATTTTTTAGCTGTTAACCGTATCACAGTTGAGATTTATTCAAACCAAATTCAAGTTTCATTGCATTTGTTTTAGTGGTTTGAAACATTATCGCTTTTACTTTTCAGGCCATCCGATATTTACGAGTAGATACGAGTATTTATACTAGGGGACGCCCACGCCGAGAGTACCTGGAGGACCTGTTGGTGGACGTGCGCTGCTCAACATATACAGACTTAAAAAGAGCCGCACAGGACAGGGGGGAATGCAGGAGAAGAGTTCAAATTGCTGCAAACCTGTCTTAGGACTGCAACCACGGAAAGGACGAGTATTTGCCTCTATACGAGTATTGAATTAAAAGTGTTTGGAGTGTTCTTTACCTCATTTGGTTGGCGCCATCCTTTTCAACTCAGTTCATTGATAAAATAGCATTTATTAACAGTCATTATTTTCATGGATACTATTCGTTTATGGATTTGAGATTTGATTAAGCTTAAGACCCAGTTGTCAACTTAGCAACATCGTTGATCGTCCTCCTCCGTGGAAAGACTGATATTATTTTTTTTCTTGCGTCAGTGCGCACCTCGGCTCCTCATAAGTGCACCCAAACTATAATATTAAACTAACCACTTTCTCCCTGACCACGGGAAATTTAATGACAAACTCTTGAACTTCAATCTTATCCGTTCGCCCTGTTGTAATTTTTGAAGCCATTTGGATTATTCCGCAGATAACATTCTGTGGGACTATGATGATAATCGAGTCCATAATTTCCGAAAGGAACTCCATTCAGCCTTACATTGTTTAATCTTCGGACCGATTGGCTACTCAGATTTAATGTCGCAAATTATAGTTATGCTGTATTCGATGTTTTCTGTAAAACTACTGATAACTTGCTAGGCTGTTGAACTCCAGGCCTTAAGCCACTGTAAATATATTTACTCATAAAATAAATAAAGAAGATTTCGATCCCCTAGTAGAGATCGCGCAGGATAGACACCTATTTTGTCCCCCATAATAACGTGGCTGACGTGGGGTCAAACAAACAATGGATTTGAGAATAGCTGACTTTTTTATCAAAAATGCTTGATGAACAAAATTCAAGTGATCGAATATATAATAATAACATCGAGTTTATATTTTATATTCGGTTGTCACGCAAAAAGCATAACAATGAAGTGGAAAAGTAATTTATTTTATGTGACAATTTTGTTATTTTTTTGTTGTTGCAAGGTAAATATTATCACTTGATCGAGGAAATACAACTTTAATTTATTTGTCAGACACAAGCATGAGAATTAGTCGATTGCAATATATATTAGTTAAAAATATATAATATTATTTTACAATTAAAAATACTGCGATAATAGATTATACGTGTATGTTTTATCCACGACAAAGATATACACTGCCCCGACAGGGAAATGGGATTATGAGATGTGTGTACGAAAAAACTTCATTGTCCAACGGGCTTTGACGAATTAACAAAGCTAAAGCATGTGGCTTAATAATACAACTTTTACCTTGATGGTTGTGTTATCCTATTACTGAGCGGCAACATCTGCCACGTAAGTTGCACACTTAAGATGAACGTCCTGTCGTTTCAGTTCTCATCGCCGAGCCGAAACAACTTCGTTCAATTCTGATAGTGCATTTTTTAGAAGCTTTTAAGTTTGCCTTACAAACGTTTTTATACCGGATACGCTTAATATACTACCACGAGTCCGATTTGAAGCACAGAGCTACCCATATAGAACATTCTCTTACCATCCGACTTTTCTCCATCTGTCCCATATGGTCAAGTCAGCTTAGTCTTACCTGTCGTAAGGAAAATAATGCTTATTGCATTTTAAAATACCACGATTTGATTTTATTTAACTTGTTATAATTACCTGACTTTTAGAACCCTTATAATATAAATCTAAATTCAAATAACTATCTCAAATTTTTATTGATAAAATTTTAGACATGCACGTTTTTATTTGCATTATTTTTAAAAACACAAGTTTTCATCCATAAAATATTCCGTCATTCCAATCTTTCTTTTTTCTAGACATTAGGTTAAATATTTTGAATAATTTATTATGTATTAATATTATCAACCAAAAAAAAATTAATACTGTGAACTTAAATTTCGGCATTATGGTCGTTTAATGCAAGATGTATTTTTCTTTTTTAAAATGAAAAAAATAATTGCGTTAAAATTGTTTTTATTAACGGTTTCCATAGCCAAGTTGGTAGAGCACGTCTTATCATCCCTGTTTCGAAAACTATGCAGAGATGAATAAAGATAGAGATTTTTTGTTGGAAAAATTATAACATGGCATGAGCCCGCCTACATGGCATGAGCCCGCCTACAATCTCTAGGGGGTTTGTTAGAAGTATAATCTTCGGCTTTTGAACAATAATTTAAAATCAATACCTCATTTATATAAGAGTTATAGGCTTAACAATTTAAAGTTATAGTTACTTTATGAAATACGTAGGTTAGATTTTATATGGACGTACTTTTCACACAGTAAAAAAAAATTCGTTTATTGAAAGCAAAAACTCGCAACGCTAGGAAAAATAACATTTATATAGATTACATATAATTCTCAAAAAACAGTTTAAATTATATCAAAATAATGTATTAAGTGGTATCAAAAGTATGAATTAATTTTGTATCTCTCTCCAAGCATCACCCGAGCGTAAAGAAAAGAAACCCGACTGGGGACTTTACAGATTTTTTAACCCACACCTTCACATTATAGTAAACAACACTAAGATACACATAACTATTGAGTATTTATACAAATGAGATCCAAGACATATAAAGATAGTTTTTAAAATGAGTTTTGAAAGGTCATCTACAAATCAAATACCAGAATATATTCTTATACGCATACATTCATAGTCATTAACACACAAATTTACAATTTATGCATACCTGCAAATCATACTTGCATACACATACGAAGTTTTATATAAAAAAAAAAAAGAACGAGTATTTTCATATTTATAAAAAAGTATTTATCTGCCCATTTAACATGGCTGAAAATATATTGTACATCACAGACAATGTCGCTAACGTTAAAAAAATATATTCCCGCGAATTCTAAATTTCTTGTCATTTTTTGTCGACCCTCGTACATTCGTTTAAAACATGAACTTTTTCAACATCTATCAACTATCAGGCCCCTAATCAGCTAAATATTTTTTTTACTATTCCGTTTAATCACATACCATAACGATTGTGCATTTTTTTATATTCCAAAATTTATATATTTTGTGTACGAAGGCGACATCTAAAAGTTGAATATGAATTTTACAAATTTTAATGTTGATTTTCTTCAATTCATCCACTTCATTTAGGCAAAACATCATTTTCAGCTTTTGGAGAGCAAAAATATGAGTTGAATTTGAAGAAAGTATATTTTATTTCATAGGAAAAATGTAATACTGTTGACGCTGAAAGACTTGGCTATCACGATCTTGATTCTCAGGAGAAACTGTCTCCCCGATCTCCTGCTAGAGTTTCTTCAAACATATCACCACCTACAATACCTCCGACTCGAATTCGACGAACACGGACTACTCGACGAACACGAACTACTCGACGTCGGTCAACAAGGCAACCTGTTACCCCGTCAAGAAGGACAATAAGGTCGCCTACCACTTCAAGTACGACGACCAGGCAACCTACCACTCCAAGTCCAACAACTACTCCACGCTCAAGAACCAGGCCACCTACCACTCCAAGTCCAACAACTACTCCACGCCCAAGAACCAGGCGACCTACCACTCCAAGTCCAACAACTACTCCACGCCCAAGAACCAGGCCACCTACCACTCCAAGTACGACAACAAAGCCTCCTACCACTTCAAGTACAACAACCAAGAAACTTACTACCCCAAGTCCGACAACCAGGTTAACTACTCCACGCCCAACAACCAGACAACCTATCACACGAAGGCCGAGAACCCCCCCTCAACCGACAACTACGCAACCTACCACTCAGCGCCCGACATCCAGACCCCCTACCACTCGAGCTCCAAGAACACGGCGTTCCAGTCGTAGACCAAATTCAAATTGCGGAAAATGTCCAAACATAAGTTTGCCACAAAATTTGACGAACCAAACTGTTTTGCAACAGCTTGAAAGGTAACTTTGAAATATATCACTTGACTTATTTCATACATAACATCACGCTTTATACCTTTAGGGGTAGAAAGAGGAAGAAAACATATCTACACGCCTTTTTATTGTACACAGCTCTCCCTTCATTCACAACCATACATCTCGTCCCCCGTGTTCTCCGGTTTCTCATACTAATTACGTTTCCCTCATTTAAAATTTCTCTAACTACAAAATCTCATTCCTCAATTTCCTCGGTCAACCTCTTTCTTGCTCTCCATTTATTTTATACACGTTTGTTCCGAAAGTCTTTTCTAACTCATTCCCTCAAAGTGGTCAAACTATTTTAAGATTCCTTTTTTAATTCTTCTTATACTCGTAACATCCGACTTTAACAAAAAATCATCCTTTATGTGATCATCTCTTACTCTATAAAACATAGTAATACCAGATATTCTACGAAAAGCACAAATTTATTTTGCTTGAATCACACAGGCTTCGCTTCCATACGTCGCGGTTGGGGCACAATCCGTTTTGACGATTTTGCAATTGATTTATTAGCAAAAATATTATAGTACTAAGTACACCGTAGACTTCGTAACCTGCCGCAACACACCTTTGATCGTTTGTGTAAGAATCTATATTTGCATCACTGATGGAATTTTAAGTTTACTTTAATCAACACGTTACTACTCTTAGAACGCTTTTTCGGCAACTATATACGAATATATTAAGTTCGAAAAACTCTTTAGTATTCGCATTGGTGTAAACAGTGTTCTAATTGATAAAAAGTATTCACCAAACGCCTTTTAATGAATTAAAAATAATCAAGTGCCCATGTTGATTTCCTAATCTGTGCAACGTAGCAATTCAGTTGATATTCGTCAAGTTAATGAATTGATTACTGTCATAAAATTATTGAGGCTTACCTAAGAGAAGTAGGGTCATAAATTGGAAAAGCTCAGGACTATCGATTACCTAATCTGTGCAACCTAGCAATTCAGTTGGTATTCGTCAAATTGGTGAATTGGTTACTGTCATTGAATTATTGAAGCTTACCTAAGGGAAGTAGGGTAATAAATTGGAAAAGCTCAAGACTATCGAGTTAATGTCAGTTTTATCAATAGTTGACAATTTAATGATACGTACTACATTTGTAATTGTAATGTGCTGATGAAATACTTTAAAAAATGATTTACTTTCGGGATATTTATATAAATTATTTCATATACTTAACTTTTATAACATTGCTATTTAAAACAATCCGTATTAACATTTAAGTCAATTGTGTGAGAGATGTAAATAAAAAGTTCTGAGAGTAAATGTTGCGAAATAAAAAATCACGGTGATGGAAATTGTGAATGGAATAGAATATGATATATGGATAAGTAATGAAATATTAAGGCAAGTTGAAGAATTCTGCTATTTAGGTAGTATTTTCTTAGATGTTGGAAGAGTTACGAGGGATATCGAATGGCATGTTGTGATATGAAACAAAGTCAGTGGAGCACTCTAACATAAATACTCGAATCGGACGTTATCAAAATCTGCTAAAATGACAGTTTACAACAGTATTTCAACACCAATTTTGATGTATTGGAGTGAAACGTGGACGTAGAGAAATATTGAAATGAGCTAAATAAACGCCATGAAAACGCGTGCACTTTAGAAAAATACATTGAATTACAAAGTGCAGAATAATACATAGGGTAACACGAATAACAGAATACGGAATGAAGTGATAAGGGATGAATGTGAACCGAAGGCTGTGATGTGCTTGAAACTCTGAGATAGTTTGGGCACGTAGAAGGAATGATTGAAAAAATACTAACGAAACAAATAAACAGTGCAAATATGAGCTGAAGTCATGGTAGACGTAGACCAAGTAAATTGTATTTTGAAAGAAGCTTAGTATCAAATAAGAGAAATCGCAGAATCTGCTTATGAAAGTATATGGATAGGGAAGGGGCTAAATATATGTATTAATATAGTACAATAAATTCTGGCGCTTTGTCCTCTCTGTCTATCCCAGAAAGGAAACGGCGTGCTAAAATGTATGTATTTGCATGGCAAAAATCTATTAATATTAACAAACATATAACATACGTGTATTATTAATTTAGTTAACACATTTCTTTTTTTTTATCAATTTTGACCACCTTTCTCATCTGAAACGCTTCAGATGAGAGAGGTAGTTAAGGGAGTTGGGGATGAGTATACATACAGTACAAACGGTTAATCTCAAATGTGGCCTCCAGACCATCTTGGAGATGTGGTATTTTTACTCGACTATACAGATCGAAAAATTATTCTGCTTTGTCGCAGGAAGAAATGTACTCGTAGCTCCACCCAACTGCCTGCGACTTGGAGAGAATGCTGCGTCTTTCGTTGACAGATGTCTACCATGACTGACTTCAGGCCATATTCATGCAATAACTCTTCATGCATTCCCTAAAATCATCACTTAATTTTCACCCTTAATTTTTCATTTACTCATATTTTCTCGTAAATCTTTAAATGGTGTAATGTTGAATTGACTTTCAAGGGAGGTGACAAGGCAAGTTTGGGCTCTTGCAAAGGTTACTCCACTGGTCACTAAGCTCAAGAATGTCATGCTGGAGATGTCGGGATCAGATTCCTTCCTGTTCTCCCATATTGCGGTCATGCATGCTCGTTACACCGTGTCTGTTCTGGGTTCTCCTATTTACCAGAGTCTTTGTCCTTACGCAAAGGTATTTTTTAGAAACCATTTTTTTTAAACAACCTTTCTAAGCATTTATTTATTAAAATACAATAGGCTTAGTAAACTTCACATTTCACAAGTATTGGGTCCGATTTCCGATGAAACCAAAAGGGGTCCTGGTATTATTGTCATACAAAACCTTTTAGCATATTTTATTAACTTTCTTTGTATATTGTAAAGTCTACAATATACAAAGGGTATTACTTAATTGAAATGTATTTCAAGAAACCAGAAATTATCCAAAAAACTTTTTGGTTAATTGGAAGGTATTGACATAAGCCTGGCAAGTTTCATAATATACAATGAAAGTGTATTATAATACAATAAGATATTTTCTAGTGTTATCGCCTACTTCAATGAAACTGGATACGGCTCATGAAGAAAAGATAATATTTTTCATTAATTGGAACAGATAGTCACACGGTAATAAGTGCTATGCGCTGCAAAACTGGTATACAATAATTAAATAGGATTTTTCAAATACAATACAAGTGGAAACTTCTGGCAATCATTAAGGCGCACAGGGCATGGTCGGTGGAGGTGCTCCGGTTCTTAACGGAACTAGCTCCGTTGGAACTGAAGCTCCAGTGGCGTGCTACAATCGCGTTTATTTTGAGGGGTAACGTCCGCCATCAACAATTGCACGAAATTATTCCGTTAATTTAAAAAAAGTCCGATTTAAACCGCTAATAAAAGCCCAGAAATCGTGTAAGATGTCATCCTTTCACAATTTATACATCGTTTAGAGATTAAACTCTCCTCAAGACACACTTTCAAATTCTTTCCTCGTATTAGAGGACGTTTAAACTTCGTGCGTGGTTTCTAACTACTGGATATCCCAGTTCCTTACAGGGCACATGAGTTTTAACAGCGAACTTTTTTTTTATTTAAGACTTTACCTTTACTCTGATGCAATTTATGTAGCGACCCGGATAAATCTACGAACCAAATTTTATGGGAGGAAAGTATTACATAATCTCTCAAAATAGGGGAGAAGCACTATGCAGCTATACGTTGGACTACCTTAGCCCGAATGGCTACTCTTACCGTGTGGCGACTTGGAATATTTTTACAGCTTTATCCAACTTTTGTAAACATTTAATGTCTTTCTTAATCTCTAAAGGTATTTTGTCTCACTCAAGTATTTTTTTTCTTTTTTGATCTACATTTTTATTCTATAGAAAATTTTCTCTACCTCCGTGAATTCATATGTTTTTCAATAGAACTCATTTTTAAACTGAATATTTTTTACTTATATCTTAAAAAAAAAAAACAAAACTTGCATCTAAGGCCTGTCTCGCTTTCCAGGTTGACAATATTTTTATAAATATAAGTTTATTGTTCAGTTTTTTTATGTCAATTTTCAATTATTAATTGGTTAATATTATTGCATATGTATAAACGTTACAGGTAATTAACGCATCTCTGAGTTACGAAAAGTTGAAAAAGAGAGAATTATTCGTCAGCGCCGTTAACTCAACATTAGATGTGGCCAAATATGGTTGTTCTGTAATGGAATATTCGACACTTCATGAGATCGGATGCAAAAACATATCGTTAGAGAGGGTAATTATTTATTCATTGTTTATTTCAATATTCAATAAAAAGTATTTTATGAAGCTTTTTGTCTTGCCTAAAAAAATCTAATTTCTTAAACGTTGTATCTTATTATCTCCCATTAAATCTCATTTAAAAAAAACTCATTTAATCTCATTCCTTAAACATACACTGAAAAAAACATTCATCAGAAGTGTTCTAAGCCACTATTTGCAACAATATAATGCAAGAAAATTTGAATGTGCTTTGAATAAATCTCATTTTTCACACGACTCTTCACTAGAAGATTTTGACGTATTACTTTAAATTTAAAATAATTTTAAACTTCATTCAATTGACTTTCAAGAGTTTTATATTCATTATATTCTAATTTAACAGCCATACACTGCTGTTTTCATACATGTGTATTTTATGTTTTACATTTTTCAACGATGGAATATGTCGACCATATTAGTTGGTTAGGGTACAATTTCTGTTAGATGAATTTTTTCATTCATGTATACCATCACCCTGTTTCCCTATTGGAAAAATGGAGAGGGCAGAGTACCAGACTTTCCTATCTCGACTCACACATATTTTGCCTCTTCCAGATTCATACACCGTCTCATATTGCTCTTATGATTTCTCTTACTTCTAACATACCCTTCTTTCAAAATATGTTTCCCTTGATCCAACCATATTTCTTCGGTCTTCCTCTATTATGCCTTCCATACATATTTCTACAGTATATTTATTTTGTTAATCTTTCTTCATTCATTCGTTCCTCGAGCCCTGCCCATCTCAGATTCCTCTACTTCATCATACTCAACACATCAGCCTAAGTTCACATTTATCTATAATCACTTTATTTCGTATTCTGTTTTACATTTTCATGTATTTTTCTAAGTGCATGCATTTCTACAGCATTTCTTTGACTCTGGAAAGAAAAAGCAAGCTCAATACATCCCAAAAAAAGATAAAAAAATACTAAGAATATATCGCAAGAAGAAATGTTGACATACAAACGAATGACTTAATGCTGGTATTTATTATTAAAATATGAGTATACAAAATAAAACATCTTCGTGAAAGATAAAACAATAGTCAAAACGGCAATGAAAAACTTATTAACTCAAACTTTGTATTCCAGCAAGCTCCGAGGGATTGCTACAATAACGGTTTTGCGTTCTACGCTAAAAAAGTGTGGCAAAGTTTCGGTAAACTGATGCCGTGTAGCCTGACCGACATATTCTATCAACTCCACAATTCCACAAACTTTATAGAACAAGCCCACGCTACTCTATTGGCTTTCACGCTCACCCCAGCTCAAATTGGTGTTTACAATTTACATACTCCTAAATCTGTTATGAAGGTAAATATAATATTATTTCAATAACAATAAACAAGTCTTACATAATGCATCAAAATTACAAAATGAACTTTTTCAGAAACCACCATATACAGTGATTCGTTACTAACCGTAGGGATACGTTCTTTAAAACGCCACGGTTGGCGAGACTAAAAGATATACAAAATAGTGGGTTATGGGAATATTAAAGAAATGCGTATTTTATTTATTTCTGAAACCATAACTTGTATTTTATTATTTTAAAAAAAGTCAAAATTGTTGGTGGTTTTATTTTTATTTTCGGAAATCTTTCTGAATTACTACATATGACTGCAAAATATTTTCCAAATTTCGTTTATGAATTAATCAACGCTATGTGTGTGGTTCAATTTCTTGTTACAAGTTCACAAATTGAAATACTTGAGATAGATAGAAATATGCTTTTTAGTATATAATTATGATACACCAATCCGTTAGATTTTTAATGTAGAATAATTATTTTTCATTAAATGTATTTTAAATAATTCAATTAAAAAAATCGCGTTTTCTTAAAACCGCGATTAGTAAAACTGATATTAACGAGGGACCACCGAAGTATCGACTATTGTAGATTCTCGTCATTTTTAACGAAAATGGAATTTCGAAATCACATAAACAGAGTTTATATGATTTCGAAATATGGATTCTCTAAAAATTGTAACTTTTCCAAGCATGGAAAACATAAGATTTTTTACCTTAATTAAGAGGCTAAAAAAAAGGTGTTACAACTACCATTTCAATACATATTCGATAAAATAACTAACATATGAGTTGTTTTACGTTGAAAGTTTAAAACTTATAAGTTAATCTAATTTATAAAATATCTTATAAACACTAACATATCTCGTCAAGTTGTTTGAACTAAGATGCTCTTGTTTAGGATTTGCACTATGATATTTTCCATTATGCAAGTAGAACAACTCAATCTTTAACAGAACAAAAACAGAACATTTTAAATATTTTTTTAATTTTCATGAAGGTTTATGTGTCTCAATCTGTGAACCACCCAGTGGTTTCATATGCTGGCTAGAGAACAAAAGAGAAAAGCTATATATTTGTTTTTCTCATGATGGATATTTTGCTATTAACTCTAAAGAAGTATATGCGTACGATGTACGGCGATCATTTTTTTTTCTGAAAAAGAGTATGGCCGAACAAGGTTCGTCCACAGCCGTGCATGGTAGGTCTTATATAGCAAAGAAGGTGCACTAAATATATGGATATGATTTGTAATGTGGCTTTACTGCTTATATTTGCGTTTCGAAGACTATCATATGAAAAATATATAAAGTACAGTTTTCAGTTCTGCCAGTTTAAGTAAAATTAGGCTATATCTTTGAGTTTATTTTTGTGTAATAAGAACATTTAGGGATAAATTCATGAACATGTGCTCATACTGCGGAGAAAAATAATAATTCAACATGATATTCTTCTTGGTAAGTGAATAACAGGTGACTAGTACCAATGGTTTCGAACACCAGGATTTAGTATTATATCTGTTTGATTATATTAGGTCCTTACATATGTAATTGGCGTTTTGTTTGGGAGGAACATAAAGTTGATTTTTTTTTAATATAATATATTTATTTAATCAAAGTATGTACCATTGCTATCTATGCACTTTTGCCATCTCATAGGTAGTTCATCGATCCCTTTACTAAAAAAACCATTCGGACGGGAATCAATAAAATCTTTGAAGTCGGTTTGGACTGCCCCATCGGAGTTGAATTTTTTCCCTTGCAAGAAGTTATCCAAATTTCGAAAAAAATAGTAATCTGTTGGGGCAAGGTCCGGAGAGTACGGTGGATGTCTTAGACATTCCAATTGAAGCTCTTCTAATTTGGTAGCCGTCTGTTGTGCAGTGTGTGGCCTAGCGTTATCATGAAGCAGCAGTGGCCTAGAGCGATTAACCAGCCTCGGTTGTTTAGCAGCTAGCTTTTCCATCATGGTTTGCAGTTGCTGACAATAGACATCTGCCGTAATCGTCTGGCCAGATTTAAGAAAGCTGTAGTGAACGACACCAGCACTAGTCCACCAAACGCTCACAAGTAACTTTTTTGGAGTCAATTTTCGCTTGGGGCATGGTTTGGCTGGTTCGGCAGGGTTCAGCCATTGCGATGAGCGCTTCCGATTATCATACAGGATCCACTTTTCATCACAGGTAATGATTCGATTCAAAATCCCTTCATTATTGTGCCGGTTGAGTAATGCAACGCAGCAGTCAACGCGCGTTTGTTGATTTGCTTCACTCAATTCGTGAGGTACCCACCTTTCAAGCTTTTTCACCTTCCCAATTTGCTTCAAGTGGATCAAAACAATTTTATCACTAACACCGCAGCCTGCAGCTAACTCGGACGTGGTTTGCGATGGATCCGCTTCCACAATAGCCTTCAATTCTTCATTATCAACTTTGGTCTCAGGCCGTCCACGAGGCTTGTTCTGCAGGTCGAAATTTCCAGAACGAAAACGTTGGAACCAAAAACGCACTGTGTTTTCTTTTGCGGCACCGTCGCCATACACATCATTAATCCTTCGAGCCGTTTCTGCAGCACTGGTGCCACGGTGGAACTCGTACTCGTAAATAACGCGATATTTCAAGTTTTCCATTTTGTAAACTGAGTGACGCAAAGAAAAAAAACAATTGAGGAAAAAACAAATGAATTATAATTTTCAAAACACAAATACTTGAGTAAATAGCTGTATACATTTGAATTTGTAATTCCTAACCAAAGAGAAGATATTTGAGATCAAAGTAGCCAGTACGGCAAAACGCCAATTTCATATGTAAGGACCTAATATATGACGGCCACGATTACGTTTTTAATTGAAAAATATTTATTAGTAGAAAACTTACATACTTGGGGAAAGAAATTATGAAAAAACTTATTTTATGTTAATAAGAAAACTTTTACAGTTAATTTTGATCCAATTTAATGACTTTTTTTTAATATTTCTGTCCGTAAGTTTTTTTAATTTCTTGTTTTCTAAACATTTGCAGATTCGGGTAAGTACCCAATCTACCATAAAAGCCGCCACCGCCATTTTCGTATCCTTAAATTCAATATATTTTATATTGTGTAAAATTAATAATTTTTCAACAATAGCGAGTTTGGTTCTCGAGTTATACGAGTTGAGAAAGAATAATAAAAAAAAATATTTCAAATACAATTATTAAAAAATTACATTTAAATCTAATTTTTAATAAACTTTAAATTTATTTTACATAAATAAATTTCGTAGCACCCTTGAGTAGAGTTTGCTATCTAAACGGTACTAAATAAATTGTTATGTTACTATCATAATTATTATTTTCCATAAATTTTTTAACCCTTGCGGTGTACGAGTTAGTGTACGAGTGTATTTGATGAAATGCCGTTCTTCGCTAGCCCTCTCGATGTTTAATATTTTTTACTACAATAATTTTCGTATTTTTTTTAATTATTACTTTTTGAGATTATTAATCACTTTAAATATGGTTTAATAAATTATGAAATAAACAAATTGTTAATATTTTATAAGTTTTAATATTTGCACAAGTGTTAATATTTTCTAAGTAGTATAAAACTATCTAGTCGAGTGCTAAATCGAACTGGTCTCTATGAACATTATGGATATTGGTCGATGTTTCGTAACCTGGGTTAAATACGAGTATATAACTAGTGATTATACAAATACGTTTTGAGATTATTTCAGCAGCAATTATTATTATATTAAAAACGAAACGATAACCCCCAATGGACTTTGTAAGAAAAAAATGTAATGAAGAACGTGCGAGGAGGTGGCGTGACACAAATGCCAAAAATACTTATTTAATAATATTTTTTACACCATTAGAAGTTATAGTGAATTTTTTTATTTTTCTACAGAGTATTTTGGTTTATGGACAATCGAGGAACACGTCTAAATGTTGCTGCAACCAAATTAAAAATAAATTTGACAAATTCTGCGTTTCCCACGATTCGATCACAGACAAGCATATTGAAGTTGCTGTAGACAAGATTCTAGGAGAATATTGTGATGAGAACTGCCATTAACTACAACTTTTGAGGTCAATGGGACAAAATCTGTACAGATTTTAAACATTTTTTTTCTATAAAATATCAAATGAAGATACATTATTATTGTACTGGGTGACTATTCTTTGGTTCTACATATTGATGAGGTATTTGTTATCGAAGCTAGATAATATTAAAATAAAAGTAAATGTATCTGGATAGAACATCACAGTGAAATGTCTCCACATAAATTATTATTGTACTGGGTGACTATTCTTTGGTTCTACATATTGATGAGGTATTTGTTATCGAAGCTAGATAATATTAAAATAAAAGTAAATGTATCTGAATAGAACATCACAGTGAAATGTCTCCACATAAATTATTGGACATAAATTTGATAAGTCATATTAATAAATAATTAACATAAAATAAAAATGGTATGGGAACTCATAACTTAAAATAAAAAAAATTCAAACTACTTTTTGTTTCAATATTCATGCCCTTTCCATTAGGATGTAAAATAAATATGTATTTTTCGTGTAACTCATAATTCTAGCATTTTACGAACAAATTGAATATGAATACCTTTCCTCATTTAAAGACGATTTGTTTTTTATTGTACCATTTGAATAAATACATCTTTAAAAAACTTCTATTTCTTATTTTACTATTTTTTACACTTTATAGTTATAACGTAAATTTCCTAGGAATTTTTAATAGAAAAGTCTTTTTTCTGAGAAATATATAATATATTTACATTATAATGAGGAAAATATATGTATGTATACATACAAAGCACTCCAGCTTGTCCTTTATGGGATATGCAGAGAAGACATATTTCATAGCTTCAATACATTCATTCTGTACATTCTGTTTCCCATCCTTCTTCATTTTCTCTAAGATAACATTTCTCCCAATATCTCCTTCCATATTGTCTTCTATCAACCTATTCTTTGCACGGCATTAATTTCAAGCCTAAATAAATGTACTAATATATGTTTTGTTAGTTAATTCAACTCATTTCCGCAATGTGATTCTGAATTCTAAAAGCTCTTAGTTTTTTTTAAAAAACGGTTTCATTTTAAATAGTCGTTCCTTACTCTATCATACAAAGTTATATCAAATATTATTTGCAAGGCACGCATGTCTAATGCACTTTTTTATATCTTTCATAATCCTGAATTAAACAGATCAACTCCAGTCAAGTGTTTTTTTTTATAAATTTTCACATTAAATATTTGGACAGATGCAACGCTTCCGCAATAACGCTGAATTGTGCGATAAAAAATAAATAGAGGAATAAAGTAATATGACGTGCATGGGCAACTAATGTCCCCAGAGCAAGTGATGCAAAAGAGGAATAAAGTAATATGACGTGCATGGGCAACTAATGTCCCCAGAGCAAGTGATGCAAAAGAGGAATAAAGTAATATGACGTGCATGGGCAACTAATGTCCTCAGAGCAAGTGATGCAAAAGAGGAATAAAGTAATATGACGTGCATGGGCAACTAATGTCCCCAGAGCAAGTGATGCAAAAGCCTATAAGACCGTCATACCGTCCGGCACCGAATGTCATACCGGCCAACAAGAGACCCTCGAGTCTCCCGGTTTGCCTTATTTAGGTGTACAGTAACCGACATGATACAGCAAAAATAAGTCACAAACCTGAGATGACCCGAGTGAGACGGCACAGAACAGACAATTTAGCTTTTAACCTCTATGATATATCACACCAGCGCAATTGAGATTGAATCGAATTATTGGCTTCTTTTATAAAATACTAATTTTATTTATTGTAATTTATTTAGTCTAACACTGTTTGTTTCAATTTATATAACGATATAACTCTACCGGTTTCAAGGTGCACACCTCATCATCAGGGAACAAACAAGACTGAAACTTGTTCGAACTACTCCCGTTTAACGGTAAATAAAAAATGGAATACTTAGCAACAGAGGTGCGTATAAAAACTTTTATGTGTTGACTGCGGTAATTTCTATATGGGAAAGACAGCAAGATCTTTTGAAAAGAGACTTCGTGAATACATATCCACCTTAACGAATCCTCTAATTTATTCTGAAATGGCTAATCATTGTCACCGTGCAAATCACACATTTTCTATCGATGATGCCAAATTCTTGCATATTAGTAGTAACGGAAATAAATTGGAAAGATTAGAGGCCGTAGAAATATTAAAGTCAGTGCATTTGGATGAACACCTAGCAAACACATATGCTCCCAAGATCTCCCCGCTGCTTGATGAAGTTGTCTCCTGCCACCCTCCACCCACAATCCCAACCCAATTTTTTACTGTTAGACGCGTGTATGTCGGTACCAGTTCGAACAAAAGTCATTATTGTCTGTGCCCCCCCTGACCTTGAAATTGGTAGGGTTATACCGTTATATAAAGGGGAATAATCAGTGTTGGACTAAATCAATTACAATGTATTTAAACCTTTACAATGTGCCTTAACTATAAATAATATATATGATTTTATTTATCTTTTAAAAAAAATTGTTCCATTTCATAATACATACTGATCACACTGTTAGGAAAGGAAAATTGAATAACATACTTTCAAATGTTAGAGCAAAAGTTTACTTAAAAGTATTTTTAAATTATCGATCGGGTACCACATTAACTAACAAACAATGTATGTACAATTTTAAGAGTGCGATATGTTTTTTTTAATATCTCAGCTCCAAAGTGCGTTCCTTAGATTGATTTGAAAAATATAAAGAAAAGTACATATACATTGTATCCCCCCGTCCCCAACGTCTTCACTGAATAAATCGCATTTTGACTAGAGTGGATTTTATTTGTATCTTCTCCTGCATCAAAGATTATATGATCCTAATTACCATATGGAATTTTATCATTGGATTACTGATAAATATTATACTTTACTTGTGAATTGTACACGTATTGCAGTTAAGTCCCTCTATAAAATACAATTTTAAAAAGTAAACATTTAGCGCGTTGTCTTATGGGACAAAGACGATATGAAAAAAATGTATATTTTTGGGAAAATTGTTTTGTAATTTCTTACATATTCGATGTTAACCTCACAATACAATTTTCGCATATAATCAACAAATGAAATTGAACATGTCAACTATATAAAATGGATAACTAATCAACATTAGGTATTCAAGTTTCATATTAAAGTTGAGCAAAATTTGAATCACTTACTTTACAATTGTTTAATTACTAATATAATGTATCACGTTTCTTAAACACGATTAACGAAGAAAAACAACTAGTTTGAATTTTAAAATTTCTGTATGGTTGGCAAAAAAATATACTCAAGTAAAAACAATTTTAAAATTGCAAAATTATTAACGGGTTGAGATAACTAAAATCTCCTCTGTTACATACCTCAACAATTGTATAAAATATCTCGACTGGGAGGGTATTGTGAGACGAGCCCGGGCCTTTTGGTGGATTCTCTGATGAATGTGTTTTATTTTGCTTTGCTGTAGCATGTGTGTGTTGTGGAATATATAGTGCAAGTATATTTACATGCCATTTCCTTTTTATTGGGGAACCTATTATTGTATTAACTGAATTGCTTATTTAATGTCATTTATTTTTTTCGTTTTAAATTTACATACATATATAAGGGCGTGGGCGGAAAAATGTATGTAGTCTTTACGGCCGAACTTGCCCTCTATTGATCGGTGTGTGTCTTGACTGAGGGGATTTTATGAGATGATCTCAGACTTTTTGATAGCTTCTCTCTTATATGTATTTTCTTTTTCATTATTTCGAAATATGTATGCAATTTCCGAACAAATATATGTACGAGTTTATGTGCATACTATGTTTCTATCAATATACCGTTATTTATTTATGTACATGAATAAAAAAAACCTTATTATTTTTTTAAAGCATATAAAGTAATCATTTTCGTGACAAACAGGTCAGTTGTAATTTGATGTCGTTATGGATAAGTTAAAGTATCGTGTATGCATTATTTTACTAGTATGTTTCTATGATTTTGAGGTAATATTACATTTTCATATGTTTTTGCATAATTTAAAGAATCGTTTTGCCCGATTAATGTTTATAAACTGAAAAAATACAGTACTTTGGCCGTATGTTTAAATCCAACAGAAAGTGTTTTTTTTTTATAAAACATCCTTAACTGCCCAGCTGCCCTTCAATATCTCACCGAAAATGTTCAGCGCCTCTCCGATCATGAACTTACACGACGCTCGAGTAGATATTCATTGTTTGGTTTCCAGATCATCGCTCCTTGTTCTTTACGTGACACTTGACTCTGTCCTCTTAACTTCGGACTCGTAACCTTAAGACTCTTAACCTCGTTGAATTAATTCGAACAGCGGCTTAAAAATATAGTATCTCTCTTCAACAACGAAATGTTTTTTTTTTCCGTTGTACATATTGTAAAACACACATGTGACTAGTTTATTGCATTACGGCAATCTCTTTCAACTAATAAAAAAAAGAATCATGCAGGTAAATGATAATTTCTAGGTGAGATATTAAGTTATTTTTAAAACAAAAAAAAGTCCTAAACATATTTAAAACAATAAAAAATATATTCAAATGTCATGAAAAAGGCATGAAAATAAGAGCTATGAAGAAACACATTTCGTCATTGGAGAAAAAACAAAATTCTGTCGCTATTTGTAGCAAGCCAATTTGGGGGGAGAGTTTTACTGCAATTGTCTTTCAATAATGCGTGGGATAGTCTTACGACACTAGCAGGTAAGTGTTATTAGAGTTCGATGGCATGAACATTAAAGGATGACGTTGGACGGAGGAGTGTCGAAACGGATGTGTAAAAAGGCAATATAAATATGCAAAGTCTATAACCGGGGGGACGTTGAATTTTTTCGGTGACATATTGAGGGGGGTAGTGGTACAGTTAAGGTTGTTATAAGAACTATGCATAGGATAGGGAACAACAAAGTTCATTTGTATTTTAAACCCAGTTTTTAGGGTTAATCCTCACAAGTTCATAGTATTTGCTACTACAACTAATAGTTTTATGTTCAGTTAGAGGTGCATGGTCGCGCGATAACGCACTGGACTTCCATGCGGAAGGTCGTCGGTTCGAACCCCACGCCGTGCTACTCTCCTCGAATGACACAGGCACTTTTTCCGCCTGTTTAATAATATTTATTCTTTAAAAATAAAAAGTATTAATTTTACATTCTCTTATATATTTGAACCCTTTTTTATTAAATCCTCCGAATTCTATTCTTCAGATACCTTTTAATTTTCCATATTTTTTTAATGTTTTTATTATTGAACCTAAACCGGTCAATTCATTGACCCCATATTATTACAAAAGACACTTCGTTGTCAATTTCCTGAAGGATGTCATAATGTGTATTCATATTTGGAAGAGTCAACCTGCTCTGCACATCTTGCGCATTACAGGAGATGTAATTACATCGATATCCAAAGGACAAAAAAATAATTGAAATATAAAAGGTTGTTTGGAACCTTTCAGATTTGTTTATATCTTATGTTATTTACGACACTTAACATTAATATTTATGACACTTAACATTAATATTTACGATACTTAACATTAATATTTTTAACATTTATCAATTTGTAAAATTTCATTTAATTATTATTTAAATAATTTCGGAATTTTCCTATTATTTTTCTTGCAGATTCAAAATGTACATGCGCAAATAACAAATACACCAGAACCTCAAACAACAACAGAAACGCCTTGGACCGAGGAGCCATCTTCAACGATGGATCTTCCGTTTTCGACTCCCCTTCCTTCTTCTACCTCCCTACCTTCTACCTACACTCCATCTTCAACGACTCGCCTTCCAACTTCAACGATCAACCTTCCACCTGCAACGACTCACCTTCCCCCTTCAACGACCCGCCTTCCACCTGCAACGACCCGCATTCCACCTGCAACGACTCGTCTTCCACCTTTAACAACGCATCTTCCATCTTCAACAACTATTACTCCACCTTCAACGACCCGCCTTCCACCTGCAACGACTAGTCTTCCACCTTTGACAACGCATCTTCCATCTTCAACAACTAACACTCCACCTTCAACGACTCGTCTTGAACCTTCAACAACCCGTATTCTACCTTCGACGACTCGCAAACCATGTATAAAATGTAAAAATATAACATTGCCGGGAGATATGGGGAATCCAGAAGTTAAGAAGCAATATGTAAAGTAAGACTATTGTATTTTGAATTCTCATAAATAATATTTTTCAGATTTCACATATAAATTCAGCAAAACCATCAATAACGTGAAGTATTTGGAGCTTGGTAAATTTGCAAGTCACTAAGCATATTAACAAACTGCCTCTGAGGACGTGGTCACAGAAAATAAGTAAAAGGCTATTGTAATAGTTATTTAAAATCATTCGACCACCCGCATAGCCAAGTTAACACAAAGAGGTTACAAGTTTGATTCGCGATAGTTCTTTAATTTAAAAAAAAAATCCTGTCAGGCTTAGCGCTCATCGACATTATTACTTCAGCGGTCGTATTAATAATACGACCGCTGAAGTAATAATGTGCTTACTATATAAATGATATACCGGAAGGTTTTATTCATGATATCAAAGACAATTTTTTGTCCCAGCCACAATGTTCCCCATTGCCTAATTGAATTTATTCTTACAAATTACAAAAATATCCATTTTCGTTGGACCTTGAACAAACATTAAAAAAATAACTTATCGATTCCCTTAAAACATAATAAATAAACTATATCAATAAAATCAAAATAAGAACCAAAAGTCTTCGTCGTTATTAAGCCATCTACCCTAAATTATTTATCATTAAGTTGATAATTAAACACTATTCGAAATTAAGTTGGTAAAATTAGATATTTTCTATTATGAAGAAGACCTTACGATCGCCATTATGTCGATGGTATATATCTGATCGTGCCAACTTCAATTCAATCCAGTCGTTTATCAGCCTTCCTCATCTGAATTCATATCCATTGTTATTAAGAAAATAAGATAACTTCTTTAAGGCAAATAAACAAAGCGATTTGGGATACGATAGACGTAACAACTCCTCTGATAGCTGAATTGAAAAACGTCATGCTGGAGATGTCAGCATCAGAGTCGGAGATTTACTCCCAACTCGTTTTCATGCACGCCAGCCATTACGCGCCGGCCCTGGGACTGCCATCGCTCTACAGTAGTATGTGTCCTTATACTAAGGTAAATAAATTATTATAACTATTGTAATTTTAAAATTTACCTGCTGAATCTTTGCAAATATGAATTTACGCATAATCTTAATTCAAATTTTACATAGATTTAACTAGTTAGATGTCCAAATGTAGTATGATTATCTTGAACTCGCAGTGTACGGATTCGATTCTTTTTTTTTTTTTTTTTTTATCCACTTTGCACGGATTTGTCCTGTTTTACAAAGAGGGTCTGCTTCTAGCGTTAGCTTATTCGTCAGGAATAATATCAGCCAGGATTCTTCTCATACTGCTAGACGGTACCGAGAATATATCAACCGTGTCATTCAGTTGGTTCAATATCTCTATACCACGCGTGACTGAGTGTTTAGCCATGATATTCGTCCTGTAAGTTGGTATGTAGAATAGAGGGTGATTCTTTGCACGGCTATATTTATTGGGTACATATAAACTTAGTGCTTCTAGAATCGCGGGACAGTTAAAGGAACCTTGGAAAACCTTTATTAGGAATATCGCAATGGATTCTTGCCTTCTTGTTTCGAGACTTCTATAGTTACACACCGTGAGAAGTCCGGCATGGTGAGCATATTTTGGGTAATCGCCCTTTGTTCTGTACCATAGATATCTGAGGAATTTTTTTTGTATTTGTTCTATATTGTTTTTATATTTGAGCTGATGAGGAGCCCAAACCGTAGATGCATATTCTAATTTGGTTCTAATTAGATAATTATATGAGTTTCGGAGGATATCGGTGCTGTTAAATTCTCTTGACATTCTCATTATAAAACCGAGAAGTTTGTAACAGTCCGATAACAAACGTGAGACATGGTTAACGAACGTGAGTCCGACATCGAAGGTTACGCCCAAATCCTTGAATTCAGAAACTCTGTTTAGTGCCACTCCCTGTATAGTATACTAATGGTGGGTTGGTGAAAACGATCGACTATAAGATACACAGACACATTTATTAATGTTGAACAGAAGATGATTTTGCTCACTCCAGTAGACTAGGGAGCCAAATATAAATATTGTCCCAGTCTATTGAACCCATCAATTCACAGTTTGTTTTATCTCAATATTTTGAGCATTGAATTGAAAATGGATGAAAATATAATAAAACAAACGTTACTTCATACATGCTTATGTTATATTACTCAATATTTATTTATTTTTCAATAAAATAAAATCAATTAACGTTACTTGAATAAGCTTAAAAAATAAGCAAATATTACAGAACAACAAATTTGAATACATTTTGAAAATGATTTCACATACTCGTATTAATAACGATCAAACAAATGATTTGCAAAAAAAAAACAAAAAAAATCTTCAATCACAAGAGTTTACCATAATTCGTTGTTTAAAATTATAAAAATAGCAATAAATTTCTAAAAAATCATTTTATAAATAAAAGTGTGAGAAGTAAAGAGTTCGTCGATGAAGTTATGGTTAGCTGTTTGCGTTTGACGGTTTTGCCTACCCTTGGAATGACAAACCTTTCTACTCCAGTGACTCTTAATCCAAAGGTTTGAATAATGGTGCCTAAGTAAATGTTCTCCCAATATATTCCCACGGCTACGCTCTTCAATATGTCTCCATCACCATCGCGGATGGTTGTAAGAGAACAATACAAATAAATAAATCCACAAAATGAATCATCAAATTTTATAAGGTTTTTTTCATCGTATGGTACCCCTTAATATCTGCGAATTGATGATGATAAGATGTTGAAAAACGTGCACTAAAGCTTAAGAACTAATGAAGTAGACAAGTAGCTCACTCACTGTTCGCCATCGTTCGTGATGGAAATAGTACGACACGTGGACAGGCAGCATCACTCACATACGAGTACATCTAGCGCGTGCAATTGTTGTTACCAGACGATTTCATCAGCCAGACTGGAACTCGCATTTTATTTTACAAGGTGATGGGTACTTAATTTTAAAAACAAACGCTACTTAAAACTAAGGACTTAATTTAAAATAATATTTTTCACCTTTATGTTGTTATTACATCATGTGCTATTTTCAGCAATGAAATTAACGTTGGTAATCCAAGGAACGATGGCAAACAATCGAATACCAAACAAAATTGAACTAACGAATCTTGTTGAAGAAGCACCAAGACACAAATATATGGAAAAGATGAAGGATCATGTAAAGTGACTGAGCTTTACATGGAAGGAGAATGCCGTGATTTTTACCGAAGATATGAATCACTGGAAGCATCTAATCAGATCACTTCGACCCCAAAAACCAGAGTTCGTTGGCAATATGTGAAAATCCATATTAATCAACTATCTAATAACAGCTTGAAAAACACCGTTATTTCTCCAGAAGGACCAAAGCGAACATAAATTGACAATATATTACGTGGTCAGAGTCAGATACAACTTGAGTTGGTAAATCCATATCGACCATGCCCGATTTAACAACAACAATAGTGCAATAGTGTTCTGGGAAGATCTTATTTCGACGCTCTGTTTTATTGGATCGTCAATGATTTTTACTCTTGATAGTTGCTTTAGGATACATTTTACGCCATTTTATATGTTTTTGGAATATTTCAATGGGAAATTCATATAATTTTGGGTGTTTTTAAAAATTTTGGGTATTTCCATATAATTTTGAGATATATCTATACTATAGGTATTTCAGAAATGTTTAGATCACTGATGTGTAACGGTGAATCATGCTGAAATTGTTCAAAATCAGAAAAACATCCATGATTTTGGAATTATAGAAATTCTTGTAGAGTTGTCCAATCACTTTTAAATTCACAGAAATCTTGACATGGGGGATATGTGAAGAAAAATATATGTTGAGAATGTATTTTCAACAACCTTAGTGTATTAAAACGAATCTTGTGAAATAATTTCAATTAATATTTCAGATCATTAATACTTCGCTTGAATACGAAAAGAAGAAAGACAACGAACTTTATATCAAATCTGTAACCGCATGGATAGATATATACAATGACCATTGCAATATTTTTAACTATGCCACACTTTCTTTAATGGGTTGCAAGAACATTACCACACCGGTAAATATAAATTATAATTATTATTTACAATTTTCAAAAGTTAACTGCGACTAGTTATATTTTTTCAAATAATTTAATTACTAATTATGTGGTTGGGACATGTGCAGTATATGATACAGTATTGACTGGACATGGCTGCTGATTGAATACCCCAGAAAAAGGAGTGATTGTAGAATGACTGCCCTGGAAAGATATCTATAAAAGGTGCAGCGGCGTTCTGGTAATTAAAATAGGCCATGATATCAATCAACACTAGACACTTTTAATGTTAAACAATTCGTGTAGCTCCACATTCTTTTTATATTAGAAAGTTTTTTATTTAATTATTTGTCCTATGTTTTATAATCAGTGTTATTTTAAAACAGGGGAGTGAATATTTCTGTACATTTTCACATAGGCCCACCGGGAAATTTATATTATTTGCTACTGGGAGAGTGTTCTTCTTGGAGCCTTCGACCCATTTTGATTTATCGCGAACTTGATATGTTCTTTTTTAATATAACACTTAATGCGCCGATGTACAATCAGCGGGATGATTATCGTACAGTAATCTCTTCATATCAACCAGACCAAAAGTTATACACTTTGTTCAATCTGATGGATGAGAGGTAACAAAGATTTTTGGCAACACACTAAGAAAATTGTTAAAAAGCTTGACTTTACATGGAAAGAGGATGCGGTGTTCACTAAAATTTTAACGTATAAATCGTGTATATATGAAAATAAAGGTACCACAGCATATGAATATAGAGAATGTTTCAGCTGAATTATATAGTTGTGGCGATCGTATGCGCGGTCACTGAACCCACGAGACAACCTTTGCTCACATTAACAATGCGAGACAAACAATGCCAAAGTCCACGCGGTTGGTCATTCAACTCACTACCAGTGAAGACCGCATTCCATGAGGAAAGGAGAGGGCAACACATCTTTTGCGCTGTCTCTCAAAACAAAAGGATACCTAAGCGCTACAATAAACATATTGTAAGCGCAAAGACGAGACAGCGATATATCTCGTGCGCGTTCCACACGTTCAAAAACATTATAAATACCGACGTTTGTCAATAAAATTCCTCTTTTTTACACATTCCGATTTCGACAAGTTTTTATTTATCAACAATCATCCTCATCATCTCTCCTTTAAGGAACAGGCGTTCCTAAATAGTATTTAATTTTTTGACTAAGAAACCAAAACACTTCGTCATAGGCTTAGCCTAGTGGCTTTCTATATCCATAACATAAAAAATGTTTGCATTGTTATGTACTTACACGGTTCACAGTTCAATTAAAACGATAAAACTTGTAAATTATGTATTGTGGATAAAAAATATGTTAACTGAGAGATAACTTCATTGGGTTTCAATTTAACCAGTTTTCGAGCCTTTTTATTATTATTATTGATATCAAGTCCACAGCCGATACCTTTACGTGTGCACACTTGATATTATTTGATTCACTATTATTTTTTTGTTCATTTTGATTTTTCTTTAGTATGAACAACGATTTAACTCTTATTTTATGCGCAGATTCATAACATTATATAATTTAAGTATTTTAGGTAGTAAACTGACGAAAGAGCGTTACGTAAATATTTTCTGATAAAATAAATTAGAAGACAAGCTGCAAAGCTTTTAGGTTTTGAGTAAATGGAGATTAACTTCTACAAATGTAAAGAAATGTTAATGTAGTATACTTACAGATTTTATGCTTTTAGAAATAATAAGTTATATCAGTACTATAAGAAATTTTAACAAAAACGCAAATGAAAAATTTAATATACTCGTATTTGATTAAATTATGTACAGAGCAGATTTTGACACCGCCGTCTTCCAGAGCGAGTTTTGCATTGTAACTACACAAATAATACTCCCATGTTATATGATTTAAATCAAGAAATTCGAGTTTTATTAGAATAAGATACAAATGTTATAAGAAATCTAATTTGAAAATATTTTTTAATAATATATAAGATAGTAGTATGCTTTACATTATGAAAATAAAAAATTACGCCTTTCGTAAAAGAATATAAAATTGAAGTCTTAACACTTCTTCTAGAGGCATTTTCTCTTATTGGAGATTGATCATTTTCATGGTAATCCTTACCCTTTTCTCTGCACCCCGTATTAATTCTGTAGAAATGCACCCAAACCATTCACACAATAAGAGATGCAACTTCCTCCTCGACTTCGTTTCTTATTTATTTTTTCTTGGATGATCGGTAGTGTTATAATGTATCTGGTAGTATATCTCATTATGTAACCGGGATACTACAACCTGCGAGCTATCCCAGTTTCTTAGATAATCGGTTATGCTATAATGTGTACATCTCATGTAACCGGGACACTACAACCTGCGAGCTTTCCCAGTTTCAACCCTTAAGAGCAAATAACTATGTATAGCCATATTATCAATATTTTTTGTTGTGCTTCCTTCAGCTTGCTACAATCAATAAATCAAAGGTTTTCTTGTAGGAGGTGTAGGTATTATCCACCCATGGGTTTGAATGCGAATTGTGACTTTCAGTAAATGAAAGGTTTGGAAATAGAAAGTTAAGCTATCGTCCACACACGGGTTCGAATACCGACGGTGACTTAGCAAAATTATTTGCCCTTCTTTTTCTATGTGTTTTTCAACTTTTAGGTGACTCGACATGACTGTTACGATAGTGGTTTAGCGTTTGACGCAGAAGAAGTGTGGAAGATATTCGGTCAACTGATGCCGTGCAGTTTATCTGACGTCTTTTTCAAGCTTCATAATTCTACCAACTTCCTGGAGAGAGGTCATGCGACTTTGGTGGCTTTCGCCTTACTCCCATCGAATCAAGCCATGTACAATGTTCACGACCAAGGTGCATTCGCTGAGGTAAACTAACAAAAGCAAGGACTAAACTATGCTAAATACTAGGATGACCAAAGTTTTAGCTACGCCAAGTATAATTCTAAAGTAAACACGATTCGTGAATTCAGGGATGTCTTTAAGCGTATTTCCGCCTGTGTACGTAATATTTAAAATCACGTTATTTGCAGATATGTGCTGTGTGAATGTATTTTTGTATATCATCATTGAAATACGACACGCAAAAAATCAGAAGCATTTATTAATTAGCTATCATTAAATTTCGTGTTGGACACGGTATTAGAAATTACGCTGTTGTATTTTTCCGCATTCATAGCATACAATTTTGAATACATCAAAAGTGTTAAACGAGTCAATATAAATGTTGTTAAAATTTAAATTTTTTTATAGCTTCTTTGTAATAATTAATTGGTGAACCTTTATGGTAGAGTTGAAAAGTCAAATGTATAAACAGCAATCTATGATATATTTTATAAGATATGTAATGTACATTTTTTGGTGTAATTAAACTTGAATTATGTAGATGTAATATACGGCCGTCCCTAAAAATGTCCGACTTCGTGCCTCGCACATTTGGCTCGTGTGGAAACGTCGGCCCTACATTCATTCAAAAATAAAAAAACTGTTCTGACATGAATACTCTTAAATAAAAGGGCATCTTTCACTTCCATTTTTGTGAGAAAATAAATTATACAGTTTCATCGAGTGCTTTGGTGAGCATTATTCGCCACACCGTTTTTTTGTGCAACACATTTACTATAGATAAATAACTTAACGGAATATTTAAGTTACGTAACGTATCATTTAGCGCATTTGTGCAACACATTTACCTATAGATAAATAACTTAACGGAATATTTAAGTCACGTAACGTATCATTTAGCGCATTTGATACCTAATTTACATTTTAGAACTATTATTCCGTCGTGTTTCAGACATAAATACAAAATACTTTCATTAAAAAAAACTTTTTTGGCTCAAATAGATAAAAGGACGTTTTACGCCTCCATTTTTGAGGTAAAATTGATAACACAGTTCTAAAGATGACGAAAGGGGGCATTATTCAGTACATGCCTAGTTTTGAGGTCAAACTGATAACACAGTTCTAAAGGTGACGATAGTGGGCATTATTCAGTACATGCCTAGTTTTGAGGTAAAACTGATAACACAGTTCTAAAGGTGACAATAGTGGGCATTATTCAGTACATGCCTAGTTTTGAGGTAAAACTGATAACACAGTTCTAAAGGTGACGAAAGGGGCATTATTCAGTACATGCCTAGTTTTGAGGTAAAACTGATAACACAGTTCTAAAGGTGACGATAGTGGGCATTATTCAGTACATGCCTAGTTTTGAGGTAAAACTGATAACACAGTTCTAAAGGTGACGATAGTGGGCATTATTCAGTACATGCCTAGTTTTGAGGTCAAACTGATAACACAGTTCTAAAGGTGACGATAGTGGGCATTATTCAGTACATGCCTAGTTTTGAGGTAAAACTGATAACACAGTTCTAAAGGTGACGATAGTGGGCATTATTCAGTACATGCCTAGTTTTTTTAAGTCGCCCAAAGTATTATTTAGTGCTTTTGATGCTTTCTTTTAATTTCCTCGTTTTGTCATTTCGCCGAGTTTCTGACAAATTCGTATGGGCAAGATTTCGAAAAAATGTAATTGTTTGATAATTATCATCCAATGACCTATGTCTGGCCAAAATTAATGTTGAAATTGACATCGACAGTTGAAATTGACAATCGAAAAATATAAAAGTCATCAGATGCGTATATACTGGAAAGAGTTTCAGCTTAAAATATTTAAACATTTCAGTAACATTAAAATGTTACTTCCCAATTTGTGCCAGAATCTCGACGATGTTTTGATTTCACAAACACACGATTTTTATGAAGATAACTGAAAAAATCATGGCACGTTTCTTTTTATCGTCTTTCTTGAAAAAAAATATAAAATTGACAAACGTTTACGGTAGTAACGAAATGTCAATTTTAATTGAAAAATTAGTCAAAGTTGTTTTAGTTTTAAAAATAACTTATATTGAAACTTTTTTTTTTTTCTTTATTTCTGTCAATTTATATATTCTAATACATTGTTTTTCTCCCAGTCGCTACTTATGTACACTCAAGCAAAGAATACGTCAAGATGCTGCTGCCAAGTGCGGAAAGTGAGACTGGAGGAGCTGTGCGCCTTCCACATTGCCTCTGTAGATAAGGACATCAAGACTGTCGTAAACAACTTCCTAGGAGAGAATTGCGATGAATTATTATAAATAAAAAATAAACTACTCACAACATGAAAGCATATTTTATTTTTTATGAAAGCATTTAAATATAAAATATTCATAATGAAACATCGCGAAGAGGGTGCAGCTTAAATATGGGCTTTGTTAAAAAAAAATATATATTAATTTTTAAGACTAGTCAGAAACATTTCAGAAATGCCCATAAAACCGAAAAAATGTTTGACCATATTATACAGAAAAAAACTCTCTTATCCACAAGTTCATCAATGGAGACCAATTACGAGATGATTAATATGAAAAAGTCAGTCATTGTCTAATGGTTTTAAGGACGCCCGTATAAAGGTGGAATGAGGGAAATGCCTTAGGCAATATCTGGTTGATTGTTCACCCATGGAGCACAAACTATAGTTCGTACATAGAAAACAAAACAAATCAATTGTTTGTGATGTAGATATTGCCTTTCGGCATTTCTAGTTCTTAGCTCCTCCTTCTTCCTGTCATCCTTTACTGCCGTGATGTCAGACTCTGAAACTATAATAGTAAACGACTGGCATAAGACAATAACCCTCATTAACTTGTTTGAAACAGCGACTTTCAAAATATTACAATTATATTTATTAACGAATTAAGTTTCTCCATTACACATTATTTTGTCCTTTGACATCTCCTTCTAGTACATTGTTCGGTGACATTTAGAAATATTTTGATTAGCTATTTTTTTAAATGTGTTTCTGTGAATAAATAAACAATTTACAGTAAAAAAGTTCCTTATCTGTGGATGTACAGAAAGAAATTAAATTTTGTATATTTTAAAATGGTTCTTGTACTGTTTTTCAACATACCATTTCAAAAAGTTTTTACACGCATCTAGTTCAAGAAAAAAATCTCAAGTCTAAAGAATATTTATGAACTAACGAAACACTTCCCAATTCGATAAAAACACTGATGTAAAAT